>OW240913.1:49892025-50295356 GCA_933207985.1 Pelobates cultripes | reverse complement strand
TATTAACCACAGGTGGAGTTACACCTATGACAGCAACATTCAAATATCAGTAAGTATTGCTTTTCGTACTTAAATGATGCATACACACGGTCCTTCAACAATGACTGCTTCAGAACACTGAAGTTGTCATAGTTCTTGGATTAACCTTCTAAAATTTTTATCATAAATTCCATTACAAAGCTTACACATTTGTGCACAACACATTTCTTAGCAATTAAAAGTGTGTTGTGCACATCATACATTAATCTTGGGAAAAAATAAACTGTAGAAAGTATATAAGTATAAAAAATAAACTAAATGTAGCCATTAAAAAGCCAGCATCTAAACTAACTCTCTTGTCACAAATTTCTATTATTGTTACATGAAAATAATTGCTACTGGTTGTTATGATTTTTACTAGAACTCTGCATAGATTATTGTAAAACAAACAATTTATGATTATCTGGGCATACATATGGCTGTCATGTAAATAAAAAAAAAAGTATCTGTGCTTGCACATGAAATAAGTAGCATTGCAACATAGTACCTCATTATTAGTAGAAAAGTATGAAGCTTACGTGTAAAGGCTTTCAGACTAGATGCAGTGTGCATATAATTCACAATTTTAGGTGGCTAAAAGCACTCATTATCACTTCTTTTCAAAGAGCACAGCCAGGCGTTGGAATAATTATTCTGCTTAAACTACACTTTGTCATTTTTATCCCCTTCTACCACTTGAACTCCAGCAGGATATTAGTGATCTGCAATTTCAGTTCTTACATTACCAAGATAGAGTTTAATTAAACAAACGGGTTAAAATTACAGGAATCATGTCTGTGTGTGTGTGTGTGTCGGTGTGTATATACCTGTCTATATACCGGTATAGAGCAAGAGAAGGATGTTCAGAATGTATGTGCAAATGTGTGTTTCTTACCATTTTGTAAATGTATTTGTGTTATAAAAATAACAAGAAGAAGAATAAGAAAAACTTCCTAATTAACTATATGTCTTGGTTCCATAATTGTGGAGAATATCTTCTTTGGAGGAATAATGTACTTATTAAATTAACCTCTTCAACATAATAAACAAGTAAATCACTAGCTATTATAACAGTCTTGATATGTCTTCTATTACACGGATTTTAGTCTTTATTATTATTGTGTGGCCAAGTTTCATAAAGGGCTGTTCAAAGATATTCTTTTTTTTGCCTTAGTAAGAATTACTTGCCTACTTCTGGTTGAACCATCTGTGCATCGTGCATCTATGCACCTATGAAGTTTAGGGGGACCTCCAAGCACCATAATCACTTCAGCGTATTTTTATCTTTGCAAGCTGTGCGCGTTGTTTTTGTAAGATCATTTTTTTAAAGTGCTTAAAACTGTTGTTGCCAAAATAGTTTTGCACATTAGTCAGATCTGCCTTTCTACAGAGCAGCACAAAAATCAAGTAAAACATGCAGCTTAATTCATGAGTAACAATTCAGGCTATAACTCATTGTAATTAAAAGAGAAGACCCCTGATAGCATCATTTACTTTTACCTCTAATTTTATTTCTGAAACATTTTGAAAAATTGACTTGAAAATTATTCGTGAATATTGGTATAGCTCCACAATTTAACTGGCAAATGGAAAAAAAGTGATTCTTGGTACTAATTAAATTTTATGAACTGTACAAACAAGGAATGATATTTATATCATTGGTTTCATTTTATTTTTGGTTTTATATATGAGAGAGACAACAACAGCATTTTTTAAATGACAGAATAAACAGTCTAGCAGGAACAAAGTGAGAAACATACATTATAAACAGAATGAAGAGAACTTTATCAAAATTCGATTTATATAAGCATAAGACCTATTATGCATACATATGGAAATAATAGATTAAAAATGTGAAAATAGAACAGAGGACACGATTTAATATTTTTGGACCCTTTTTTAAAGTATTTAATGTTGTTCAATAATTTAAAAAAAGTAAAATATTAAAATATTAAGAAATATATCATATAAAAATATATATCAATCAATATATCAAAATATCAAAAGTTGTTAAAAAAATATTTAATTCTTTGAAAAGCATTTCCAAAAATATAAAATTGAGGCCGTAGAGTAAAATCAGTGTTAAAATAGGTATTGTAAAAGGGAGAAGACTCCCTTTATTTTTTGCTGGACCCAAGCAGAGCTAGTTTGGTTGGCACAAAAGGTTGTGAAACAAGCACATTGAAGAACAACATGTACACAATATACTAAGTACAATTAAAAATGTACTAAAAGCTGTGTGGGTGAAAAGTCCATTTTAGCTCCTATGGTATAACAACTAGTTTTTAATGTCTGGTGTAAAACAATGAGATAGGCTCTCTTTTCATCAATAGCGATAAATTCCTTAACTCTTTTTATGTCAAATAGTTATGAAGGTCATTGTTTTATTACTCATACTGTTAATGTTTGATTCTCTGAAAGATGAAAGTAAGAAAGGTTCTGACAATGAGCTCTCATGTTGTCTAGAGAAATCATGTCTATTTTTTCTTTTTCCCTATGATAGATTCCCTTTAAAAGACATTTGTAGGAAAGAAAATAGTTGACGAGTGACATTAACAACTGTTGACAACTGACAATGCGAGCATGAACAAATGGTCATTTACAAACAGCTAAAGACATAGAATTTTAGTGGCTGCAGCATGTACACAAAATATATTGAGTGTGGATCTTGAAATCCATATATTTACTTAAATACAGTTGAGATTAGCAACTCTGGAACACTGTTTAAAAGTCCACACAGACAATTATCAGCCCTATGCCTGTCAAATAATTAACTGGCGAAGTCTAGACATCTGTCACTCATCCAGAAAACAACATTCTGTCAGCAGATGAGCATGGCGTTCTAGAATGAATGAGATATATGTACTTTTTTAAGAAACGTTTTTAAGGATACAGATAACAAGTAAAAGTGTATATACGTGCAAAATGACTTTGTATGCATTTAAAAAATATATACTGTATCTTATAATCATATCACGTTATTATATTGCGATCATTTTAAATTGCTAAGGAGGTTGGTATTGTTCTCCATGTAAGCAAAAAAGGCTGACCTACATATAGAAGGTGTATGAAAAGATGATTGTCCCTTACAAACATTATGAAAATCTATGAAAATTATTACTGACAATTATTTGCTAAATAATTAGTTGCAATGCATTGGACTAACATATGACACTAAAAATATTAGAGCTGAGCAACATCACAGACATTCAAGGATTTTTTTTACTACAAAATAAAAACACACTCTCTATTATGGCTTTTGATGAATCTACAGAAGATTTATGTATTGGGGGTGTTAATCTTTATTTGCACACTAAGCCTGTATTTGTAGTAATGACAGGGGGTGCCGTTGCAGGAGGTGCATGTCATTTCAATAATTTCCAGAATCTCTGTATTCTAGCAGGAAAACAAAACCTGGTCTTTCTAATAAGGCACAAATGCACTACACAAAGATGAATTTAAGCATTGGAATAGAGAGAAAAAGAACATAAAGAAGAAAAAAATATAAGAAGAAAAAAAATATAAGAGAAGAAGAGGCACAAACTAATATATTTCACACTAATAACTATGCATACTTGCAGTTACTGTGAGATTTCACATATGTTTGCTTAGGTTTTCCCATTTGTTGCCTTGAATATCCAAGCAGTATGCTTCTTGCATACACCTGTTTTTGTTTACCTTTTTTTTAATGTGTGTGTGTGTATGTGCGTGTGTGTTTGTGTATGTGTCTGTGTGTGTGTCATATATCACAGCATACTTGCCAGTTTGAGCAAAAATAGGACCCAGAAAGGAGTAAAGCAAGTTGCAGTAGGGATGGCATTGTACACATGACAAGCACAGGCAAGAAACATAGAAACATAGAAACATAGAATGTGACGGCAGATAAGAACCATTCGGCCCATCTAGTCTGCCCAATTTTCTAAATACTTTCATTAGTCCCTAGTCTTATCTTATAGTTAGGATAGCCTTATGCCTATCCCACGCATGCTTAAACTCCTTTACTGTGTTAACCTCTACCACTTCAGCTGGAAGGCTAAGAAAGGCTAAGAAAGAGTGCATCATCACAATAAGAATGTATAGCAGGATGAAAGGCTGCCCAGCAAGCATCATTAAGCAGCATTATCTGCAGAGAGCACTTAAATGCTGTGTGCAGACAGCACTGTCTTGGAATTCTTGCCTAGGACACAAATGTTTTTGTTTTTTTTAACAATCTTTATTTATTTTTTTATTTTTGGTCACATAGAAGATAGTAAAGTTGTATGTAAAGCAATAACAAATATCCAGTGCATGAGGTCAGAGTTACAAGTGCGGCATGGTGACAACCTTCTTGGCCCCACAAGGCTTAAATCCATCCCTTCTCCACAGCACATGCTATTAATTCAATGTTAATGTAGTGCATGGGTGTGGCCTTGCTTTTCTCCGATGTGGAGGGGGCCCACCCTAGTCAGGGCCAGTCTGAGCAATATTTGGTTTGAGCCATGTAGTGTTTCTCGGTTGTCGGCTATGCAGTGAGGATGCTGGTGCTAGTTATTGTGGTTAGAGGCAAGTAGGCTAATTGGTTGGAGTAGGAGTGGTAGAAAGAGAAAAAAAGAAATGGGGAGGTGTGTCTGAGAGGGTCATGAGAGGGTTGCAGTACAGGGCTTTGAGGAATCCCTGTTGTGGGTCAGAGTTAGAGTCCTAAGGGCCTGCACTGGGACCGCCGCAGTGGTTTACATGTCTGGGATCTCCCCATCGGCCTCCCTGTGTATCAGCACTCATCCTGTCAACAAAAAGTAGCCAGGGTGTCCACGTCTGGATATATCTGCCAGAGTGGCTCCATAGGTCCGCTGTCAGTGCTTCCATGGAGTATATCTCCTCCACTTTGGCCACCTATTGCTGTAAGGTGGGTGCTCCTGATTGTTTCCAAAGCAATGGTGTCAGGGACTTTGCTGCGGTTACTAAGCGCAGGGTCAAGGATTTTTCATAAACCTTCAGAGGCACTGATGTAGTGTAGAAGCATGGGCATGGGCAGTGGTTGTAGTGGTAGTGTAGTGTCTTTAATTTCAAGAATTTTGGAGTGTATAATTTTCCAGAAGATTACAATTACTGGGCACGACCACCAAATGTGTATCCCAGTTCTCTCCTCAGTGCTGCAGCGCCAACATTCCTTAAGTATCTCAAGCATGCATGCAGTGAAGGACATCCGGAGTCCTGTACCAGAATGTCACTAGTTTGCATCTTAGTTCCTAGAATTTTGAGCTTATCAAACATTTGTGTGTTCTTGTACTGTAAGTGTGACCCCTGTTTTTCTTTCCCACCTACTTATGAACCCTAGTGGTACGTCACTGTCATTCATTATCAGCATGGCATATAGGGTCGAGATACCCCTCAAGAGGTGTTCTCTTGTAGTGCAGAGGTGTTCAAACTGGGTCAAGGTTCTATGGATCTGTCTTCTGGCTCGCATTGATAGGTAATAGGTCTTGACCTGATGATAGTGGAATTGGTTTATGAGAGACAGTTGTCTATCAGGTAAATAGTCTAAAATAGGTTTAAGGTGGGTGGTTGTGCACCATTGGTGCATGTAAACCCAAGATGTTGGTTAGAATCCCTGCAGGTTCCCAGGTCCCAGGCCACAGGACAAATCTGGGTTATTCATAAGGGGTAAGTGGGTTTGGCAAAGTTGTCAGTTGTCTTTTGTAGCGTAGTGCGCACCATACCCCCAAGGTAGCATACATTATGGGGTTGCCGGTGCATATATTGCATAGCGTCTTGACTCCCAGCCACAGCAGTGATGGGATCTTACCCCTAGACAGGTGAACTTCTATCTCTACCCAGTGCTTCACAGCCCCCCCCCACACACACAGCACCCCTCACACACACAGCCCCCCTTACACACACAGCCCCCCCTTACACACACACAGCCCCCACACACAGCCCCCTTCTTACACACACAGCCCCCTCTTACACACACAGCCCTCCTCTTACACACACAGCCCCCCTTACATACACAGCCCCCCCTTACACATAGCCCCCAATACACACACAGCACTACCCCTCCAAACACATACTGCGACCCTCACACACACTGCACCCCTCACACACATACACACTACAATCCCGGCAGACCTGGGTAAGTTATCAAACGTTTTTTTTAAACGGTTTGACTACTTACTCTGGGAGGGCACCACAGCAACTGTAGTGAGAGCTGTAGTGGTTATCATGCCTGGATTGTTTCTTAAAATAATCTGCCAGTGCCCCTCCTGAGATTAGCTTCTGGATCCGCCACTGGCTCTGCCTGAGTGTTAAAGCAGCATAAACGTTTTTAAACATATGTCCATGATCCACCAAGAGAAAATATCCTGGATGGTGAAACAGGGGCTCAAAATCATGACTGCCCTGCCAAATTTGAGACAGTTGGCAAGTCTGCCACAGTCTTTCAATCTACTAAAGATTAGAAGTCAGCATTCACCGATATCAGAGTGTAGAAATTGTACTCCACACTGGCAACACCTCCACAAGAGATAGAAAAAAATAGTCAACTACTCCTCTTTCAGATGTATTATAAATATATCACATCACAAAACCACATTTTAGCTTTTTCTGTGCCTTCAAATGAGATTTTGCTTTTTAGTGACTCAACCCCTGTATGTAACACATGTGTCTGTCGTAGTCAATGTTAGCATTTTAATGACACACAGACACACATATTCAATAATATGCCGCTGCATGTAATACAATAATAATAAGACATATTTAAATAAATATCAGTATTGATAAGTATTATACATAGAATGATACTAGTGAACTAATATGGCCATACTCTTTCATTCCCTTTTCTAGTATGATTACGATTGTTGGCGGAAGGTCAATCCTACAGACTCAAGGGGTTTTATTCTCTAAACACCGAATGAAGTGGATCTAAAACTGAATGGTAAAATTTAGGCAACAATAGCTGATTTGGAAAAAAATCACCCAGTAACAGCTTTTTTATGCCATAGCTTAAAATTTGTCATTTTGATTTCAATTTTCTACAATTCAGAGTTTAGTGAATAATCATGCAGGTAGTCGAATAGAATAAGATTGTAGTACATTTTACAGAATCTTATTCTATAGGATAGGAGTATAAATATTTGTTGAGACTTCCTAAGAAAATTCTAAACATAATAAAACACAGCATTTATGTCTTGGGACATGTTAAATAACATTTGTTCTAGTAAATCTCTTATTATGTGGCAGATTTAGTATGGAAACACGTTATGGATGAGGGAAGCTGGAATCATTTCACACCGTACTTCTTTTATGTGCCCATTAATGTTGTTTTTTTTTTTTTTTGCAGGAGTTTGAAGAGACCAATGAATTATAGTTCACAAACATGCAGCTTGCTGGTCAGGTTTGCTAGATGCCAATTCCCCGTTTAAAAAATTAAATTAAGGAAGTATAACAAAATTTTAAATAGTTATGCATATATATCAAAAACTGGTAACGATAGATAGATAGATAGATAGATAGATATATAGATAGCAGATTCCCCATGTTTCACATTATACACATTATTGGGCAGCACATGAAAAGGGTTTACCTGTAGTATGGAGAATTCAGAAGAAGGTGTATATAATTAAGTAATAAGGCAATGATGAATCCTGCAGAGTATGCATTATACATACTGTAGGACAATCCTTTTCATGCGTTTTCATAAATATGACAAAATTATAAGTGTCCCTGAAAACATGGTGGATATGGTAACTATATACATGTACACTTGCTTTTTGGTGTGGGGAGGCCTGCAAATAGAACCAGTATCATGCTTGGGTCCCAATAGAAACATATTTAAAGTTGCCTGGTGGAAGTACTAGGGAGAGAATGCTAATGGTGAGAATTGTAATGAATCTAAGGTACAGGGTGACTCTGGGAGCACGCAAGAAACAGGATGACTGTCTGAATGATGGTTTAATAGCCATAACAATGAGTAAATAAAAATCAGTTTATCCATATATAGCTCGGTTCGATAGGGAATCTAATATTCAGTGCCATGTTTTTGCATGATACCAAATATATGTTTTTGACAAAATAAATAAATAAAGTGTCATAGCTCTCTGACACTTTTTTCAACTATATGGTTGAAGGTTTGGCGTCTGGAATATAGCTTAAAGCTTTATACTTCATAAATGCACATGTATTTGCAGGTATTTGATCTAAAATGCACAACATGTATTATATTTTCAGTTTGTAGACTGTGAGTGGTTTAGCCGTTAGCCTATAGCACAGAATACATTTCACTTTATAATGTCCAAAAGAGTACCTCAAACTCTACAATGATTTCCCTTGTATACTTTGGGACTCAGTAAAGTCAGTAAACTACTCTCATTGTCTAATAGTTTTATGAGAGGTTACATATTGCATACAATGCTCTCAGATTCCAGACCATGCTGCTGCTTTGTAGACTTGTTAATTATAGCTGAAAGTTGAGTGAGAGAGTACAATTACATAAGATTTCGTTAACTATCTTTGTTTATGTAGTTCTTTGCAGTTTGCAATATTTAATCAGCAAACGGTGCTCTAAAAATTCAAAACTGTAGATCAAATACATACAATTTAAGGCTTGCTCTTTTGCATACTGTGATACAGATGTGCATTTGCCCTCCATCAATGCTATGGGGAATGGCTTGTTACTTTTTGAGAAGTCATGTTAAGGGCTCATGGAGGCATGCAACCATTTCCAAATGAATTGCTTATTTATATAATGCAAACTCAGAAAAAATCCCTTGTACCTGAACTTGCAGCTTCATAAATTTCCTCCCATATCAATTCAAGGAACAATCCAAGCACCATAACCACAGCAGTCCATTGTAATGTTTATGGTGATAGGAGTTTCCTTGTGCACTCTCAGTCATGTAGTTTTACTGCTATGTCCCCAGAAGTTCCTGTATTGAAGCTCAGTAGGGCATAATTAATTTGCTGAGATTGCTCAGCTGACAATTGGCAGGACCTTCATGACTGGACTCTATCTCAATGAAGCTTATGGAAGAACATTGCCAATACTTCCACCTCCATAAAAGAGGTGCCTGATGGACCCCAGGCACTTGGTAAAACAGTTTTGAAATGGTTTAACTGCTTTTCCTGTTTGGATGTCGGGGCACTGTTGGTGCAATAGCCACAACATCAATTTGTAGTGGTTATGGTGCTTGGTGTGTTCATTTAAATTTGGGAAATCTGAGATCTAATGGAAGAACTAAACAATAAAACTCTCTGGAATTAAAGTGCATAAAGCAAACATATGTTTAATTAATCAATTCACGGTTTACTGTGTTCTTGATTGGTGATCATTTTATTTCTATAACAGATAGAGATTTCGCTCAGCATTTTTTTTTTTTATCATTCAAAGTAATACAATGACTCAAAAAAGCAACATATATTAGCTGAGAGTGTTACCCTCTAGCATTTATCTTGGAAAACGCAAAGTGTGCAGACAGCAGCAAGGTTCGGCCAACATTATAGTCTGCTATAAGACTCATCTTCAGTTTAGTTTTGTATTCAGCACACATATACTATTTTATTCTATGCCAAGATATAATAAGCAGGTTCCCAACTACAATATAGTAACTATAAAAGCTGTACACCAGAATATGAATATTACAATGAATATCTCATGAAGTACATTCAGAGCTATTTTCACACTGTTAATGAACATATTTTCTTGGCTGCGTTCAATTTCTCTAACTGTGCACACCTGTGACATGCTGGCAATGCCTTCTGTGAAAATGAAATGTCTTTATTTTTAATCATATTTAAAAATATATATCTACGTATCTATATTGCATGTCTACAGCTGGTCATTCTTTGCATTTTAATTACCAATCTGTGTAATTTTTCAGTGCTCAGATTGATGCGGTAACTTACTTTAGAATAGTATTCCTTAGATTATTACATGTTAAAGTAACAGTAGGTTTTGTCTCTGGAAAGGGTATTAGATACTTTTCACAGAAAGGGACTGAAATGCTAAGGACAAACCATGTAGGTCAATCATGATTTGGGATTAGACATGTAGCATTGAGCAATGATGCCCTAACTTTTTATTTATAACCATTCTAAAAGTCTATAGTAGGCATTAAACTTGGATTTAAATTTTTTGTCTGAACTGCAATTTGTCCAAATTTGGGCCAGTTAGAAGGCATTTCTCAATGCTTTAGACTTGGGAAAGGTAGGTTCTCCTGAAAGCTTGTCATTAAAAAAATTCTGTTAGTCCAATAAAAAAGATACTACAAGATACAAATTTTATCTGTTTTTTACACATATATATATATATATATATATATATATATATATATTATATATATATATACAAATCCCAGTAAACAGAAAGCACTCCAGGGTCTATGAGGTATGGTAAAATTTAACTTTTAATTAATATCAAAAAATAATAAAACATACAACATTTCAGCTCACATCTGGAGCCTTCTTCAGGATAACAAGCATTGATGATGTTTGTCATCCTGAAGAAGACTCCAAATGTGAACCGAAACGTTGATGTTTTATTATTTTTTGATATGAATTAAAAGTTAAATTTTACCATACCTCAAAGACCGTGGAGTGTTTTCCATTTACTGGGATTTCTACTAATTTTGCTGGATCAGCACCGGGCAATATCGTGATTATCACCAAAAGTGCAAGCATATTGGATTTAATCATATATATTTATATATATATACACACATAAGAAATGGGCTGCACTCACGGTCTTCCAATAAAAAAGCTCTTTATTTCAACAAATCAGCAAATCAATGTTTCGGTCCACACAGGGACCTTCCCAGGACAAAGTGACCTTGAGTGAAGGATTTTGATTATTTTTGTATATCTATATATATATATATATATATATGTGTGTGTGTGTGTGTGTGTATGTGTGTGTATATTATATATTTCCTAAATATATAAATATGCGTTTTGTTTTTACTGCTCCGTCTAATTTTTCCCCCTCTCTATTATGGTCCAATCAGTGTACTGCTAAAAATGTACGCAGTATTTATATTATATACCCATTTTGGAGTAGACCGATTGGCCCATGTTTCCAGAATCAGTTTTTTGGTAGTGAAGTTCTACTGAGTTGAATTGGCATAAACAAATGGCATTGAAGAGGATACTATTATTATTTAAATAGGTATAGGGGATTTTGTTAAATGCAATAATTAAATGGAGGCACTGCTGAGATAGGTCCATTGTTAGTAAATTCTCACCAGTGTAAATAATATTTTTTTGTTTATTTTGTGCTTATTTTTTATTTCAATATACATTTTTGAAAGAGTGTTGACTAACGGTACAATATTTAAAATTATTAATACAATTCTTAAGAAAATATGAATTTATAAGATATTGAATATGTAAAAACTTGACCTAATAATCCATTCTTCCTTCACCTTGTGTGTGCCTGACAGATGACACTTTCAGTCAATAATGGACTGCTCAGGAGAGTTAACAAAAGTTCATACTTAGGAACTGTAAATCTTCTGGATTGGTATTGGAGGTGAGGAGTGGTGTCCAGCTGACCCCAAGGAAATATTATTTGACTCATTTACAATTGGAAGAAGTAAAATTACTGGCAAGCTGTAGAGGTTATGGTGCTGGGAGTATTGCTTTAATTTCATATTTACCATGAGCATTTTGTAGATGTGTATGTATGTTTCTGTATGTTTTATCCCCGTCAAGCATAAAATTAACAAATTCGAGTGATGGTTGCCAATTTTTATTTTTTGTTTCTTTTTACATTTTTTTAGGACATTGTTTTGAAAGTGTTCAAAATGCTTTCCTTCATATTGGTTTCCTGTCTAGCTATCTCTACCTTAAATTGAATAGCGTAATATTCTGTTAAATTATTCTTACTCTAGCAGTCAAATCTAAAAAAAATCTTCTAAATAACTCCCACATATGTGCACATATTACCTGCATTGACTCTAAGATGTAAAATTAAATAACTAAAAAATAAATATGAAGAGAAAATTTCTAAAAATAAATTTTAATGCATGTAATAGATCGTTAGCTGTACAGAAACTTTACATTAGCTGCAGAAGTGGATTCTCCATCTAATAAAGATCTAATGAAGATCTATTTTCTATTTCCACTGAATTTTTTTGCACCTTCTGCAATCAAATGCTTCTCACAGAGGAGCATCAATTACAAATCTTCAGTCCAAAGCTTCTCAAAGAGGTGGGTAGATTAATTGGGATTTAGGTATTTGTATAAAATCATTCATACTTACCGTATATTAGTCCTTTTTATAACAAGAAAAATGTGTTACTTAAAATGATGACTTGCTATATTGTGAAATACAATTCTTATCAGCTCAGACAACCACTAGATTATGTTTATTGTAGTTATATTCTACATAAACTCTTTAGCAAGTGATTACCTTACTATCCTATAACATCAATTGGATGTATATTTATACTACCACCAACTTCAGCCAGAATCTTAGCCTGACCCAAGATGTAGTCCAGCAGGGACAGGCTACATCTTGCCCTCAATTTGAATGGGAATACATTTTTTATCACAGTGGCTTGTATATTTTTTCTCTAAAGCCTTTACATCTAGGAAGGTTAAAAAAAAAATCAGAACTGATGTATATGTTTTTCTTTAGTTAGAGAATGAATTGCCTGAGAGCTAGGCAACTGGAGTTATGACACTGCCAGGGTTATTTACTAAAGTGAGATTTCAAAGGGAATTCTTAGTGAATTTCAAATTTAAGGTCAAAATAGCAGAGATTTGGAAAGAATCTAAATCAGCTTATGCTTTCAGTTTGGCAACTCTTGCCTTAAATTTAAAATTCACTTTAAATTCTCACTTTAGTAAATAACTCTGTGTGGGTTTAACTTACCTACCCAAGGCATCTAGATTCAGCATTCTGTTTGTTCTGTGTGTGCTGACATCAGACGCAAAACCAACACAAAACTCATATTGCCAACTAGGAATAGAGTATACACCTGGCTGACTGACAGTACATTGAGACAGCACTACATACAGAAATAAAAGTTATTTATTATTGGCAATAAATATTTGTAAAAGGGAAGGATGCAGAAAAAAAAAGTGGTCATGGCCATTAGTGTGACCATTTAATGCTTGATATTAAAATATTCTTTATATCAGATTTACTGACCTCCATGATCACTATACAGTGAAAAATGAAGTTTGGAAGTCCCTCTCTTGAAAATGCTAGTGTGACGGACCTAAGCATCAGGGCTTGTCCGTTCTATGTTTTTTAGCCAATAAGGGAAAAGGGAGAGGGAGCGAAGGATATCCAGAACCACCTGGAACTCATCTTTGGCTCAGTCGGAAACCCCCGAACCGGTGAATCTTTGAACATGGCGCTTTTTGGCTCTGGTTTATGGATTACAGTGCTATTTGACCACATTGACGTATAAGTTGTGAGGTGTCTAATGACAGCAAGTCCGTGGGGAAGCCACTTATAGAACCTAAGTTTCCTATGGTTCAAAAAATCCTGGAGCCAAACTGCTCCAACTCCTGGAACTCGAAGCCGGATCGGTTAAACTGATACCATCCGCCTAATTCGGTCTAGCTAGTTCCAATCCGAGCGCTTTTTGAACACAAGGGGCACTCAGAAAAGACCTTTTGGAAAATGTACCTGATGTTGTGATTTAGTACTGTTTTATGCATATTTTGCCTGTTATTGTAAATATTGCTGAGTCACGATGACAATGCACTTTTATGATTACTGTATGGGCGTGTTTATGGGTGTATTTTGGGTGTGTCGTAGGTCTGTCTACTGTACACAGTTTTGTATAAATTTGAGCCATTTGGGTGATACCGTGGTTACCGCTTCAGCGATATCTATAATCATTGGCAGCTATAATCACTCTGGAGCTAATCATAACTGGAAGGGGCTACCACAGGCGGTATTAACCCATCTTCAAGAGGGTATACCACCACAGCTAGCAATGTTCGTAGAGGTTAACATTAGTTAAGGTAGGTAATTCACCTTGCTTTTTCTGCATTCTTGAATTGCATTTGCTTTAGTCTAACACTCCCATGGAGAACACACATATAATGCCATATTATGCATAGTAATTGATATATTGAATGATCCACATTAGATTACATAACATTTAGTACTTTAATGAGAAATTAGTTCATTTCTATATGAAATTATTGAATTATTTTACCTCCAGATACCCTTCGATGTGTTGCATGCTGTAGAACTATCATATCTGGATTTAATTAATGCATAACTGATTTATCTATAACTACATTTTACTCCAGCAAATATGGCATCATGGATCGCAGTGTATGGGGTGCAGCTATAAATTATAAAATGTTGTTTTCTCCCCTCCTACATAAAAACAGAATTCACACATCATTCAAGACGTCTGAAAAACAATAAATTTCCCATGGTCCTTTTCATGCTGATCCACCTTTGGTTAATTAGCTGCAAGAATGTTTAAAAGCAAGTATTGATCAAATTTTTGTGAAGAGAAATGAGAAGATGTTTAACAGAAAAGCCTTTCTTTTTCTTTAGAAAATAGTCCTTGGCAAGTACGTTGTGGGCTAAATGCAGAATCAGGCATTTTATACAAAGCCTGGAGGGATCCTAACAAGTCATGATGTAGAATATAGGAATGAAAAAGAAGGCATAGCACTGAAAAGCTCTTAATCCTAGGTTATTTATGAATTTATGTAATATAAATCCTTCCTTAAATTTCATATTTTACCTAAAGCTCTCAATAGATTTGATGTAAAATGTGATACCTATCAAAGCACTTTACCACTAGCACATACTGCATTACCACAGATGTTTATGTAAGTTTTCACTTGGGATTATTCATTGAGCCAGGCCCAGGCTGAGACTGAGGTGGCGTGGCCTCCATCTCCAATGACAAGCACATCCCAACTGAAAGTGAGCATGTTAGTTCAATGCTTTTTCAAGACAGATCAGCGCAGAGCCCTACTTGAATGAAATAAAGGTCCTGTATTCGTTCTGCACTGCGCAAGTGGATTTAATGACACACTTGCATTGTGTTTGCTTGTTATTTGTCTCTGGTATCTTCATGTGGGATACCAGAAAAGAAGAGGGCCAGGTAAGCATATTGTGCATGTGTATGGAGGCAGCTTGTGGGATTGCATGTATGTAGAGGGTGCTAATTATGGTGTGGTGTATTGTGCCATTTTCAGTTGTGTTGTGTTTGTGGTCTTTGTGGCCAACAACTGTAGAGAGTGATTGAGTGTGTGTGTAGGGGGCATAGTGTGTATAGGGGATGTAGCGAGTGTGTGCATAGGGGCTGTTCTGTATGTGTGTATTGGTTATGTAGTGTGTGTGTTTAGCATCTGTAGGGAGTGTGTTTATTTAATGTAGAGTGTGTGTTTGCATACAGGGCATCTTGTGTCTGCATAGGGGATTCTGAGTGTGTATGTCAGGAATGTAGTGTGTGTCTACAGAGGATCTATAATGTGTATAGGGGGTCTATTCTGTGTTTATGTAGAGGAGCAGTGTGTGGGGGGAGCAGTGTGTGTGGCGGTGCAGTGTGGGAGGGGAGCAGTGTGACAGGGTGCAGTGTGTGTGTAACAGGAGCAGTGTGGGGTAGTGAAGTGTGTGTGGGAAGAGCAGTGTGGGGGTGCAGTGTGTGTGATGAGAGCAGTGGGGGAGTGCAGTTTGTTTGTGAGGGGAGCAGTGTGGAGGGTGCAGTGTGTGTGAGGCGAGAAGTGTGTTTCAGTGGAGCAGTGTGGGAGGGTTGCAGTGTGTGTGGGGGGTGCAATGTGTGGGCTGTGCAGATGGGAGCAAAGTATATACAAATATTTTTTTAAATTAATCAAATAATAAACTGTATATTCCCCCTCCGTTCTTATCTTTGCTCAGGGAGAAGGGACAAGCCCTGGTGGTTCAGTGGTAAGTGAACTCTGGCCTGCACCTTTGATCTCCCATGTCGGCCTTAGCCCATTGGCATTTGCCCAGTTTGCCTGATGGCCTGTCTGGACCTGCACTGAGCAAAGAATTATTAGGAATTGACCAGAAAAATATATCAGGCCAAGACATACATTTGAAAAACAGAAGAACCCTAAACTTTAATGATCTGACAAGAATGTTTTCCATAGAACTTTATAATAAGAAAGAAATTATAAGCATATGTAACCTATGCACCAGTTAAATGGTTACTCCAACCACCATGACAACGTCAGTAATTGGAAGTGGTCACCATAGGAGTCTGGATGTGCAGTGTTTCAGCTTTAGACACTGTACATCCAGAGTTATTGTTAATTGTGTGCTGGGGGCTAGTTCTGAGCATAAAAATCGTTGTCATCAGTGTGCACTGCACATTGTCGACAAAAGTAGAAATCTTCCCTCTGAAGGCACAGCACCTGCAAGGGAAAGATTGCTTCTGCCTCCCTGATGTCCCAATTTGTGCACAATTGATATTGCTAAAGTGATATCAGAACTCCCGAGTGACCAAGTTAAGTGTTGAGTAACCCACTCCAAAATTGTTTGTCTCCTTGCCATAGAACATACAGACTAAGAAACAGCACACACACACAATTACCGCTTTTATATATTACAGGGTTATTTAAATTCACCTATCTTAGCAAACAAATATGAGTATTCAATTATACCATTAGCCCACCACTACATTACAGTACCCCAATATCAGTGGGTGTAATGCTTCTTTTAACATTACTCAACATGATTTTAAGTGACATGATTTAAGCATATTTCCCTTCCACTCTAGGAGCCTATTTGGAGTTAACATACATTTGAGAGTCTCTGGAAGCAGTTTAGGCAGTAAGTATTGCAGTCAGCATGTTTATCTCCTGTGTTAAAATTAGCATCTGACAGATTGATATTAGGGTACTGTGCTGTAGTGGTGGGCTTAACATGATATGGCTATATGGTGTTACCAAATCCCTATATATTTTTTGCAATGATACATGATTTTAACTAATCTTGTAAGTTAAAACTGTATTTATTTGTGTGTGCTGTTCCTCAATCTGTGTTTCCTATATACTGTGGTCTTTACAGCATCACCACGGCTGAGAAATGTATATTCTGGGAATCCTTTTTTTCCTTGGTATAGGAGGGGGTGCCTGTTACCATAAGCACTACAAAAGCATATAGTGGATATAGTGCTTAGCATGCCACTTTAACCAAGCCTATCGGTATAAGTTGGCTGCAAAAGATAACTTTGCAACCAGCTTAACTTTAATAAACAGACAATTCTCTTTTTTTTTTCTAAGCCCATGATTTAGTTTGACACTGTGAAGCTGCAGCAAAGTAATTTCACCTTAAATTTCTGTAACTTGTTTTCTAGGTTACGGATTGATCACTCTGGTTTTGGGTAAATACACTGTAACCTTGTATATCGTCTGGTACTGAACATGTCAACAGCTCTCTCTTCAGCAATTCCTTAGAGACCCATCGATCTTTGAGCAGTTTAAATGTGGCACTAACCGGCTTCTATGCCACAAAACATTTCAGTGATAAATAGCTCACATAAACAAAAACAACAAAAATCCAAAGAGATCTTTAAATGTTAGGCAAAAAGTACAATTTATAGTGATATAAATGGCTATAAAGCACCAAGCTTTATGTTTCCATTTCACTGGCCAGCCTCTGTGACCCAAATGATATAGCATGTTTTCGTAGTGTTTTGCTTGTGTAAAAAGAAAGAGAATGCATACAAAGGAATTTTTGTCATAAATCATTATCAAACAGGTTCCAAAAATAAAATATTTGTTTTAGAGGATTGTTTTAAAATATAAAGAAAGGCATAAGATCCCAGACAGACGTAGAAAAGAGGACAGGGAGACAGATATACCTTTGGGCATTGAACTATTTTAGTTAAACTAAACAAATGCCTAAAAGGAACACTCGACTGTCCACAATAAAAAAATATACAAAAATCACTGCTTAGATATACCCCAAGTGAAAACATGCACTTAATTATGCTTTTTTTCATTGGGGATATGTCTAAACAGAGCTTGAGAAACCCGCAGTTCTCATGTCTGATGCCTTTGCTAGTGGTTCCTTTCTTCCCTGCTGCCTTTTCAAGTCCCCCCTTCTTCCCGAGCCCAGGCTTTGTGTGTCTGTCCAATCACAGACTTCCCAATGCAGCTCAATGAGAAGTATTTGCAAGGCAGATGCTCTGTGGGGGCAGATGTTCTTGAGTTTACTTCTAGAACCTGCATTTCAGCAAGCTAAGGTGCTTTGAGGATCCAAAGTGTCCTTTTAAAAAGCCAATATTGTGATCAGTATTAATGTTTCAAATTCACACCATTTAAGGTTGCATTTTTATTTTTACTTTTTTGCCTGGATCTCAATTTGTGGTTAGATCCTAATCTCTTGTTCACTTTTCATTGAAAAACTGTTCCTGTGAACTTTATCCCACACGTGTTGTTCTGGACATCTTCCCATAAGAAAATAACAGTTTATGGGGAAATAGTATATGCATCTGCACTGGAGAGACATCTCACTAAACTGAATAATCTGTATATGGTAATTACTTATGTCTATTTTTTCTGTCCAATGTAGAACATAATATCTCCCATTGTAAATTTCTGAAATAACTTAACTGGCTTACCCATAAAACCAGATATATTCTATATCAACACTTTCCTTGTCTGGTTCACACCTTCTTTAAATTAATAAGAAAATGCAAAATATTAATGATGACAAAAATACGATGGCCTGAAATATAGAAGCACTAGCATTCTATATAAGGCAGGTCCATGTCTGAAAAAAAAAAACGTTTATTTTGCAAGAATGTCTATTTTTTACTAATCTAGTGTTGATATGCTGACTGATTGGTAACCTTAGAGCAGTCACGAGGAAAAGCTGAAGGTGATGACAGCTGCAGTACATATACAATATATGTAGCAAGCCAGTAACCATCTTCATGCTGATTCATTACATTAACAATGAAAAATCTGTCCATGAGTGGTTCACTAGCTTTACATCTCTTCCTGAGTTGCATTTCAAAGCTGTTGTATACAGCAAACATAAACTCCAAGAAATCCATCTTTAAAACAGAATAATGAGACAAAAGTGGGATTCTTTATTGAACTTGCATATGTCCACCCAGAATCCCTTGCAATAGTAACATCATTGCAAATGTGAGATTTCTGTGGGAAAAGCAAGTCTTATCTCTTGACTGGTGTGCAGATCTGTGTTTAACAATGTATTGACTATCGACTGACTTCAGGTGGAAAGGGTTTTCAATCACAATTTTTCTCCACCATAACCTTCTTGGTTTGTGCTATATATATATATATATATATATATATATATATATATATATATATATATATACATACACATATTTTATTTTTTTTGACCAGGATAAAAAGAGGTAGAAACACATACACACAGAAAAAAAAAACAATAAAAAAATTGATGGTTATCATGGTTCAATTAAAATTATATGTTATCATTATATGATCATTTACAATACAAAAGCACCATGCTGCATCCCCTAGTGGGTTCTGTTTATTCTCTATATCTTTTTCTTGGTTTTTAATAATTGCAAAAGGTGTTAAAGGTAGATATAAAAAGCTTAGAGGAAACCACACGATGCCATAATTGGCAGCCTACCTGTAAGACCAGATGTCAAATTTTGTTTTTAAGCATCTCATGTTACATACCTTTCATGGCTCCCAGTGGAGAGTTAAAAAAAGACTCAGATGGGAAGCAAAACCTTGAATTCAAACATACAGAAAACGGATCAGCCAGCAGTTGGCAGAGAAAGCTTTGGTGTATCTTGAATTTGCATGCCAAATGAATCCTCTTTGTACTTTGTACTAATATTGCAACATACTAATCTTGATTATTGTGTTGCACGGCAGGAAACTACATTGCAGACAAAATGTATGCATTTGCCCCAAGGTAATCTTCTGTTCAATGAAACTCAGAATTCCGAGGATCAATAGTGTCTTAAACAAAATGTGCTGCTTCCATGAAATTGGTTTATAGGCACTTTTTACCCTTTGACTACCAGTCCATTATGTATGGGGGTATTCATATACTAACAATATATAAACTGTATATAGTAAATCATAGTTCTATCTACAAGAAAATATAATGAAGTAGTTATAATATAGCTATATTTATTTTCTGTTCACTGGATATATAGCTTTAGTGCAGTTCTTAGTGAATTTGCAGATAGCATTTACTGGTAGCAAATAGAAATTATTACATTCCAGATTATTCACTTAAGTGAACATTTAAGTTGAATTCAAGGTGAATTTTAAATGTAAGGTTAAAATAGCTAAACTGGAAAAACTCTGGTCTTAAATTTGAAATTTACTTTAAATTTAGCTTGAATTCACACTTTTGGGAATAACCCTGTATATGTTCTGCGACTTTTTTAAGAATCTGTTTTGAATCAATGAACAACGAGAATAATTAGTACATAAAGGTTAAATTAAATATTCATCCAATGCAACAGCAGAATGGCAATTTCCGCGCATCCGCATTAGGTCTCCCCCGCCAGCTGACGTCGGCGGGGGAGGAGGGTTGGCAGAGCCTGACCCAGTGCCAAGGGACATCGGTGCTGGATACAGGTAAGTCACTGAAGGGGTTTTAACCCCCTCAGCAACCTGGAATGGGAGGTGGGAGGGTGAGGGGTGCCAGGTTTGTTTTCCTGGCACTGGAGAGTCCCTTTATATTCATTAGATCACAGTTATAGAAAGAAATTGTTATGTATGCTGAGTAAAAACAAACACATTCAAACATTATCGACACAAAGACAGAATTGTTTAAAAAATATACAATGCAGACCAGGGACATGTACTAATTACTAATATGTCGTAAAAGTATAATTATTTAATAATCTAGAAAATGTAGCAAATCAATGCTTTAAAAGTAAATGATATGATATGAATAAAAAGTCATACAATAGATAGTGTGCTATATTTCCATGTTACAGTTAGGTAAAGTTTCTAAATACATTTCCCCAGTGTAAATTAATATGCTGATATCCTCACATTGCAGATCTTACAAAGATCTATTCCTAGCCCTTGTTATTCACATCAAACCTTTATATCTCTGCACAGATACACCTGATCAATAATAGCTTGCATCCATGAACATTCATCTATGTATGTGTACTTTATTGGCACAGTAACATGGCAAAATAAGAGACTGAATCACTTTAAATTAGAAAGGGGGATTTTAAAAGTTTTGCATTTCCATACAGGGGCGGACTGAGAGCCTTTGGGGCCCCCGGGCAAAATTAGATCCCAGGCCCTTTGAAGGCCAAATATATGTGCATTAAATAAATGTTAAATATAACTCATAATATGGCATTCCTTTGGATGTGTATATTGTGAAGACCTGTGTATCAATGCATGTTTGTATTTGAGTCTGTGTGAATGCACTTGTGCATGTCTGGATGACTACATGTGCTTTTTTATATATAGTGTCTGTGTGAATGCATATGTGACAGGTGACAGAGTGTGTGAGGGAGAAGGTGACAGGTGGAAGAGTGTGGGAGGTGGTGACAGGTGGCAGAGTGAGGGGGTACCTGGTGGCAGAGTGAGGGAGGGGTTGAGTGGTGGCAGAGTGAGGGGGAGACACAGTGAGTGGGGGTGACTGGCGACAGAGTGAGGGACTAGTGACAGAGTGAGTGAATGGGTGACTAGTGGCAGAGTGAGGGAGGGAAGAGATGACTAGTGGCAAAGTGAGGGAGGGAAGGGGTGATTAGTGACAGAGAGAGGGGATGACTGGTGACAGAGTGAGGGGGGGTGACTGTCACTAGTCACCCCATCCCTCTCTCTGTCACTAGTCACTCCCTCCCTAACTCTGTCACTAGTCACCCCCTTACTCTGTCACTGTGTCACCCCCTCCCTCCCTCTGTCACTAGTCACCCCCTCCCTCACTCTGTCACTAATCACCCCCTCTGTCCCTAGTCACCCCATCCCTCTCTCTGTCGCTAGTCACTCCCTCCCTAACTCTGTCACTGTGAAGGAAGGAAGGGGTGACTGGTGACAGAGTGAGGGGATGACTGGTGACAGAGTGAGGGAAGGGATGACTAGTGGCAGAGTGAGGGAAGGAAGGGATGACTAGTGACAAGTGAGAGAGGGGGTGACTAGTGACAGAGTGAGGAAGGGGGTGACACAGTGAAGGAGGTGGTGACTGTCACTAGTCACCCCATCCCTCCCTCTGTCACTAATCACCACCTCCGTCACTCTGTCACTAGTCACCTCCTCCCCTCCCTCTCTCTGTCACTAGTCACCCCCTCCCTCTCTCTGTCACTAGTCACACCCTCCCTCACTCTGTCACTAGTCACCCCCTTCCTCACTCTCTCTGTCACTAGTCACACCCTTGCTCACTCTGTCACTAGAGTGAGAGGGTTACTAGTGACAGAGTGAGGGGGTGACTAGGGACAGAGTGAGGGAAGGGATGATTAGTGGCAGAGTGAGGGAAGGAAGGGGTGACTAGTGACAGAGTGAGGGGATGACTGGTGACAGAGTGAGGGGGGGAGTGGGTGACCAGTGACAGAGTGAGGGAGGGGGTGACACAGTGACAGAGTGAGGGAGGGGGTGACACAGTGACAGAGTGAGGGAGGTGGTGACTGTCACTAGTCACCACCTCCCTCACTCTGTCCCTAGTCACCCCTTCCCTCCCTAACTCTGTCACTAGTCACCACTTCCCTCCCTCACTGTCACTAGAGTGAGGGGGTGACTAGTGACAGTGAGGGGGGTGGAGGGTGACTAGTGACAATGAGGGGGGTGGAGGGTGACTAGTGACAGTGGGGTGGAGGGTGACTAGTGACAGTGAGGGGGGGATGGAGGGTGACTAGTGACAGTGAGGGGGATGGAGGGTGACTAGTGACAGTGGGGGTGGAGGGTGACTAGTGACAGTGGGGGTGGAGGTGACTAGTGACAGTGAGGGGGGGGTGGAGGGTGACTAGTGACAGTGAGGGGGGATGGAGGGTGACTAGTGACAGTGAGGGGGGGGATGGAGGGTGACTGAGTGAGGGGTGGTGGAGGGTGACTAGTGACAGTGAGGGGGGGTGGAGGGTGACTAGTGACAGTGAGGGGGGGTGGAGGGTAACTAGTGACAGTAAGGGGGGGGCGGGGAGTGATTGGTGCCTACCTGTGTCTCTGCTCCCTCTGGTCTCCCAGGCTGCAGCTCCTGTCCCACGCTGGGCTCTGTGTGTGAGAGGAGAATACAGGAAGTGATGTCACTTCCTGGCCCCGCCTCTCCCATCACACAGAGCACCGCGGGACTGGAAGCAGGAGACCTGGCAGAGAGGGAGAGGAGGTGAAGCTGCCAGGTCTCATGGGAGGAGGGAGGAGGGAGGAGGGAGGGGAGGGTGGATTTAAAGAGCGGTAGGTTGTGGGGCCCCGCGCTGCATCAGGGGCCCCACAGCCTATCAATTAAATAGTTTAATTTTATTATTTTTTTGCCGTTCCAGCTGGAGAGATCTCTGATGTCTCCAGCTGGAGCATGGCTGTGCTGCCGGGCCCCTGACTGCCTCGGGCCCTCGGTCCATGACCGAAGTGCCCGAGTGGTCAGTCCGCCCCTGTTTCCATATAGGAAGTCCTGGATGAATGTTCTAGTTGAGTTGCAGTAATCCATAAAGGAAAGTTTAGTACATATAGAAGAGTTATTGCTGAATAGTAGTATCAATATATATCTGCAATGTTGTGAACTACTTTTCTCTTAGTTATTTATTGTTGTTAAGGAACTTTTATATTCCCCATTATTCTGAAATTTCATTACAAGTATGCGTCCAAGGGACGTAGTGGTTATGGTGCCAGGAATACACCGTGATGTAGTGGTTAGGATGCCAGGAACACAGAGTGATGTAGTGGTTATAGAGCCAGGACTGCTATAGCATCTCCCAAATGTAAGTAGTCAAACTATTATTAATATTGACATAGGGACCAAAGAAAATCTGGGGATGCGAGGGCTGTTAGTAAACTTAAACAAAGACCCATGTAATCTGCCTGACTTCACATTTTAATATATATATATATAAATTTGTACTTTCACATTTAAAAAATAAGTACAGTACAGTTACAATGAGCAGTATTTATATGTGATGTCAATAGTTCCTGGTAGTAGATGTTCTTGGAGTGTGATCACCTGCTGGGAAATGCAGGATAAATGCAATAAAAGTTATTACGGAATTATTAATAACGGCACAACAACCATAGCAATCAGTTATTTGAAACTGAAATCGCTTGTATATTTCCCCATTTTGAGATAGGAATTGCAATCACTTTAATGCATGTATTTTTTCATTTCTGTATCTAATGCAACAACAAGGATAAGAGAGCAATTACATTTAAGAGATATGATTTTCTTTTTCAATCTATTTTACTACCTGGATAGTTTTATTTGTTGCTGTTACTATGTCTTTAAGTTACAGGAATCCTGTTGTCTTTTTCAGCCAATGAATGCAATAACTAGTTCAATAATATATGCATGTATTTAAAAAAAGAGTTATTGGGACATCATAACTGTTAACCCCTTAAGGACCGGCCTGTTTTTGCAATGTTGTATGTTAAGGAGCAGAGCAGTTTTGACACTTTTGTGGTGTTTGTGTTTAGCTGTAATTTTCCTCTCTCTCATTTACGGCTCCCATACAAGTTATATATTGTTTTTTTCAGGACAAGAAGGGCTTTCTTTACATACCATTATTTGTATCATGTCATATATTTTATTTAAAAAAATAATAAAATATGGTGAAAAAGTTTTTGGACTTTTACTTGAAAAATCTTTTACTTATCTATAAAAGCTAATGAAAAAAACTGCTAAATAGATTAAAAATTTTGTCCCGCGTTTAAAAACACCCAGTGTTTACATGCTTTATTGCTTTTTTATAGGCCTATAAATACAAGTAGGAAATTGCTGTTTCAATATTATATATTTTAAATGTATCAATAGTGACATTGTAACACCGTTATCTGTCATAAATCCCCGAATCACACTCCACATGTACATAATTTTTAAAGTAGACAACCCAGGGTATTCAAAATGGGGTAAGTCCAGTCTTTTTTAGGAGCCACCTAGTCACAAACACTTTATTTATTTATTTATACATATATATATATATATATATATATATATATATATAGCTATATATATATCATTACATTCTAAGTGTATTTTGATATAAATATATATATATATATATATATATATATTTATATCAAAATACTGTTAGAATAAAATTACATATATATATATATATAATTTTTTTAATTATTAAAAATTATTTTTACTTTTATTTATTTTTATTAACATATTATTTATAATATATAATATATATTGTATATATACGTGTGTAATTTAAATTAAAAGTGTATTTTATATTAATATACGTATATATAAATATAAAAATACACTTAGTATGACATTATATATATTATATATATACATATATTATATATTGATATAATACATGTATATATATCATATATATATATATATATATATATATGTATATATATATATATATATATATATATATATATATATATATACATATTATTTTTTTACACTGATTGCTTTATTTTTTTAACTTTTTTTTCTGATTTTCTACTTGCAGGGAGACTGCCTGTCAGCACAGACAGTCCCCATGCAGGCAGATACACAGGGACCTATTGCGGCCACGTGATCGAGTGATCACGTGGCCGCGGGGTCCTGATCTGCCGAGGGGAGACTGCCCGGGCAGACAGGCAGTCCCCCTGGACCGGGAAGAGCACTGATCGCCACCGGGGGACTGACGGCGATCAGGTAAGTAGCCCCAGACCGTTATGACGGTTCAGGACCGTCATCAGTCCCCAAGCGGATTTTTCCAATGACGGTCCTGAACCGTCATCGGTCGTCAAGGGGTTAAATATAATTTGATCATTTCAACATTTTAATATCAGAACACTTTGAAAATGCATGCCCTCTAGTATACAGATTTAATAAATGTGCCACATTATAATGAATGAGCTGTATATCTAGAGTGAACATGGCATTTGTGGCCAATCTTCTTTGGTGTCTTTATGTAAAAATTATGTTAAAGGAAAAATGATTTTACTGATAGAATGGGAGGAAGAAAGTAAAGCAAATCCTATGCAGTATAAAAGACAATGATCCCAATACCAAAAGAAAAAATAAATAAAGTGTATATAAAGTTGTTGTTTTTTTAAATGTATTTAATGGTTTGTTGTGTTTTATTTTCTAGTTATATATGTATATGATTATGTCATTCTGTGAATTCTTACTGATAATCATTTTAAAAGAAAATATCAATAATTTTAAATATACTCCAAACATTTTTCTCCATGGCTCAAATATTGAATGTTATCTTATTTTTTTTATATTCCCCAATATGATTTACATCTGGCAAACCGTTTGCCTTCTTTTGTCTTCCACAGGCTTAGTCTAGACATGTCTTCCTTATATGACCTCTTTGTCTGCTCAGTATCAAGACCATTCATTGAAAATTTATCTTCACAGATTATCACCCATTTTATGCCTTCTCATTCCCTCACAAAATCTTCCTAGATCATTACTATTAACAAATCAATTCACTGTGTTATAAGAAAGACTTCTTAAAGTCTCAAAAACCTCTCCTTTATAATTACCATATTACAAATAATTGGAAAAATTAATTTTGGAAAATGTAATTTTAACCTCCTGTTGGAACTGGGGGTGGGGTTAGGAGGTGGGAGTAGGGGAGGTTTGTGAAGGAATGAAAAGACACACATACATAATATATACAACGTGCCTTCTTAATAATGGGCACTTCTATTTTCACAATAGTCTCTCAGGCTTGTTTTTTTTAAGTTCATTAAAGTTTTGTGGAAATAATCTAAGCAAAAACCAAAGTAAATCATACAGACTTTAAAGTTCTGGTCAAACTGAAATACATACATTTTCTAATATTTGTATTCAGTATTATTTTAAATATCTAAAATCTATCAGTATTGAACTACATCTTAGTTGTACATTTCCAACAGCAATTTCATAGCTGTTCCTGTTCTCACCATACTCATTGAATTTCAATTTTTGAAGATCGAACTCAATGGACATGAGTCTTTTTTCAACCTTGGTTTCTACGTAACTATGCAAGGTCCAGAAATACACATATCCTTACTCTCCTTACTCTTTTATATGTTATTCTTGTAATAGTTTGTTAGTGGAACAGGACCCTCTGTATAAAGACAGAGATTGAAGATCACTGTGAAGCGTTCAAGTACATGAGTCAATCACTCCCCAGTCATTTGATCCAAAATGATACAAACAATTGAGTCTCAGGTATTTCTGGTCATGCAACATGGGATGATCTATCACGTAATGCAGATATTGAGAAGATAAGGTCACATATGCCAGATCATCAAAGAAAGCCTAGTAATGAAATCCAATTCAAGACCCATAGATCAGTACCAAAAAGGCAGGATAAATAGTAGGAGAATAAAAAGAAAACATTGGCAAACCAGATATGTACTAATCCAGGAAAGATTCAAAGTTCTAATAGGAAACATATTTAGCAATGTAGGAGCGATACATGAAGTTGATTTATGTTATTCTACTTTAGTTGTTTCAGTCTGATCGCTAAATGAAAACTCCAAGCACCATAAATACTGCAATGGACTGTAGTGGTTATGGTGCTAGGAGTGCCTTGGCACCCTTCCATTGTACATAGTCAAACTGTTTAAAAATGGTTGACTTCTTACATGGGGTTCTTCGGACAATGCTTTCCCTGCCTCCTGGGCTCTGTGTCTGAGCTCAGCTTAGTATAGCTAACAGAAGCTCCAAGGCAGGATATTCTGTCTCTGGTTGAGGTAGAGCAGGGGATGAGTAGCATCCGGTAGACACCAGGTAAAAAGTAAAAAAAAAATTAAAACGGTTTTACTCTTTACAATGCATACAAGGGGAGTTCTATTGCTTTCCAGGCACCATAACCACTACAGAGATATATAGTGGTTATAGTACTTAGAGTGCTCCACTAAATTTCATTTGAACCCTCATCACAATTAATTATTTTACCTATATCATTAAACACATATTAGACCCCAAAATTCTCTTATCAGTAGCATCGAGGTATCCCTTCACTGTGTAAAAATGATTAGTTATCTCCCCTTTTCCTTTTACCAAACATCATCCTCTCATAAAACCATCTAAGTGTAAATATATTGCAATATATTGCTTTATCCTACCTCACTGTCTGACCACATTGCATTGTCTAGCCACCAATCTTTAATTTGATTGTAGTATTATTACACATGGCATTGTTTATAAGGAATGTGACTTCAATGGTCATAGTTTCATTATGGAGAGAAGCTTAAATTTATTCAATTATATTAACTAACTTGTTTGTACTTGGAGAAACTCAATGAGGGCACCAGATGGTCAATAATATTGGAATACACAGGTTCTTGAAAGCTACAGACGAAATCATATGAATAAAAAAAATCAGTATGTCTCTAATGCATCAGAACATATTTATGTGTTGGAGTAAAAGTTGTTGAAGCTTAATGAACAACTGTCATCAAATTTTCACTCCTCATTTTAAAAAAAGTTTATGAAATTTAATGAAACTTAATGATTTTTTTTTTAAATGAAGCATGTTGATTTTCCTTAAACAAAACTTCACTTTTGTTTACCTAACATGGCTGCCCAGCCAGTTAATTTCTACAGTTATCTCACCAACTGCTGCTCAGCTTAACCTGTGATTTCTCTCTGTGCTCTATGTGAACCTGCAGCAGCGGGCAAGATAAGTTGAGAAGCAGCTGACCAGGTAACAGTATAATGTAAGAAATGCCAGATTAAAAAGTGGAAATGAAGCAATAAAATCATCATTAAAAAAAATCATTAAGTTCCATGAAATGTAATAAATTATAAAAAAACGAGAAGTGAAAATTGTGTTAATTAATGACAGTAATTACAAACAAAAAACATTTACCTACAGTGAGGTAGATAAATGCTTCTTGTTTGTATATAACAGATTTGATACTGTTGCGTACTATCAGATATCTTTTTATATGTCATTCTTTATTTTTGTAATGCATCGAATAACAAAGCAAGGATACATAGACATTTCACAAATGACAGAAACCACAGTAACATGTATTATAAAATGTCAGGGATACTGCACTTTTTGTAATTAAGTAGGAATACATCAGGAACATGGTTCTGTGTAGGTAAAGCAGAGAGAATGAAAGAGTGTAGAACTATAGATAAATGTCAAGGTATATAAAGACCACTGGGTCTAAGGATCTAACAATAGCAGATGCTCAAATATAAGAAATGTTCATAAAAACATTGCACGTAAGTTGCATTGTGTGGCCATGAGTGAGACAGACTAATTGCCGGGAAGGGTTGAGGATCGGTCAGCCGATTCCTAATGAGGGAGCTAGTGTTCGCCGACTGCTGGGCCAATGTTGCAGGTTACAAGGGTGACCGGCCATCGGGATTTGATGTATCCTTTTTTTAGTCAAGTATTTTAGCACTCATTCATAACCTTGAGGAGAGAATGTTTTACCAGATATTATCAGACCTGCAATGCAGTAGATTTACAGAAAATTTGATTTTTTTTAATTAAAAGTATTCAAGTATAGGTTATAATCCATTAAAGCATAGCTTAGATGTCTACTTCTGTATGGTTAAATTACTGCTAAAAGGAAAAGGTTGAAAAATGTATGAAAACTTGTATTTTACATAAATTACCAGTTACATGTGTGCAAATTTTATGTTTTTGGACGTTAGCATTAAAACTCGATCTGTCTGTATTTATCCTCTGTCTGCTTATCTTTACCTTTAATCTATATGAAAGAGGTACTATGAAGTAAAGAGGGAAAGACAGAGTTTTAGTTTTAGAATTATTTATTTTGGTATACTCTAGTTACAGCAATATCGCTACTCAATTAAAACAGCTAAAAATATGATGCAGTCCCTTAACTTTGCCTATCCTTCAAAACATAGAAATCAATGCTTAAATGCCAGGCACACTTGGGAATCTGTAAATCAGACTTAAGAAGATTAATTGTGCCTATAAATCTTTTAAATGAATGCAAATCAATTGTGAAATGTATGCTTTCCATATTCAATTTCAAAGCATTGGTAAACAGATAATAATTGCAGTAAACATGCAAAATATCTTTTGATTTAATCTCGGAGTTGTGAATATTTATGATCAACTCTCACTTCCAATAGTTCACAATATCCCACCGTCGTGTCATCAGATCTTTACTTTCTGTCAATTTTCTTATTTCTTTTGACATTACTTTATAGAACTTGACTGCATACATTGTTTTCCCATAGTTAGCAAACGACAATTCCTTTACATAAGGCAAACCAATATATAGTTTGTAAATTCAATTGTTAGAGAAGATGCCACCCTATGTGCTATTCAGTACTAGGCTTGATATAACTAGTTGATAGCATATTAAATGCTATTGTGATAATGCAAAATATACCTGATCCAGATCTATTGTGAAATAACAGTTTGATGGCTGTATTATTTATAAAATCTTAATTACACATTTGAAACATAGCTGAAACATTCTAATATATTTGATCCAAAAGTTCCTCAAAGAACTGTCTGAGTCAAAGTGCTGTCTAAGAAAAAAAAAACTTACAGATCACGGCTTACCTTGTGAAAGCAATGTTTGAAAAGTTTAGATTACAACGTAAATAAAAAATTATAATGTAAATTAAAGAAATCCATATCATAACTGCAACAAAAACCAAGTTATAGTACATTTCTAAAAATTCTTCAAATTAGAAGCTTTGTTTAAAAGAATGTCTGTCAACACTCTAGTAAGTATGCGTACATCCTATCATATCAAACACGTTCTGCTAGTTCACACATGGCTGCTGAAGAGCTATTGTTTTAGTCATTCTTAAGCCAAGCAGGGACAAAATATATTATATAAATGCTTTATATCACAAAAAATAGGAACCAACCACTTTGACATTATAAAGATCTTGGCACTACCCAGTTGAATGGAGTTTTTGAAGCCAGAAAACATTAAATGAGAAGTCTCTAACTGAATCATGTAAAAAGGTGTTCTTCAGATTTATGGGGAGTTTCCTTTACAGCTCTAAGAAAGGAAGCCATATCCAGTCTATTGTAAAACTTATAGATCAAGTCTCTTGGAGCAGAGACAGGTACCCTACAAGTCATTGGCACCCTGAGAATAACTGTGATGAATATTTTACCCTACAGTAAACAATGCAGTAGTGGTAACTAGAAAGTTTTGCATAAATTGTAATTCGTCTGAATGTAGGCCAATAGGTGGGTAGGGCAATCTCTGTATCTCTGTACATTAAACTGAGAAACCGGCTAGCAAGATGGACAAGCATGTTAATTTGCTTGGGGATTCAGAGTTCCATCCGTGGCACCAAAAATAGATGATTAATGGGAAAAAAGATTCATGGCTAGAGGACAGCCACAAGATATTGATTTTATTCACATATCAAGTGAGAAGTAACCAATAGAGGGAAAGGGAGGACCAGTAAGAAAAATACATCTATCTAATTATACTGTGATACAATGCAAATAACGTTAAAAAACAAACAAAAAAAACACAAGAAAATATTTGAGGACTAAAAGTGGTAAATGTAGTAAGTGCCAAAAGCGAAAATGTTGGGAAAACACCCAAAACCTTTTTTTGCACATATCTGGCACTTACAACATGACCTCTTTATACGCTCTTTTGGACTACTTAGAGGACTACCAGGCACTTTCCACGTTTACCACATGATAAAGCATTGCTCATTTGACACTTAAATGTGGAAAATGGTGTTAGCATTTTTTGGGCACTTACATCATTTACCACTTTTAGTCTTCATTTATAAAAACATTGACTGCTGCCTCTTACCGAGCTATGCCCTTAAAGACTCCCACCACTATAAACACTACAGTCTACATGACTAGCAGATGAAATGCATTGAGCCTGATACTTGTGCACACAATGAGCATTAGATGAACATCTCAGCAGTCTGAGAAAGCTGCCCTAGATAAAGAACTAACATTTGGATGACTCAAAGGATCCCTGGAGTAACAATCAAGGGATCCACAGTTGATGTGCCTCCATTATTTAAGTAAACACAGCCAGAGTTCATAGCCATTAAGTCAAGGTACTTTCTGCACATGCCTCTCTGTATGTGCATTTTACTTTGTGAGTGAAGCCATTTATGTTTTTATTTTACTTTATGATAATAAACTGACTTGTGCCATGATCTTTTAGTCTATGATTTCTTCTCTGTTTAAGGGCATATATTGAGGAATGCTTGTATAGCTGTGAATTATTGATCTCCTGGAGATATTTTGTATGGCATTTACTATTGTTTTTGTGCAAGTACTGCTGTCTAGTATTTTTGTTTGTATTTGCCTTTATATATTTATACAACAATAATTATATGTACAGGCACTCTTTTATCCGTATCAGGGCCATTGAAGGGGCTATCAAGGTCCAGAGCACGTAGCCCAGCACCCAACCGGCATAAGAGAGATGGCCAGCACTCCATCGACACTGGAGAGACCTTATATGGACCCAGGGAGAAATATCAGGACTACCAAGATAGCTTGTCTTGAGAACAGGTCATTTGTATCATCAAATTGGATAAATTACAGCTTTACCTGCAACAGGACCTGCCTCTATGGAAATATTGGTGAGATCCACCCAAACATTTAGTGTGTACACACTGGGATTGTTAATATATTATTTTTTTTTATTTTTTTTTAAATATATATATTTATTTATTTTTTCACTATTTTTATATTTTTTTCATTTTTCTTTTTCTTTTTTTACATAGCCTTTTTCAAGAAATCTTTCAGATAGCAAGCTGGGCTCTCAAGTATATAGTGCAGTTAGTCACTACCACCACTAAGTAAGTTGGACTCTGTAAGGGTTGATTTATTCATGTATGGTGTATCATTGGTTGTGATAGGATATATTATCTCCAGAAAACTAATTGTTGAAGCATTTTTTCATTTTCTGTATACATCAAATTGAAAACATAATAATATCTGAAAAATTAATAATTTATTAAATAGCAGAACTGCTTATATCAAATCTATTGAGTGCGGTATCATATGTTGTTTTATTTATATATTTATATGTTATATATTTAATAAATATATATTATATATAACAATAGGAATGTTTCCTGCTCCTCCTCTTTTTACCTCTATTGTTTACTTTTTCTCATTTGATCTGTAAACCAAAGGATGGTAAAATGTTCCTATCAGTGTACTGCAAAATATACACGTACTATTTATATTATATATATATTATTTTTTCTCAGTATACTGAATGGCCTATATTCTTTCATTTTTTGTTCATCCGATTTGTTTTGCTGAAAAATTTCCATGGACAATACTCAGACGAGTCAAACTGTCACATGAACGAAATGTCAAAAGTCCCAAACTAAATTTCCTTTTTTTTTTTTTTTTTTAAATGGTTTGGCTAAGCCAAATTTTTCCACCCTGCAAAAGTCTAGTAGTTGGTTGGTTTATATATTAATAGGCCAAAATATGTGGATGTGGTATAGTCAAAATACATTTTTCTTTGTATTGTTTGAGAGGAATGTATTCCAGATGATACATAAATTTTATCCTGATTTGGGGTAATGAGATCAAGATTTCTGTAGTTCTGAGTAAGGCTTTGGGAAGCAAGCTCCTTTGTCTATATTACTGTCCTTATAGTCATTATTATTACATCATATCTTATGTTGCCTTCCAAACATCCAGAGCTCTGCATGCAATGCTGCAAATTGGGAAATAAAATTATATATTCATATAAAACATGAATAACATGTTGCCTGACAAGTTAAGTAATGACTGAGAGATGTGAACCTGAATTAGTAATTTTGATGAAATAGCTGGTAGCATAAAATGAAAATTCACAGATGCCCTTAGCAGTTCATAAATGTTAATCTCATAGAGAGAATCTGCAGCATTAACAACAGCAGCAGAAGCTACTTTTTAGCCTTTGTTTACTTGCCACAAACACAGTTTATAAACACAGACAACTTTAAAATTATTCTATCTATCTATCTATCTGTCTGTTGACATCAGTCAAAACTTAAGTTACACGGCAGGTAAAGCTAATTAGACAAATTTCTCCAGGGTTATCAGAATGAGAAATATAATAATAAAAAAAAAAACTTCATGGGGCATTAAGAAATATATATAAAATTTTAGGGTACAAAATAAAATATTAAATAAAAAAAAGTTATTGGAATTTTAAGTGGTCTTCATCCAGTTTTTTATTCATTATTACGTATTCTAAGATTATACACAATTAATATTTATTGTATGTCTTTCTGTTTTATATATCATTATAAAATTAAGAATGTGTTTATCTAGATGAGATGTACAAGATGCATAGTTTATGTGGGTATGAAACTTATAATACTGTAATTTTACTACATGACTTAGAACGTGGTGAAAAAAGAATATTGTTATAAAAGTGATTTAAAAAATAATACTTGGAGGGCAGGGCTGTATTTCCCACAAGGCTAGCAAGGCATTTGCCTTGGGGAGCACTTTTAGAGGGGTGGCAAAAAAGCCCTGGCAGATGCCCTGTAATCTCTTTCATGGGGGACCCAAGAGCTGGCAGGCTGGCCACTTCAGGGCCCCCTGAGGCTTTGAAATGCTTCCAGTCTGGCAGGGGGTGGGTGCGAGGGAGCCCTCTGAGCTGGCCGATACACACTGGCAGACACACACACATAGTCTTTTTGGGGATTGAACCAAAAATAAAGAAATACTTGATTTTTTTCTCCAATACTCCATGTAGTACATAGCATTTTATATTTTATTTTATATGTTACATGAGCTTTGATTTGATTGCTACAGATATTCCATGACAATTCCTCACAATCTAATATTTATACTGATACTGCTTACGCTGCCAGTTGGCATTAAGATGAAACAGGATGGAATGCACTTTACAATAAGCCACAGTGATTTTAATTTTTGATACATTATTTATATTTTAAACATGCATATTTATCAAAGAGCTAAAAATAATACAACAACTGTGAACATTACTCTCTCATTCTAGAGGCTTTAGAAATGGCCTTATAGTACATAATGCATGTACGTCATCAGAAAACTCTTAACTTAATTTAGAGATCCTACTAATTGGTATCATACATACACACATCATTCATGTGTTCTTAGGAATGTTTAATGACTATGAGACACCGAGAGACAGTGTTACTTTTGCTATGTAATTTATATATTATATACTATTATTTTGTATTTATTTTTAATAGATAAAGTTGCCTAATATTTTATCAAGTTAAAACAGCCCCACGTATGTTAACAATTATCATTATTATCTTTCCTTCTTTGTTCAAGATCTCAATAAATGGACACAGTGTTTTGTTTTCCTCTGCCCATGATGTCTGCTGTTTGCCCTTCTGTAGGATTCTTTATACTTATAGATTTTGGGTAAATTTGATGGCCAACTGAAAACAGAACCTTGCTTAAGCTTTGTCCATTGTCATGTGTTGTCAAATTCACCGCTATGCATAAGGAAAAGAAGTCAATGTACAAAGAAAATAGTTTTGATAGTGAATGTGTTAAAGGGGCACACATGTAAAGAAGATAAGTGAGCGACATAAACCAGAAACCTTTGCTGTGAGCAGAAATGAAGCTGTGTACAGAGACATTTTAAACATGCTAGCCAGAAACCCCTCCGCCCCCCACGCACACACTGTGCAAATAGTCAGGTAGTTTGCTATAATTAAAGGTATGTGTTATATTGTAGTTGTAGTTACAGCAACATTTTTGTAATGGGATCTAATCAATCCAAACTCCAATTCAATCCTTGCAGTGATGGATTAACTATTTCTATAATATCTTTAACTTCACAAACCAGAATGAGGGAATTCTAATTGACTAAGCGTCTTGGTGGAGCAATTGGCGCTGTGATAGGCTAAACAGCATCAGCCAACACTCTTAGCCATTCACAGCTGCCATTTGATGCTCGGGCTAATGCTTCATCATTAGCCCCAGCAGCACAGAGTGGATGGACTTCTGGGAACTCTGATTAAACAATCAAACATTACACATGATTTAACTCTGATTGAAAGGATGGCACCAGGGGACTCTAGACATTATATCCTCTTCAATGAGATGAAGTAGTTACAATGCCAACAGTGTCCCTTTAATGCATATGTCCTTTTGTTTCATGACCTTTGTGTTTTGAAAGAATTAACAGGTACTGTGAATGTAATTGTGCTTGAATCAGAATTTAGAAACTATACCCAAATCAACCCCATTACTATAATGTTGTATGTAAGAAGGAACTACCTGGAGATATGATTGTTCTTTGGACTCAGACTTCAATTTTTGAACCTGTTGGGAAAGTGAAAGTTCCAGGGTGTCTCAAAGTCAGCTGGTCTCATCTAACTAAGGTTCCTAAAAAAAAAAAGAGGAAAAGAAGAAAATAACTTATTCTGTCAGCAAAACTGGCTTTGTTAACAAAAGTACAAATAAGATATTTTGTATACTATTATTTTTAGACCTTGTAAATTGCTGCACATGCTTCAGAGCTCGCGTCATGTTTCATATTCCCAATTTCACCTACAATGTGTTTGTGTGGGTTTATGATAAAGAAGGTTAAAACATGTAATGTCATGATATCTTCCATGCAGGGAGGAAGGAGAGAGGTAAAGCAGAACAACATGGCGGCGGCACAAGGTCCCCCTCATACATATCAGAAACAGGCTCTGACACTGATCCAACACAGCTGCTGGGGGAAGACTTGTCTCTATCTGAGAAGCATTTAGCAGAAACCTGCGCTCATCCCTTCTAGCTGATTACCTTGCAATCTAGGAGGAAATCTGCAAAGAGGTGCATGAACTAGGAGCAAGAACATCGGCTCTTGAGGAAAGGACAGATAAATTGTGCGTGGCAAATAATGAGCTCATGGACAAGTTACAGAAAATGGAGGCTGACCATAGGCACTATCTGGGTGAGCTGGCAGACCTGGAGGACAGATCCTGACGCAACAACATCCGTGTAAGAGGAGTCCCAGAATCGGCCTTAGGAGCAGACATACCACAATACCTAGTTGATTTATTTAAAGCCATTCTGCCTTCTTTAATGCTGAAGAAAATGGTGATCGACAGAACACACAGGGTGCTGAAGCACAAAAATCTAGCAGCTGATGTCCCTAGAGACATTGTGGTACGCCTACTTTAAATCCAGAGAAGCGATTCTGACAGCACAGAGAAAAGCCACAGCAATGCCAGAAACGTATGCGCATGTCTCTCAGTTTGCTGATTTATCAGCCATGACAACATCACCAAATGCCTGCAAAATAACAAAATTGTCTATAGATGGGGATTTCCACCCAAGCTATTGATTTGGAGGAATTTGGCACCATGACAAAGATCGAGGATCCAGATAAGGGGTTAGAGACTTTACAAACATGGGGTCTTTACAGACCTTCCCAGGAATTACCACAGATGCCATCGCCAAAAAAACTGTAATCAGAGTGGATGAAAGTTCAGAAAAGCAACTAAAGCACACTTCAAGACATGAAGGATATGTGCCACTGGACTTGCCTCTGGTGGATGCCTAATGCGCTACCATGTTCCTCACTTTTTAATGACTTACACGTCATACTTGTGAGTAACAAAAGATGTATTGTTATAAATGTTAGAGGGTAGCGACCAGAGTAATAAAATGATGTGAGAGGTGGGTAATGAGGCCATAGTAAAAACCCAGTTGAAAAAAAAAAGAATAAGAAAAAAGAATGCAACAAAAATAAATACATAACTAAAAAAAAACAAAAAAACTTAGAGGTTGGGTTTTTGTTAACATTGTTGGATACAGTCCTAAGGAAACAAGGTGGGGTCGACCCCACAGAGAGCAGGAATGGGCATATGTGTTCCCTTTGGGCTCATTGTATTATAACTATGTATCATGTATTATAACTATGATCTTAGAACACGGTATGCGTGAGAACCTCCAGCGTCACCAGAATCCCAATAGGAAATCATTGAATAATTAATATACAATTAATATACAATGTCACAGACATCTTACTGCCCTTGAAACCAGAAATATACCTACTACATGTATTTCCTCACAGAGTGCTACAGCACAAAACCACATTGATTATTCAAATGATGGTAGCCGCAAAAACGGTATTGCCCAACTTTGGAAATGCACACAAACCCAAGTAATCCAAACAAGATGAGAGACGGTATTGAATATCAAAACACTTGAACAAATGGTCTTCAATATAACGGGCAAATTCGACATATTTGAGAAGATCTGGGCAAAATGGAAATAAATTACGGTGGGGGTAACTTTATAGTTGTCTTAGAGACGATATAAATGGACACTCATTTTCAACTTTGATAGACTTTTTATTGGACTATATCTACACCCAATATATATTGGTTTAGTATATTGCCATTTTGTTATTTTATCTACAAATAAACAAGAATTATTTTCCAAGATTCTTGGGATACTGAGCATCTTTTTGAAGACCATCAGGAGAAATAACAAGCAATCAACAAAAGAAGGGTTTGGACAACCCCCTAATGGTCCAAGAGAACATACTTTAAGAGTCATATGACGGTATGACTCTATCCTTGTGAGTGCTTTTATTCTCATTTTTTATATGCTATATACTGTATAGATATACTACGCTATTTGCATATATTCTATTTTCCAGATTGTTCAAGATACTCCACAGCTCCACCTATAACTCTGTATGTATTATATTATGTTTTTAGTGGTGTAAGGGATACCACTTTTTTAGGTGTTTTAGAGCTACTTATTTGTCTTTCACAGCGTGTATATTATTATTTTGTATTATGATATAAATGGAGGGCACACTACAAGTAGAGCAGAAAGGTCACAGACGGGTGCTCTGGTCATCTAATTACATTGCCAAGTCATAAGGCATATCTCCGGCAGCCATAACAATAACCCAGTTGATAACTGCATCAGAACTTATGTTTAAGTCAAATGTCCATATAGCCATCCTTGGTGTTATTTAGATTTTTTGAAAAAAAAAAACCTGTGATCACACACGGATAAACAATGATAGAATAGTTGCACCAAATATTAACTCTGTGATCATAATTTTGGGTTTACCCCTGAGTCATCACTGAATAAATCAATGTGATTGGCTAGACTGTTTTATGCAATCAAATTATCATATTGATTCTCCATTGTAGTCAATATAAAATGAATTAAAGCATATTACTGACAGAAATAAAACCCAGCCAGTCACACTAGCCTCTGTGCATTGTCTCTTGTTGAATGCATTAACTGTTTGACTGCTTTTTTTTCTTATAATACACTTTAGTGTAGCCGGTCAGCAAGAGGACAAGTAACAGGATGAGATAAAAGTGACTTGAATCAGCTTAAGTTGGTATATTTTTAAATACTCGGCTACTAGAGTACAGCATGAACATAGCTGCCTTCAACATGGATGCTGTCCAGGAAGAAGGAGGGTCTGGGAGGGAGGGTCTGCCGGGGGTTGGCAGGAATGTGTCAGCTGACTGGAGTTCGCCACTAACGTCAAGTTCGTGAACGGTTCGCGACATCACTAGTTATAATAAAGTTAGTATAACCAATTCGTTACAAATATTTAGGGATCTAATCACTAATTAGTACGCTGCTTAATTTAGTCCAAAGAGACACAGCTAAAAAAAATTTAAACTCAACTAAATTGGAGATTCTTCCAACATTTCTACAATGGCATACATTTTGGTGGTATGCTGAGAACTTAAAGACAACCATAGTTAAGCAAAAAGACTCCATTGTGGTTTAAAATGTATTAGATAATAATAATGTATGCATTGGCATACATTTAAAATATATAGTGTCTTATCACCATGTGCTCTATATTTAGGGGAACAGGTATTAAAGAATCAGGAGTAATATTTATTTTAACAGATGGATACATTTAAATATTAATTTGTATTGCAAAACACTGCTATGAAATAAATATAACATTATTCATCAGCTAAAAGCTAGTTATCGTTATGAAGTCCAGTGTGCTATGCAATGTAAAACTTAAGATTTGTACACATTTGTTTGGTTCCAGTGAGCTTTTTCAGCATACAAAAAGTTTCAATGCTAGTCCCTGAAATCATTTCCTAAATTATTAGCACATTATGGAACTACTAAGGTATATTATAGTGACACATATTTGTTAACATGTCAAATTGCTGCAGACAGTCTGCTCCATTTGTAATTTAATCACCACTGCACTTAATAAGCCATTAATTCATGTGACCGTGACACCGTGACATCACCACTGATGTTACAATTCTCATTGATTTTCTATCAGAAGCATATTATACCACATAAAAGTAATTCTAAAGGACTAATCAACAGAACTCAGATGCCATGGTGTTCAAAACCATCGGACTCTCCAGTCATCAATAAGGGGAGAATGAAACATGTAGATATAATCCTGGCAGACCAATGATTCTTTTAACACATACTTATCAGCAGTACTTCTAATGCAAATAGAGTTGATTGTGCTTCTCCATCTGCCACTAAGTATGTAGTATATTTTCTCCCTTCATAAATGGCTTAAACCTGCATTAACCTGGAAACATTACGAGATCCATAAGAGGGTTGTGCAGACAAGACAGACCAACTTCGTTGAATCTAACTCTCTGCTTGTTCCCCATCATCTGTCAAAACAGTTCTGGCCAAAGTATCCAGTGATTTATTTGCTCCTAAATACAGTAGTCATTCTTATTTTTCCTTGATCTCTACTGCATTTGACACCCTTGATCATCATCTTCTTCTTCTCATCCTTCATAATCTAAGTCTACAATCTACAGTCTCTGCTCTTTCCTGGTTCTTCTCCTACCTCTTTCAGTGTTTCCTTTTCTGGCTCTTCTTCTGCACTGCAAACATCTATAGGACTCCTCCTCATTTTTTCACTGTTCCTTTATTATTTGTGTTTAGGAATAACTTTCTGCTATTTCTGACCGGATGGCTCCTCACTTCCTTAAACTTATACACTCCAAATCAGAACTTTTCATCTTTCTTCCTTCAATGCTACTCCCATGGTCGTCTCTCCGATTTAATGGCTCTAACATCAGCTCTAAATCACAGGTTCGCTGCCTACATGTTCTCTTTGATTCAAACTTCTCATTCACCCCTATGGCCCTTTCAATCACCAAATACTGCTGCTTCCATCTCAAAAACATAGCTTGCGTCTGCTCCTATCTAACATTAGATGCAGCTAAGATGCATCATGCTAGTCCATGCCGAGATCTTCTACCACTTTGACTACTGCAATCCACTTCACAATCCACTTGCAGCCGCACCCAATCAGTGTGAGTTCCGGAGGTTTAGAGAGTTGCGAGTTGCCGCAGGTTATACACCATGCCACCACGGAAAGTATTCAGCAACGTGAAAAGGAATGCAGTATATAATAAATGGAACATGAAGGGAGCAGTATGAAATCTGTTGAACCCTACATGTTTGTATATGTAACAATGTGTGTGTGTATATATATATATATATATATATATGTATAACATAGTATGTGTATCTATGACTATGTGTAACAGTGTGTTTGATAGTGTATATGTGTTATTGGGTGCAGGCCCGGACTGGCCATCGGGCATACCGGGCAAATGCCCGGTGGGCCGCGATGGCCGTGGGGCCGAGCGCCGGCCCTGCTGTGTGCCTCCGTGGGCCGGTGGGGAGATCAAAGATCTCCCTCACCGGCCCAGAGGCAGGAAGATGCGGCCGCCGGCTGGGTGAGGGGGTGAGGGAGGGAGGGAGGAGAGAGGACCCGGCGGAGCTCTAACAAGCAGCTCCGTCGGTCCTCTCGCGGGATTCTGAGCGTTGCCGCAGCAACGCTCAGATCTCGCGAGAGTGAACTCTAACCTGCAGGTTAGAGTTCACTCTCACCACTGGACCACCAGGGAAGGCAGCATGGCACCCCACCCCCCAGGCATAACGGATCTCCTCCTCCCCCCTCCCAGGATAAAGGTAAGAAGGGAGGGGGGGATATAATTTTTTTATTTTTTTTTATTAGTAAAAAAAAATATATTTAAATAAAAAATACATTCACTCACACACACAGCCCCCAGACACAGCACCCCCCAGACACACACAGCACCCCCCAGACACAGCCCCCAGACACACACAGCGCACCTAGACACAGCACCCCCAGACACACACAGCACCCCAGACACAGCCCCCAGACACACACAGCACCCCCAGACACAGCACCCCCAGACACACACTGCACCCCCAGACACACACAGCACCCCCAGACACAGCCCCCAGACACACACAGCACCCCCACACACCACCACCCAGACACACACTGCACCCAGACACACACAGCACCCCCAGACACACACTGCACCCAGACAGACACACAGCACCCAGACACATACAGCACCCAGACACTGCACCCAGACACACACAGCACCCCCAGACACACACACAGCACCCAGACACACACTGCACCCAGACACACACAGCACCCCCAGACACACACTGCACCCAGACACACACAGCGCACCCAGACACACACTGCACCCAGACACACCCAGCACCCCCAGACACACACAGCGCACCCAGACACACAGAGAACCCAGACACACACAGCACCCCCAGACACGCACAGCACACAGAATGTGACAGCAGATAAAAACACCCTCACACACAGCACCCCTCTTACATACACACACTGCGCCCCTCACACATACAATAAGTCCAAATATATATATATATATATATATATATATATATATACATACACACACACACACTACAGCACCCCTCACACTGCACCACTACACACATTACGCTCCAAATACACACTAGATCCCTTACCCTATATGCACTCTTAATCCTCTACACACACACACACACACACACACTGGGTCATTTACACAGTAGATCTCCTACACACACACACTACATTCCTTGTCAGCAAACACATACAACATTCTCTAAACACACCCTCTCTGCAACCCCTACACACACTACGTCACCTATACACACACACTTCAGCCCGTATGCACACACTCGCTGCATCCCCTATAAAACTATGCCCCCTATACACACACTCTCTACAGCCCCTAGCCACACATATTACACCACAAACACAAATTAAATTGACCTATTTATACAATACCACACCACACTCTACACACACGCAATCCCACAAGCAGGCTCCAAACATATGCACCATGCACTTTCCTGGCCCTTTTGTCCTCTGGTATCCCACTTGTGGAGACACCAGAGACAATTTAAAAGCAAACACAGCGCAAGCATGTTATTTAATTTGCTTGCGCTGCGCAGAACAAATTCAGGGCCTTTTCTAATGCCAGAGCTCTTCAGCAGGGCTCTGGGCATTGAACCAACATGCTCACTTTGAGAGGGGGCGTGTTGTCATTAGTGATGACAAAACACACACTCTCTGGCCCCGCCCCCTTCTTATGGGGGCCGCTCTGATTGAAAAATGCCCGGGCCTAATTTTTTTCCCAGTCCGGCCCTCATTGGGTGTATGTGTATATCTGTGAGTATGTGTATTAGCTTGTGTGTATCTGAATTTATCACTCTGTATATGTATATAAGTATATGTGTAATTGTGTGTATGTGTGTGTGTGTGTGTGTGTGTGTGTGTGTGTTTGTATATATCTGTATCAGTGAGTTCATTTGCATTTCTAACATTATGTATGTGTAACTGTGTGGTTTTTTTTTGAGTTTGCAAGAGTGTTTGCATCATTGTGCTTAGTGGCACTTTAATATATATGCAGCAACAAAAATCTGCACTATATGGTTGCTTAAAGTCAAACTTTCAAAGGATAACACTCTCCCAATTCTTAAAAAATAAAACAAAATGTTTATTCATTCTAACAATGTTTCAGGTTATGTATTAATCTTTCATCAGGATAAAAAGTTTACACATAAAATTGCTCATATATACATAATAAACAATTAAGAATGAATGTGAACCTAATTCAGATTAGCACCATTCCTGCAAGATGCAAGCTCTGGGTGTGCCTCCAATTCCTTTATTTTTTTAATGTGGACCTAGGCATTCTGTAAGGTTTGTATTGTCACTGACACAATGTTTTATGTGTATCTGAGCAGCACAACACCTTACATTCAAGTAATCCTAATCATTATGACATTTTATTGTCCTATAATATAGTGTTAACCAGATGGCTTGAAAAACACTGCAGACAAGGTATATTTAATTAATCTATTTTAAACATCAGTAAGATCTTCGGGCTCAGTATTTGAACTATTGTTTACAGGATGCCCATATAATTGTAATACAGTAATACAATGATTTTGACAAATAACTCTCTAATGTGTATGTAAGGATTCAGCTATCTGTTTATTTTAATTCTTTAGCATCCCCAAATTCAGCTGTGACATCTTGCTGCTCCATAGCAACCATGTTCCCACCGAAGGGGCGGAGTGGATGCGGGAGTGAGCATGCACGTGTGTGCGCATTATTTGACATGCACTAGAGTTGATGCATTTATGGTGGGAAGGGAAGGGGGTAAATGCACATTAAGTCTTAATTGGTTATTATGTAAATATATGAGCAATTTTATGTGTAAACTTTTTATCCTGATGAAACATTCATACGAAATCTGAAACATTGATAGAGTGCTATCCTCCTTTGAAAGTTAATATACTTATGTCATTCTTTTTTTTTTTTTTCTACAGCGGAGCATGAGGTGGGGCATTGAGCGGGCTTAGGTTTAACTGTAGGAGGGGTTATCAAATATATTTATGGTCTGAAGGCCAATGTTTTTTGCCACTTAGAGTGTCAGATGATTGTTTCCAGCCTATCACAGCACCTATTGCTAGCATGACTTGTTATGACTAAACGCTGCCTTGCCCATGCCCCGAATGGTTGCTGGGCTTTTGAGCTGTCAAGAACCCTCATTGAGTGTTAACTTAAACATGGTTTGCCATTAAATGAAGGGACAGTGCCATGGGACTCCAGTCCCTATAACCTATTCAGTAAGATGAAATGGTTATCTGGTTATTGGTGACTATAGGGTTTCTTTAACTGCCACTTTTTACAGGATACAATTTAGCACAATATGTAAGTGGTAAGTTTATAATGTATTTCATGTATTTATTAATATTGATTAATGTGTTTCACATTCAGTGTACTATTTTACCCGAGGGTTTGTTGAAAACAGCAATTTTTGCATTATTTGAAATCTTCCAAGTCAATGAAACATTTGGAAAATAATTCAAACTCTTGGATGAAGATACATAGATTCTTATCATACCTTTTCTCAATTTTATAAACTAAGCATTTTTAAAGATATTCCACATAACATTACTTATTCTTCTTATTTCAGTTTTCATTTGCAAATTTTATTTAAATTCCACCCAATTGCTATATATGTTTTACATTTTCCTAGACTCAAGGGGAACTTTATGTTAATCAAGAGAGTTAATCAAAATTATCCATATGCAGTGCTACATTCTCTACAGAGTTAATTTGTATAATACTGCTAAGATCACATATATACGTTTGCATTACATTTCTGTCTGCCCCAGGAATCTGCTCATAACATGCTCAATGTGATTGGCTAATGATTATTTAAATTTTTTAGTTTGTGTTTTACTATGGGACTTTGAATAATGTGTTTTTGTAGATGAGGATGAAAAGACTTCTTCGTGAGAAGTTCATGCAAAGATTGTTGTGAAAAAAAAAAATAAGATAAATTTTAGGACCACTTAGAATAGTGAAACATGCAATACAATATTATATTCACATGTTTCATATTCAAGAAATGGATTCTCTTTTGACATGTTTAACTGATGTTTAACTGATAAACGTATACATTAATGTCAAGATCAGAAAGGACAATAACCTTTAAATTAAAATCAGTGTAATCTCTGTGATTTCTGCTGGTTATTACCTTAGCAAGGAATAATGGCAAGTTAATTGCATTATGCTTTGAGACTCTGCCTTCCCATTTCTTCCAGGACAAGGTCAATAAAGGCCAAAACATCCTTTACAGTCAAAAGTTATTGAATTATCTCACATTAATGAGTCTACTTTGTGTCATCCTATTGCACAAGTTATCCAGAGGATCACAAACTGCATATATTAGACATACATAGAGTGTTATCCATCTATGTCAAACGACAATTGAAAAAAGAAAACAGGGAGATAATGAAGTATTTGTCCTTCGTGCAGACCAAAAAAAAGGATAACAAGATCACAAATGTATCACTATCATGGTATCTAGTCTATACTATTCTCAAGACCTACAAAAATAAAATACTGGACATGAATTAGCAGATTTCGTAAGTTAGAGATTTTATTCAAATATTTATTTTGCTTTAAACTTTGGATATATTAGTTGTCTGCACTGTATATTTCAATGTTTTGTGAAAAAAAACTCTAATAAGGTTGAACATTAATTTAGACAAAAAAACAGAATCACCAGAGGGTTGACAACTTCTGGCCTGAAGAGCAAGTACAAATGGCCCCGTTTGTGCCTGAGATTTATAGATCTCAGTGTGGGTGGTCTTACTATGAAGCATATAATATTTGATGGAGACTGCTGGAGTTGTAAGATGTGCCATCATATTGCTCTGTAATCTCCATTATATGATATGAACAGCATGAAGAAGCATTTATAGAAATCACTGCATGCCTAAGAGATAAAGTCTATGTCTTTGGACTTACTGACTCCATAGCTAAATGCTGTCAAGTTGTATGTTCTGAACGTCATGATCAGTGTTTTATTGAACACTGCATAAAACATGCTCATTGTGGTCACCTTACCAGCCTCAGATACTGCAATCTATCCCAAGGTGCCAGTCAAGGCCTGGAGAACATTGAAAGAACAGACCACTAGTCCAAACAAAAAGCCACTCAATGTAAGGCTAGCAAAGTACTTGGACAATCTATATATTGCCTCACACAAGTAGAACTATGAAAACAGTACTCCCCAACACACCTTATGATATTTTACATTTTAAAAAAAATGGTTTGAGGCTGCAGGCCACAACCACCTTGCCATCCCTCAATTGCTGGTTGTATAGGGGTCCATTGACTTCAACTTCTCTTACCAGCCTTCCTATATAACAGAATGCTTTGCTATAGGTGCTTCATTGCAGAACCCTTAGCTCTTGTGGATGGATATCCCATATTGTGGATTAATCATTTTTAAGGAGAATGATTCGGATTTGCTGTAGAAGAAGACATGTTGTTTTTTTGCTACCGACTAGTAAAAGTGCAGGCTAAATGCCATTAAAAAGCTGCAGCAACACTTGAAAAAAGCTATGAAATCCATAAATATCAGGGAATTCAAGCATTCACAGGAGATGATAAGGACAACAATCTGTAAACCCAATGTGAGAGGCTGATTAAAAGTTGCAGGAAAGAAGTGAAATCATTACTCCCTAATACATGAATAATGAATGTTCAATCAGTAGGAAAATACATGATAATGATAAAGCATTTGCTTATCAAGGTTACTTTTAGCTCTTACAAGAGTGTATATTACATCTGGATTACATTATATCTGTGAACATAATAAAGTTCCAAAATGGCTTCCATTGTTATATTTAGAACTGTGTCATATATCCTATAGTTATGTAAACTTTTATTAATCTATATAATTAGCATGTAGAGGTAAAATCACGTGAAATCATATGGGTCTGAATTTTGATTAACTTCTATGAGTTTCTTTGCATTGTATGGCATGGTATTATAAATGGAACATTATCATGTAAATACATAGACTTCCTGTAAGAGATTTGAAGTTAAATGCGCTCTAATGGTGCCTCCCCTGATATTTGGGGGGCTGGTATCTCCCTCTCAGGATCAGGTGTCACCCAGTTTCAGGAACCATACAGGACTCCAACAGGTGGATCAGTAGAAAAAAGATTTATTGATCAACTGTATTATGCTATGTTCTGTTTTATTATATTTTAGGTTCAACAGCTGTATCCCACGTATATTATACTAATCGGCTCATGCAGTGTCCCAACCCTATGCATTGATTCAATGGATCTCTATGAAGAGATGCTGATTAGCCAGAGCTGTGTTTGACTTGTGCTCACCCTGCTCCCGATCTGCCTCCTTGACAGTCTCGGCCAATCCTATGGGAAAGCATTGTAATTGGCTCACATAATCACTTCTGATGATGCCAGTTGTAAGCAGGCAGATCAAGAGCAGAAGCAGCAGTTTCAGACTTGAATACAAGTAAGATATTACTATATTTAGGGTCTCAAGGGAATGCTAGGGGGGTATATGGTGGCTTTAACACTATAGGGTCAGGAATAAATGTTTGTGTTCATGACCCTGTAGTGTTCCTTTAAGGTAAATAAAACTCACCTATTTACTTCATTCTGGGCAGGTCCTCAATCTAAATAGGTAGTTCAGCACTATATTGTTAGGAATATGTATTTTGTATTCCTAAGACTATATAGTTATTTTAATGGGCAGATCTATAATAAAGATGTGGTTCCTTTGGAGATGTACCTCTGCTAGATCTAACATAGCCACAGGTTTGATCCACCCCGGCAGCAGCTGTTTTAGTGGCACAAAGCCATCCCACTTTGTGAGTCTGCATGACTCATATTCATATTCAAGTTTCCATGCTTAGTGTATACATGTTTGCACTATACATGTTTTTAATTTATGAAATGTACATACATTATATTTAGTTGCACACCATATTTTAAGTTTAAAAAGGCACACGTATAAGTCCATTGAATATCTTACTAATTGTCATAAATATCGAGGGCTTACATTTTCCACAGCAAAAGAAATACTTGGTGCTGAGCATGAAAGTACTGCATTGGTTCTTCACCTATGATGACACATTTATCCAGGCCGTGGTAATTCAAACAGACAGTTTGTTCCTGATGTAAGTTTAAAATGAATCAGTAAAATATGGATCTTTTGCTGCCAGTGCCGAGAACTGATTTAGAACGTTTTAAAATTGTCTACGGAACATCTACAATATACCAGAGAGAATTTTCTATACAAGGAAAAATTACAGAATAAATGGATTACAAAATTGGTAAAATAATTGGAGATTACTTCCTGCTTCACCATTTTGACTTAAAAAAATAGCAATTCAGTAGTATGTTTGCCCATCTACAATAAATCTTTTATATATAAATTGCTTCTACCTTTAAAAAATATTGGGATTTCTGCAAGATCTATCAATCTATCTGTCTATCTATCTATCTGTCTGTCTGTCTGTCTCTGTCAATTTACACATACACATACCAGTCATGTTATGTATGTTTATATTTGTGTATATGATATAAGACCTTTTTGCATCAAAGAATCCTAAAGAGCTCCCAATATCTTTTAAATAACATATCTTTTTATAATACAGTATTTCCTGACATGAAGCGCGTTCCATCTGAATGTAGCTTTAAATTTACACTTAACAGCTGTGAAAAACAGAAAAGTCTATTTCATTGTAGCAGTTTACAGCTTCCCTGTGACAGATATTGATGTGTACCATATTTGCTACAAGTTATTGCCGCTATGTTTAGTGTAGCAGTGCTACAAATTATGTTACTTGTTAGGTCTCTCAATGTTATATAACACTTTTGTATGGTGGTAAAAACAGAGAAATTATATGCAGATGTTTCTTGTCTTCTGAACAGTTTTCCTGACCAAATAAAATATAATCTACATTCTGACTTTTCCATAATAGTTCTCTGACTTATGCTTTCTTATTATATATATTTTTAAAAGGTCTGTTCTGAATTCACTAACTTGTTCAGCCTTGTTTGGTTTCAATAACTAGCTACATACTGGTGTATACAACCATGTTGTATTGATCATTTCCAAGTTCACTGTGGTGGAATAAATATCCTACTTTGGTTATCTGGTGTTGCAGTTAAAATTATTAAAATGTTCTATTGTTTCAGAGGTATCTGGATTGTATCCTCTGGGACCTGCACCCTATGCACTTGGAATGCTGTCTGTTCTCCTTAAGTTACCAATTTGGTGCAGGGGAAGTGACAGACAATGACTATTATTACAAGGAGGGAAGATCAGTTTTAGACAGCTTAAGATTTAGAAAGTGGAAGGACATGCAATCGGAGACAGAAGAGATGCAACAGAAGACTCGGAGAGATAGGGGGAGGAGAGGTCATTGGCATAAGGATCTTAGTGGAATAAAAAAAAAAGAATATATGTTTGCCAAGAGAGGCAGTATAGATAGAAAACAGAAGGACACAAAGGCGACAGCCTTGAGGGGACTCCAACTGATACAGGATGAGGGGAGTAGGTGTTACAAGAAATGGATACACTGAGAATATTGTCAGCAGAGACTCTTGGGTGAAACATTAGAACACTGTTGTTTAAGGCACAGGCTCTGCATATGGCTTTAGTTGCAAATCTTGTCTATTAAAAATACACATATGTGTATAAATAAAATGTGTTATATTTTGTAATACTCTATTATCATTTATTATATAACATACTAGATTTACATTAAAAAACAATATTATATTTAAGTAGTTGTACTGCAGGATCTCATAACAGTCAGTTCGGGGTTAATTAGATGTGCAAGGAAAATTGCTTTCAGAGAGGAACTATATCTTATTATATTATAACCTTTTCTTCTATTGCCAAATGTCACTTAAAGGTACAGGTGTTTGGCTCCTGGATGTCTTGAGGTAATTTACTCTATTATTCTGTGATATTAATTAAAGTCAAAGCAATTAATGCCATCTGAGACTGCTTTTGATTTGATTGTACTAGTCAAAAATAGTTCTGTTAAAAAATAAATTCTAGATCTGTGGTTTAACTTTACTGATAACTAGTGCCACTCAATAGATATAGCATGATATAAAAAAAAAATCCTATTTAAAACATATTCAAAAGGGTAAAATGGTGCTTATGAGATTAGTAAGTACATTCTTGATGGCTTCAAAGATAGCAGGATAGCAGCATAGAATTCTAAATAATTTAACAGTCTTTGTTCAAGGTATTTTTGGCACTTGCGAATTTTTTATTTTTGCATATTTAGGTTATAATGTAAAATAATAAAGTAAGTCACCACTTGGGCATTGGTCTGCAGCTACGCAGCCCTATACGCAGGAAACTGTGATGCACTGTGTGTTGTGATACCTTTCTATCATGGCCAGCATGATGTTTCAGCAATTTGAGCTTTAGTAGTACTTCTGTGTAATCGGACGATATGGGCTAGCCTTCACTAGCCATGTACATCAATGAGACATAGCCATCACTGTGGCAAAGCTAGCCACTTAACACTGTATGTATGTGTAAGGGTTGTCTTGCAGACTGCAGGGATATAGCTGTATTGCTTTATTTTATTTTCTGCTTTACATGTGTTAGAGAGCATTCTTATGCTAGCGGCCCGAAAGCCGCTAGCATTCATATGGCAGTTTCACGAAGAGTAAATTTCAACACTGTTCGTGAAACGAACTAACTACTGAATGGGAGACCACACAAGGGGGCTGTGTGTCTCCAATTAAAGATTGCAACAATGTATCCACAGCTCGTTAATGTGGGTCCTGGGTGGCCGCCGTTTGGAACACGTGGCGGCTGCCATCTTTGCTCATGAAAGCCCATCAGTGTTTGGTTGTCCAGTGCCTGGAACTAAAATCGGCTACTCGACTTCACGAACACCGCTGGACCGTTCAGATGGATTATTCTTTCGGCATATTAAAGCTACAAGTATATTTTCACATTACAAGGTCTGTTCATCTGAAACCATAATTCGAATGGCTTTCGTTTAATAATTCAGGGATCTGAGCACCAGATGGTGCGCTCAGATCCCAGTTATTCACTGAAGGGTCATTCGAATAAATCTAACACATATTTTTCGAAGTTATATATTTTTGTGTAAAATGTTATATTTTGCTGTACTGAGAGATAATCCAATTAACAGTATATTCTTGGGTGATTTTCTCTCCAGTACAGCAGGGCACGCTGGGAAATAACCTTGCAGGGTCAGTTTCCCACACTGTCCCCATGATTAAAACCCCTGCAATACCAATCTGAAAACCCCTTGCATGGGGAACTGTATAAATGCTGTGACCTGTGATTAAAACCTCAGTTGACTCCCAGACTATGTGTCGTCTAGTTCTTGGGAGGAAGGGATTATCGTAACGCTACCTGGATTATTGTATGCTGTTCCTGTCTACCAGCAGAGATACTGTGGATTATACTACCTCTCCGCTACAATCACTATTTGACCTTTGTTAAGTACTCAGATCTTTCCGCTTGCCCATTTGTCTGCTTTCAACATGTGAAATTCAAGAACTGACTGTTTACTTGCTGCCTAATATATCAAACCCCTTGACAGATGCCATTGTACCCATATAATCAATGTTATTTACTTCATCTGTCAGTGATTTTAGTGTTGTGGCCGATCAGTGTATATAATTGTATATTCATCCTGGTGAAATATATTGTAAACAGATAATATCATACATTGCAAGATAATAAACAAGGTAGGTTATCATCATACAAAATGATGATTGGATGACACAAGTCATGGTGCTACAGCAACTGAAGAAAGTAAATGTAAACAACGCCCCATGGCCTGTAGGTATTCACCCACGAAAAACTGTTTTTTTGCCTTCTTTTGGCTCAACAGCAAAAACAAATGTGAGAAAGAGACGCATGTCTCTTTTTAGCCTAGGTAACTATGTAACCATGTACCTTGAGATGTGTAAATCTAGCATTTTATAATGTAAATCTATATACTTCAGGCACTTTTTGAATATACGGTATATAAGACCACTGATATTAATAAATAAAACAAGTTCTACTAAATCTTGGTCAAAGTAGAATTTATGTAAATAAGTATTTCTATAACACACCAAGATATAAAAATCAATTTCAAGTTATATTTATAACTAAGATAAACTTGTAAATCTGAATACATTTTATGTGCCCTCCGGTTGTACTTAAAAATGAGAGATATCTAAATGTATACTTCCTACCTGGTAAAATCTTTGAAAATAAATAATAGACACAAAATGCTACAAGATTGATAATATAATAGAATGGTGCTACAAGCTATGTCCAAAATGTAAAATCTTAGCTTGTAGCTAATTTTATGTTGTATAATTTTCTCATATTATTATCTTAGACAAACTTACCTAGGTTGGTACCCACATAATACCTTTCCAGAGTAAAACAAATGAGCTAATATAAAACTTTGTAGTTTTGCTACATCAATATTAAAGTTGCAGGAAGAATGGCTTATGAACGCTAAACTTCCACATTGGTCTTCCTAAATTCTTCCTTTATCGAAAAGTGTGATATACATGTGTGGAGTTGGCCAATTGTGATTGTGTATTGCGTGAGGCTGTCTGAGTGTGATTGTATATGGAGTTTCATCAACAAGATTCATCTATAAAGTTGCCCAATTTTTATCAGCACTTTTTGTAAAATTAAAGGGACACTATAGGCACCCAGACCACTTCAGCTCATTGAAGTGGTCTGGGTGCTTTGTCCCTTTTGCACTTAGTGCTGCAATGATAAACAAAGAAACTGCAATGTTTACATTGCATCTATAAGTCTGCCCTCAGTGGCTGTCTACCAGACAGTCACTGGAGGTGCTTACTGAATCAAAATGGACATTTGGTCCATTATCTGACACTGGACATCCTCACACTCCGCATTGAATCAATGCTTTCCTATGGGGAGGTCTAATTTGCCACGCATGCGCATTAGACCCTGGTCATCGAGGGATGGAGGAGTGGGAGGAGCTTCAACCGAATGCTGAGGGACATCTTTTTTAACCCTTTCTTTACTGGGAAGAGGGGCGCGAGGGAGGTGGGAGGCAGAGGGATCGGTAGTGCCAGGAATATAGCTTTGTATTCCTGGCACTACAGTATCCCTTTAAGAAGGGGACACAGCAAGCTGAAGTGCTTTAGAGATCTGGAGTGTCCCATTAATACAATATAATGGAATTTTTTTGTTGTATTCATAAAAATAATATAGTTGTATTTATCAGCTTCCATGCAGCCATAGCACAGAGACTTCCATTGATAGAACTGCAAAATAAAGCTGCGAGATGGCCTTTCGTTCACCTGCCACTGATTGTCAGGTGAAGCTCTCTTTCATCCATGATCAAAGTTTAGGGACTATTTATAGCGTTTTCCTTACAGCACAAAGGAATCACTTTTTAAATCATTTTCAGCCAAAATATTTTTATAATTGATTCAGTTTCTATTTTCAGTATAATTTATATGTGTGATCTGTCTCTCGTAACAGCTAAACCTATGCAATTAAAAAATATATTTTCACATAAACCTATTCATAACACTAGTTATACTCCTACTCGCCAACCTCCTACATTCTACTCAAGGATTTCTTTTTTAGGTTTATCTTTATAATCCTCGTGAGCTATATCTTTTAACCCACACAGAACATTTCTTTGTCTCTTAAGCAGACATTACACACCGACAGAAACACTTGATAAATACATTCGTTGACAAAACGTAATATGTTCTCTACAGCAATGCTGATTGTCATCCAAAGGATTTACCGTTCATGCTAATGTTGAAAAAACTATTACAAAATTCCTTGGTTATGCATTTATTAAATGGTATATTAACCCAAAAATGTTCTCCACACAGTGGATTAAAAAAGTAAGTGTTTAACCAAAATTGCAGTGCAGTATAATATAGCATGAGCATAGATAGATAATGATCTTAACTACTGGCTTTCGATCCATTTTTGGACCATGAATAGTTTTGTTTGCAGGCTGTGGCATAATTTAGACCCCTGTTGCTGTTTGGAAATAAAGTTCTGTCTTTACTAAAATGCTGAGATTGAGATTTTTGCGTTAATGGCACTAAAATTAAGTCTGGTAGAGGTGGAAATGGAGGAAAAGTGCTACTGGACATCAATGTAAATACTGTGCTTACCCTTTTTTTTATATATACATTGATGTCCAGTAGCATTTTGCCTCCATTTCCACCTCCACCAGACTTAATTTTAGTGCCATTATCGCAACAATCTCAATCTCAGAATTTTAGTGAACACAGAATTTTATTTCCAAACAGCAACAGGGGTCTAAATTATGCCACAGCCTGCAAAAAAACTATCCAGGGTCCAGAAATGGATCGAAAGCCAGTAGTTAAGGTCATTATCTTGACCGTCTGGAAATTGAGTGTATACTAATTAGCCATGTGACTGACCAGCCCACGCCATGTTTCCTGTCATGATAAGTGCACTTTAACTGAGAAGAGGTGAGGGATCCACCTCCCTCTCATGCTGTGAGGAACTCTCAGAATTCCAGGACTCCTGAGTATGCACAAAAGATAAGCTACTACAAATATGGGGGTCTGAAAGTTCTTTTTATGACATGTAGATTTGGTAAGGGGTGTGGTGGATAAGATTGGGGCTTGATAAAGAGGGGACTGGTAAATAAGATGGGGTGCTGGTGAATAAGATGGGGTGCTGTAATTATGATGAAGGATCAATAACAGGGACTGGTGATGTGCTGGTGAACAGGATGAGGTTTGTAGAGGGGGACTGCTGAATAAGATTATGTGCTCGTGAATAGAATGAGGTTTGTTAAGGGGGACTGAGGAATAAGGTGCTTCTAAATAGTACTGTACAAAAAGCTAAAACTGGACATTTTTTAGCATTTTGTAAAAAAATATATTTATGAAATGTTTTTAAAGATCATGCTGGAAATTCATTGACTCCTGGCAGATGAAAAACAGGAACTGAAGATCAAACATGCAGATAATGTATACACTATACCAAGGATGGGAAAACTTTCACACTCCAAATGTTGTGGACAACATCTCCCTTGATTCATTCCCAGAATTATGACTGTATGATCATCATGGAAAATGTCGTCCACAACATCTGGAGTGCTGAAAGAAGTCTACCCTGCACTATACCAACTTTGGAGGCAAAAAACTGTCACCACGCAGATAATGTATACACTATACCAAGGATGGGAAAACTTTCACACTCCAAATGTTGTGGACAACATCTCCCTTGATTCATTCCCAGAATTATGACTGTATGATCATCATGGAAGATGTCGTCCACAACATCTGGAGTGCTGAAGGAAGTCTACCATGCACTATACCAACTTTGGAAGCAAAAAACTGTCACCACCATGTGAAAAGAGAAAAATATACTTCATAATTTACTATCAAATATTTGTACAGTATACAGACATGGCGATGCATTTAGTTGCAAATGCAATTCTTTCGGTTTTGGCAGATCAGGTGATCATTAGAATTCCCCAACTCCGAGTGAAATGTTGCCGAATCACAAAATAAACTAAACGTGCAATGGCTGACCATGTTTGCTTTGATTCAATATTCTAAAATCCACCCATAGTGGCACAAAAAGAGAAGACTGATGGGGGAAAAAATATGTTTGATGGCTAGGGGATAACTAATAAATATGAATTTTATTATCAGATCAAGTAAGAAGTGATCAACAGAGTGAAAAAAGGAATAAAATACAGTTAAAAATATCTATTTTTATATAATTTATATCTATTAACTATAAATATATATTTTATAATGTAAAATATTTAAATAATGTATAATTTTTTTGCACCTTTTAATTCATCTATTTAGTTTTCCTGTATCCTCTTTTTTAACAAAATTCAGCCGAATGGAACCAGCATATGGATGAAATTTGGCTTTCCTGATTATTTTTTAATTTTTGGTAGAAGTGATTAGGTGGAAACAATTATTTCCATCGTTCACAACTTTAGTGTACTCTAGGTCTGAAAACACCATTTCTTTTCTTCCCTTTCCCAGACGTCTACTCATAGTAAGTCTAAGTCAGGCTGCGTGCCTATAAAATCAGCAGTTTGAGAGAACAGTACAGAGGTTTATGGAATAAGATTAGATTTAATAGACCAGAATGACAGAATACTGATTTGAGAAAAGTTGGTCTGCTGTATCAGCATGTCTGTACATGAACTTTAAAGGACCACTATAGTGCCAGGAAAACAAACTCCTTTTCCTGGCACTATAGGGTTATTAGGTCCCCGCCTCCTTTGGAGCCTCCCCTACACTTTGGAGCCTCCACTAAATACATAAAGGGAATCAACACAGTAAAGGAGGAGACTATATTTAAAAGAAGAAAAACTACCACAACAAGAGGACATAGTCTTAAATTAGAGGGACAAAGGTTTAAAAATAATATCAGGAAGTATTACTTTACTGAGAGGGTAGTGGATGCATGGAATAGCCTTCCAGCTGAAGTGGTAGAGGTTAACACAGTAAAGGAGTTTAAGCATGCATGGAATAGGCATAAGGCTATCCTAACTATAAGATAAGGCCAGGGACTAATGAAAGTATTTAGAAAATTAGGCAGACTAGATGGGCCAAATGGTTCTTATCTGCCATCACATTCTATGTTTCTATGTTACACTGGGCTGAAGGGGCTAAAATCCCTTCAGCCACTTACCTTAATCCAGCGCTAGGCTCGCTCAGCGCTGGTGACCTCTCCTAACCCTGCCGACATCAGCTCCAAATGCGCATTCACGGGCAGAGCTGTGCGCACATTCAAACCGCCCATACGAAAGCATTGATCAATGCTTTCCTATGGACGTCCGGCATGAGTGCAATGCGATTTTCGTATTTAGGATCGCGGAAGCTGTCAGGGAGACAGCCACTAGAGGCTGGATTAACCCTCAATGTAAACATAGCAGTTTCTCTGAAACTGCTATGTTTTCAGCAGCAGGGTTAAAACTAGGGTGACCTGCTACCCAGACCACTTCATTGAGCTGAAGTGGTCTGGGTGCCTATAGAGGTCCTTTAAAGATGAGTATATTTTTTAATGTATCTTTGGGCATTATTTAAAGGACCACTCTAGGCACCCAGACCACTTCAGCTTAATGAAGTAGTCTGGGTGCCAGGTCCAGCTAGCGTTAACCCATTTTTTTATAAACATAGCAGTTTCAGAGAAACTGCTATGTTTATGAATGGGTTAAGCCTTCCCCCTAATCCTCTAGTGGCTGTCTCATTGACAGCCACTAGAGGCGCTTGCGTGCTTCTCACTGTGATTTTCACAGTGAGAGCACGCAAGCGTCCATAGGAAAGCGTGCGCATTCAGCCCAGGAGGAGGACGGAGGAGGAGAGAAGGAGGAGCTCCCGCCCAGCGCTGGAAAAGGTAAGTTTTAACCCCTTTCCCCTTTCCAGAGCCGGGCGGGAGTGGGACCCTGAGGGTGGGGGCACCCTCAGGGCACTATAGTGCCAGGAAAACGAGTATGTTTTCCTGGCACTATAGTGGTCCTTTAAACACTTGTATTAATGTTCAGATTTAATGAAATTATGACTTATCAATGCATCCTTGGCGGTAGAACTGAAGGCTCAAATAAACAACAACAAATTCAGAGCATGTAATACCCTTTTATTCTGCAGATTTTTTTTTTAGAGGTATTAATGTGTAATATTATCTCTTGTCAGTTGAGGATATCATTTTTATAATTCCAGTTTAAAAATTATTGAACAAAATGTATAACTACATTTAAAAAAAAAAAAAAAAATACTGATTAAATTGTACATTCCTTGAGATATGGCTAAATTTGTCCTGTACTCATGAGATAACAAGGGCTGAAGGCGAAAAGCCTATTTTAAGTAAATGTCAACAGAAAAAAAAATCTTTGATATTTGGTTGTGGGCTCCCACTTTTCACACAGCCATTTCCTAAATCCATGTTTGATGAGATTCCTCTGCTATAAATTCTGCAAATTCCCTCTAGTCTGAAACTGCACAGAGTGTGCTACATGAAAATGTCATCTGCCGGAGCGGCAATTACTCACACTCTAGCAATCATGTGCACAATGCAGAATGGGTCGAATTCAGGTGAGAATGAGAACCAGCAATCAAGTCTCTGGGATTGAGAACAAAGCCATTTTCTTTCATTTGCCATCAACACAGCCATCAAATCCTTAATTACAAGGCAAGTGTCAAGCCCAGCTGCTGTGTGGCGTATCATTATATGGCTCTGCTTTAAATCCATTTTGTATTGATGAACTGCAAAAATAAGGAACCCCGGCTCCACTCCAGTGGAAAATGTTCAGGACAGGATGACAGAATGGGTCAGGAGGAAAAACACGACGGAGTCTTTACTATAACCATTCAGTGCTGATATACTTTAATGCACATCTACAGAATGCCTGCTTTTGTAGAATAAAAGGAGGATATTTCTAATGGATATAATTTTGAACTGATTTTGATATGAGTTCAGATGCAGAGAATAAGTTGTAGGGAAGTCACATCATATGCAAACATTCATAAACTACTAACACACAAAATGCTCAAACTGTGCTCAAACTCCCACTACTCCTGGGCGGCAATAATACACATCAGGCTCAATACATACAATAAAAAACAAAGAAAAGAGGAAATTTTGTCTTTTAGCTGAGAGAAGCAAGTTCAATTGTTAGTGTAGCACTCACCTAAGAGGTTTTGTCTTGACATGGCAGGTGAGCTGACACTTGAATGACGATTATAGTGATACTAAAAAAAATCTCCATTAATGTAAATGTGCAAAGATATTTGGAATAGTGTGCAAGTAACTATTTTCTTTGGTATTTATTGAATGTATTTGGGCTGTTGTGTACTATAGTCATTGCTGCAGCCCAGTCCTGCAAACCGCAAGGTTTATTGTCACCTAAGAGGTTTTGCCTTGACATGGTAGGTAAACTTACATTTGAATGGCCATTAGAGTGATACTAAAAAACCCTCCAGTGATTTAAACTTGTATAGGGATTTGGGATGGTGCACACGTAATTTTTTTCTTTAGTTTTTATAATTAATAAACTACTAAATAATCATATTAAAAAATTGGTATTATAATTATATGCCAGCAGCACAAATATAAAAACATGAAATGCCTAAATATTTTCAAAGACAATTCATTATTTTCAAACAATTTAACATTTTCTTCAGAGCAGGGTTTGTCAGGTGGTTTGCATCACAGAGGATCCTGGGTGAGTGCATACCCTGTAGATAGCAGGGTAGGCAACACTAGGCACAGCCTTCTCGCATTCAGTCCTGTCCCTAAGCGACCAGCATCAGGTAGCAGAGATGGAAGACAAAAGTTACAAACTGACAACGTGAATTGTTCTCAAACAGCTTGCAACTTTTGCCTTCCAGCGACCTGTACCCACCCATAATTGGCTGTGGTTGGCATATCATCATGGTAGCTTCCTAGCTTGAACTCTGCCTGCTTGGCCTCTAATTTGGTGGTCCTGTCTATACAATAATCATATCATTAGATAGATAGACATACAGTCAGACAGACAACTATTTTTAAAAAACATAATAAAAATCTAATTCTGTCTCCACACTGATTTGTCTGTCACAAGGCTTTCCAGATATATTTTTTTTTAACTGCAAACTGGAAAATTATAATTCTTAGTAGAGCTACTATTGTTAATGCATTATTGTATAAGTATCAGACATCACATTTTTCAAACTTTAAAGGGCTGCTATAAAACACTGCACATACAGAGTTTAAAGCCTTTGCTGGTGGAGTTGTTCCAACCCGGAACAAGAATGCCATGTGGCAAATGTTAATTCTGTGTATGTTGGATGTCTGATGTCAGCACACACAGCATTCCAGCGACAGAAGTTCAATTGAGAAGTTAAATTAGCAGTGCTAATGGAGGCTCATGCTTAGGAACTTTCAACTCTCTGGCTGATGTAGTGAAGGTGGAGGTGGTGCCTGGTGGACCCCAGATAAGAAGTCAACCATAGGATGGGGGGGGGCACAAGGACACTCCTGGCACCATAAACACTACAGTGTGCTATGGTGCTTGGAATGTTCCTTTTAGTTCAAGCACGTTGAACCAGGGAATCCTCCTGGCTGTCTACTTGATTGCCAGGGAGTGTTCCTAAGTTAATTCATAAATGTGCATATTTAGAAATTGGTACTGTAATGAACTAGGATAATGCTTTAGGGGTCTGGCGTGTCCATTTATAGTATAAATATTTGATGAAACGTTAAATGTAATATAATGTAAAATACAATTTGCACAGTTAATCACCAATTTTTTCTCAAAACTCAAAATAGACAAACTGAACACATTGATTATGAGATTTATTGAGCTATTTTATCTTAAATTTCATTATCTATCAATTTACTGCAATACACTGTTAAACACGTGCCCATATATCACATCATAACAAAAGTGGGACAGATTTCTTGTTGACATACAATATAAACATAATACAATTGCGGTAAGTAAATCTTGACAACAATGATTCCATAACAATATACATAGCACAGCAAAATAATTAAAAACAAATTAAATATTTGCGTTGTATTGGGATTAAGTAATTTGAAGACAGGATGCAAATTCGCATTACATTGTTTTGGAATAAGTTCACCAATATACCAATTAATAATGAAGATAAAGTAGCAAGTATATGGAAATGCTGTAGCCATATAAAATATAATGGAATTTTAGAAATATATTACGTCAGCAGAGAGACAATCAGAGATTCCTAAGAAAAGTCACACAAAGCAAAATGTTCTGCTATGGTGAACAATGCAGCATTTTAGACTCATCTGGCACTGCATAAGTTAAATATCTGCAGTCTTTTATTTAAAGAGAGAACTGATTGGCATTTTGTATTCAGAAAATATTGCCTTTTCCCACTGAGACAATTGTGGAAGCTGCTTCAGCTGTACCGCCTACCTCTGGATCGAGTGGGTTGATCTGGAAATGACTGATTCCTATTTACATGATAGACAAAGTGTTGGAGGGGTAATCCACACCTTTTATTGTTTTCAGTACAACAGAAATATCACATGGAGACATACAAATGAGAATGTGTTATCATCTGCTTATAAAACGGACAAAGATTAAACCATGACAAATTGCTATATAGATTTGAAAGTAAAATATTTTAAACAATATATTGCAAATTGTAATTAGTACTTTTTGCAAAAATCCACTTGTATCTGCCATCACCAAATGAAACTAAGCCGATTGCATCCATAGAATGGTACTTATAAAAGGCCACATTGATATTCCATGTGTTTTTATCCACAGCCTACTCGTGAAATGGTTAGCAGGTTCTATTAAAACATTCACAAATTGCTTTCTCAAATGCCAGATGTTGTCAACTTAATTTTTGAGGTAAACTGGTGGCCCCATATTTGAGAGTATTAACTGATACTGGTCCCACAAATCAATGAGAGAAGATGCCATGCAAATACTAATTTTCATATCTCCAACAGTTGGCCTCATCCTGCCAACACCTGTATGCATTGCAAAATATTGTAGTGATGGACAGTGAAGTAAGCGATTGCCATTTGTAATGGTGATCTTGTGCCTCCTAGTAGCATAGAAAATCCATCATTTGTAATGGCAATGTAGGAGCTCCATTCTTTCCATTTTATGTAAAAATATATATTTTTAAATTGTGATATGTTCATGCCAATTTGGTGGAAATTATCTACATTGTAGGAGAATTCAAGACTTTAGCTCTGCTCTTTCAAACTGATTTGACCCCTCCTCATTGTAATGTAGATGTAGAAATGCAGGAGACCACAATGTGTCACTTTACACATTTAAGAGCCATTGTGGATTACAACATAAAGTCATCATCTGCATCAAAGGGGTTATTGCCCTTGTTACTATTATTCTCTGTTCTTTCGTCTATGACAATCTACATGTATGCCATGCTTTTTCAACAACAAAAAAAGAGTGAAATTTCTATATATATACACTGGACAAAATTATAAACGCAACTCTTTTGTTTTTGCCCCCATTTTTCATGAGCTGAACTCAAAGATCTAATACTTTTTTCTATGTACACAAAAGGCCTATTTCTCTCAAATATTGTTCACAAATCTGTCTAAATCTGTGTTAGTGAGCACTTCTCCTTTGCTGAGATAATCCATCCAACTCACAGGTGTGGCATATCAAGATGCTGATTAGACAGCATGAATTATTGCACAGGTGTGCCTTAGGCTGGACACAAAAAAAACGTCACTCTAAAATGAGCAGTTTTACTGTATTGAGGGGCTCCAGGAGGGTTCGGAAGGGTCCGGGAGGGTCAGAGGGAGCAGGGGGGTCCAAAAACCACTCAGTATCTGGTGTGACCACCATTTCCCTCACGCAGTGCAACACATCTCCTTCACATAGAGATGATCAGATTGTTGATTGTGGCCTGTGGAATGTTGGTCCACTACTCTTCAATGGCTGTGTGAACCTGCTGGATAATGGCAGAACCTTGAACACGCTGTTGTATACGCCGATACAGAGCATCCCAAACATGCTCAATGGATGAAATGTCCGGTGAGTATGCTGGCCATGCAAGAAATGGTATGTTTTCAACTTCCATGAATTGTGTACAGATCCTTGCAACATGAGGCCATGCATTATCATGCTGCAACATGGGGTGATGGTCGTGGATCAGTAGCACAACAATGAGCCTCAGGATCTCATCACGGTATCTCTGTGCATTCAAAATGCCATCAATAAAATGCACCTGTGTTCATTTTCCATAACATACGTCTGCCCATACCATAACCCCACCGCCACCATGGGCCATTCGATAAACAATGTTGACATCATCAAACCACTCACCCACAAAACACCATACACGCTGTCTGCCATCTGCCCTGTACAGTGAAAACCAGGATCCATTCGTGAAGAGAACACCTCTCCAAAGTGCCAGATGCCATAGAATGTGAGCATTTGCCCACAAGTTGGTTACAATGACGAACTGCAGTCAGGTCGAGACCCCGATGAGGACGAAGAGCATGCAGATGAGCTTCCCTGAGATGGTTTCTGACAGTTTGTGCAGAAATTCTTTGGTTATGCAATCCGATTGTTGCAGCAGCTGTCCGGGTGGCTGGTCTCAGACGATCTTGGAGGTGAAGATGCTGGATGTGGAGTTCCTAGTGTGTGAGGCCATTTGGATGTCCTGCCAAATTCTCTGAAATGCCTTTGGAGATGGCTTATGGTAGAGAAATGAACATTCAATTCATGGGCAATGGCTCTGGTTTACATTCCTGCAGTCAGCATGCCAATTGCACGCTCCCTCAAAACTTGCGACATCTGTGACATTGTGCTGTGTGATAAAACTGCACATTTTAGAGTGGCCTTTTATTGTGGCCAACCTAAGGCACTCCTGTGCAATAATCATGCTGTCTAATCAGCATCTTGATATGCCACACCTGTGAGGTGGATGGATTTTCTTGGCAAAGGAGAAGTGCTCACTAACACAGATTCAGACAGATTTGTGAACAATATTTGAGAGAAATAGGCCTTTTGTGTACATAGAAAAAGTCTTAGATCTTTGAGTTCAGCTCATGAAAAATGGGGGCAAAAACAAAAGAGTTGTGTTTAAAATTTTGTCCAGTGTATTTGGAAGCCAGACAAAATTCCTTTTGGGTTGAGTGACTTTCCCTTCAAGGTGCTCCTTTAGAGATGACCATACGAAAGCATAATTTTGAGCAGAGTCTCTGGAAGCAGTTTAAGTAGTAAGCATTGCAGTTAGCGTGTTTTTCTTTCATTTTAAAATCAATGCAGTACCCGCTAAAATTGGGGTGCTTTGACAAAGTTCTGGGCTTAACACTGCATGTCCACATGGTTTAACTAAATCCCCATAGTTGTTTGCTACAGGAGGTGATTTTAAGTAGCCTTGTTTAATTTAAAACTGTATTTTTGTGTTTTGTTTCTTTTGTGTGTGTGCTGTTATCTTAATCTGTATTGTTGTTTTCAACTGATCAAAAACGCTTCCTATGAGAACTATTGACACCAGTCCACAACTATAACGCTCTCCCACCAGCTAGATAGACAGACAGACACGTGGATGAACAGACAGTCAAACATATTTATAGAAATAAATTACTTCTACTAAAGATTATGAAAATAGGAGCACTTTAGTGTAAAAATTTAAGCTTTTAAATATTTTCAATGCCAACTATTAGCACAGCATTTACTGGAAATGTCAAATACAAAGCAGCCATGTTTTATATAGATTGCTGCACAGAGATAAATAAATATTGTGAGGATAAATAATTTTAATGATTACATGTTATACCTTATCTTGGAATATTTCAGACAGGATCTGGCATATTAGTATACAAGCAGAAAAGCAAAAATACAATTAGTATACATATAGTTAATATGAATATAATAGATGGTTAATTATAAATATCTGGTGGCATTTTATCACTTATTGTAAAATAAATGCATATATGAGGATAGAATGCCCACATACAGTAAGTACAGTTCTGTCCACTGTTTTATTATACTGGACTTTGAACGCTGCTATGGCAGATCACAAATAACTCCGGTAGAACTCATACTGTATTCAGAGTCCTCCCACTTAAAATATTTTAATATCAGTGGTGTCATTGGAGAGATGGAGGATTCTGAATACAGTTTTAATAAGGTTTAATCATATAGAGTTACTTTACTTTTGGGGGAAAGAGAGTCGTCAATCATTTGTGATACTTCTGCAGAGATGCAGAGGAACAAGACTATTCTCTGTGAGAGAATAGCAGATTTTATGGGAGGTAAGGAGTTAAAAGGTTTATGAAAATACAAAGTGGTTAGTCAAACTACACAGTCTGGTGTTTCATTGTTGCTGAGAAAAATGTAGGTTAATGCAAAATACTGTCCTATTTAAAGCTCTGTACAATGTAAGAACTGGCATGCTATGCTTTTTTAATGAATAAGTGGAAGCCTATAAAATATATAGAATGATGAGAAAAAGGCTGTTATACGTAAAGTGTAGCTGATCATTTTAATATTAATTTCTGATTGCAAAACTTGAAGATTTATTTTGTTACAAACTGCACCTCATTTGAATGTGGGCTGATTAAGTGATCGTATGAATTCACAATCTCTAAACGAATCACGCAATGGATGAGCATGTTCATTTTGATTTGTGATACAGAATTAAAAGAGATGATTTATGGGATAAAAGATGATTAACGGCTAAGGGATTGCCACTAAATGTAGATTTTATTCCAATCAAGATCACAGATACGTCAAAAGTGACCTACAGATGGAAAATAAGGAGTAACAGCAAAAAAATAGATAGACTATATGATTTTTAGTGCCCCTCCTCTTTTTGCGTATTGGTTAGTTTTCTCACTTGATATGTGTACCAAAATGTGGGAACCTTTCACCTCCTTCACATCCTTTCACCTCCTTCACATACTTTCAGTGTACTGCGAAATATATGCATATTTTCACATTATTTATATATTTTGCATTACATTAATTGACCCATTTTTGCACGCTTCTTTTCGTACTAATTTTCCCCAATATCTTTTCATTAACAAAATTCAATGTGCTGAATCTCCATATGGACGAAATTCATCTATCCTGCAAATTTATTTTTTTGGACAAAGTGGTTTGGTTGAAACATATTTTTGTGATGCACAACTAGTTATAGTCCATCAACATTCATGGGTTTGGATTTGTCTTGCCTGGCCTTAGAATTAGCAAGGAAAATTGAAGACTTAAAAGGAATAGAACATCTAAATGTTATATGTAGTAAATAAAGAGGGATATATGTTTTTTTACTAGTTATATGGGTATGATTAATAATAAACTGTCAAAAAAGAACTCTATCCACCATAACTACTATAGCCTGCAGTAGTAGTTAAGATGCCAGCATGCTTCTAGAGCCTTCCCTTAGTTCCGTGCTAAACTGCTTTGAGCAGTTTGACACAAACAGCCGGTTCTGTGAGTGACGCAGCCCTGCCTCTTACTGTCCATATTAGTAATATGGAAATATGGAAGTTCCACTTATGCATTGAAATTGTCAATTTAGCAATATTAATTTAAGTTTCAGTTCAAATTTAGACAGCATTCATTGGCTCACTGTTTCATCAGATATTCAGACAATGAATGCCATCTGAATCCAAACCTTACAGGTACATTGTAGGCACTGCGTCTCCTTCATCTCTTAAACTGGTTACAGGGCAGTGGCGGAACTAATGAAGGCAGGGCCCTGGTGCAAGAAAGTTTTTTTTGCCTCCCCTTTAGTGTAGGAGTAGCCAAATGGTAGATCCCCATGTACCTTACAACTCCAAAGATGCTATGCCAGCTAGGGATCTATCATTTGGCAATCCTTGCAGGGTTGTATTTATGAACAGTGTGTGTTTGAATGAAAACATATGTTTGTATGTAATGGTGTATTTGTATGCACTGTTGCCATTGGAATGCAGTGATGTACTTGTGTATTGTGCTTGAAAGTAGCAGTGTATTTGTATGTAGTGTTGGCTTTTAAATGCAGGTGTGCTTTTGTGTGTATTGTTAGTGTTTGAATATTGTTAGTGTTTGTATGTAATGTTTGTGTTTGATTGGAGGGTTGTGTTTGGACGTAATGTTGGCTTTCAAATGCGGATGTATATTTTTATGTAGTATTGGTGTTGGAGTGAAGGGGTGTTTGTGTTAGATTGCAAGAGTGTGTTTTTATGTTGTGTTGGTGTTTAAGTGCTTGGATGTGTGCACATGCGCACATACATTGCCACATACATACATATTTACACAGATATACATACACATTTGCACACAAATACACACATACAAACACACTGACACATGCAGGTTAATATACACACAACATGTACACACACTGACACAGAAATACACACAGTAACTCATGCACGCACCCTGACACACAGATACACTCCCTAACACTCATATATACAAACACACACACATACTGACATATACACATCCTGACACACATATTCAAACACACAGTGACATATATAAACCCGGACACACAGATAACCACCCTGACACACAGATTCAAACACACATAGACTGACATATACACACCCTGACACACAGATACAAACACACACACAGTAACATATACACACCCTGACATACAGATATAAACCCTTACACACAGATACAAACACAAACACACTGACATATACACACAGATACACACACTGGCACACAGATACAAAAACACACATGCTGACATATACATAAACATTGACACATACAATCTGACATACATAGACACTTACATACATCCACTTTTTATATCTGATGCAGATAGACACCTTGCCTGAGGTCCTGCTGCTGCTGGAAGTGAGTGTAATGTGTCCAGCAGCTTACTGCTGCTTCTCCTTCCCATACCTCCTGTGCCACAAATGCCTCCTGCTTCATCCACCCTCAGGCACAGCTTTCTTATGCAGCTGAGACCAGATGTCACTTCCTCCAAACTCTGCCAATATTACAGGGACCTGGTCATGATGTTAATGGGCCATGGCACCTGACTGGGCTCGTGTTCAGCATTGCCCATTGGGTGCTCCCCCTTCCCACCCCCCCAGAAGTGGTTATACTAGTTATACTATGTCTGGAATCCCCTGGTACTGTCATTTCTTCAGCATTAAACAGTTTTTTTGTCATTTTTTTTTTATTTATTATTTATACCTTTTTTATTTGTTTTTCAAAGATATACAATCTTACATTTACAGACTTAAAGGACCACACTAGGCACCCAGACCACTTCAGCTTAATGAAGTGGTTTGGGTGCCAGGTCCAGCTAGGGTTAACCCATTTTTTCATAAACATAGCAGTTTCAGAGAAACTGCTATGTTTATGAATGGGTTAAGCCTTCCCCTATTTCCTCTATTGGCTGTCTCATTGACAGCCACTAGAGGCGCTTGCGTGCTTCTCACTGTGATTTTTACAGTGAGAGCACGCCAGCGTCCATAGGAAAGCATTGTAAATGCTTTCCTATGCGACCGGCTGAATGCGCGCGCAGCTCTTGCCGCGCATGCGCATTCAGCCGGCGGGGAGGATCGGAGGAAGAGAGGAGGCAGAGAGCTCTCCGCCCAGTGCTGGAAAAAGATAAGTTTTTACCCCTTTCCCCCTTCCAGAGCCGGGCGGGAGGGGGTCCCTGAGGGTGGGGGCACCCTCAGGGCACTATAGTGCCAGGAAAACGAGTATGTTTTCCTGGCACTATAGTGGTCCTTTAACAAAACAGACAAGACAAAACTAAAAAATTAAAAAAGAGAAACAACATTATTGGCATTTGGGGCCATACTATATTATTGAAATTAGGACATATATAAAAATTCTAAAAAATAAGAACTATATAGTTCATACCATCAATGTGCCACAAATGTTTAACATTTTTTTGGGGGGGTTAATGTTTTAATGCTAAACGAGAGTCCCCAGCAGCCCAAGGCATCTGTGCTGCTTTGGTTTATGAGGAAGTAATAGCCTGAACAGCAATGGGCAGCTATGATTAGCTGAGTGTGTCAGCTGACTGCTTTTAACCTATCATAGTTCCAAATGATAGTATATATGGGTATGACTACAAGGAAGTGTGTGATATTTGCCTTAGCCACCCTTCCAGAAGAGGCCAGACTGTGGGTGGCCAGGGACACTTTTTTAGTGTTAACTTGCTCTAAAACGTATTAACACTGAATGGAGGGACAGTGACATGAGAATCCAGGCACTGGAAGCAATTCAAATAGATTAAATGGTTATCGTGGCAACAGTGTTCCTTTAACCACTACTGTGGGCTGTAGTATCTATGATGCTTAGAATTCCTATTTTAATAGAGAGACATAGAAAATTATTTTTAATGATACTTTTATCACTGTATGTAATAACATTCTATTTCATTCAGATTAAGGTTTATTACATTCACTGTTACATTTTTCCTAGTGATTTCTTTAGAATTATAAATTTATAATCTTTAGATTACTTCAAATTTTCAATAGTTGTTAAAACATTTTTGATAAAGCAAGATAAAGGTAGAGAATCAATACAAATTCACTGCTTTAAATAGTGGCATATTGGTTTAGTAATACATTCTTAGAAACATAGAAACATAGAATGTGACAGCAGATAAGAACCATTTAGCCCATCTAGTCTGCCCAATTTTCTGAATACTTTCATTAGTCCCTAGCCTTATCTTATAGTTAGGATAGCCTTATGCCTATCCCGCGCATGCTTAAACTCCTTTACTTCCAACAGATTTCATAAACTGGTGATGGAGAACAGTAATTTTTCTAATTGCTCACTGTGCCTAGGGAGGTATCACCTACAGCTCATGGATGAAGCCCAAAGAAACCCAAAACAATCATCAGGTCAGGGGTTGCTGTATTTCTTATGGAGAAGAACCTTGCCAGTATTTTGGATCTGGACTGCCCATATGGGTGGGATCAAAAACATTTTTGAGACCTCAACAGGGATTAACTGAAGGGCATGCTACTGAGGTGTCTCTAAGCCTTTGTCCTTTATCAGTGTTCTCATATTATCTGGGTTTTTCTGTTGCAAATTTTGTATTAAGCCTCGGCAATAATTTTTGCACCTAGCTATTCACTCTCAGAGGGACTACAACTTCCAGACCAGAACCAATGACCCACATAATGGAAACTACAGTCTAGGGTTCCTTGCCCTACTGGATCACCACCCATGCTATAGTTTAAAAAAGATGTGTTTAAAACAGTGTACATAGGATAGTTGTGGAAAGATTATCAAGTTTCTGTGCATAAGAAAGATGTTTCAAAGCTCAACATGAGATATGCAGATGACGCACAAGAGTAATTATTCTAATTGCACTGTGGGATGTTTTTATTGTGTTTTGCCTATCCACAATCTTTTTGGCATCTATCTGGGACTTTAACTTCAAGAAAAGAATAACTGCTATGCTGATGATGCTCACAAAGTCTAAACTGCAGTCTTTGGCTAGTTTCTGGTTTAAAAAAAAAAAAAAAAGATGTGTTGAAACCATCATCCATTGCTTTAGGGTAGCTGTAGAAATACAGAGTGAAGTCTGAAACACAATGCCTGTGCTCATTTGCATGTCAAGTTGGGAACTCTGGGTTAGTAATTGAAACATGATTTCTTGACTTTATATGCCTAAGGAAGACTTTTAAAAGTCCAACTTGAGATAAGCAAGTGATTTACAAGAGTCATTTTTCTAACCATTTTGGACAGGGACAATAGATTGGTCAATGTTACTTTTACATTCAGCTGTAAAGTGGGGTGTTTGTAAAAAACACTAGAAGAATAAGTACTTGAATATAAGACAAGTGTTTAGATGCAAAGTGAGATACTCTAGAATTGTACTGCCTACCATACTGGTGCATAAATATAAAAAAAATATTGAAAATATTGAAATCATACAACTAAATTATATCTGCACAGTGGGGGTCTTGCATATCGAGGTTTACTAAACTCGGAACAGTGGGGTATTTACATCAGTGGTGCACAAAAGGTAGATGCCCAGATATTGTAGTACTGCAACTCCCATGATGCTTTGAATGCCTTTAGAATATCTTTAGCATGACAAAGCATCATGGAAGTTGTAGTTTTCAAAATCTGGGGATCTAACTTTTGGGCACCCCTGATTTACATAAAAATGTAGTTGTTTCTTAAAGACTGGTTTAGCAAATGAGTCCAGTTGGACTGACAATATAAGGTAACCAAGAATGGAAAGGGTTTAGTAAAGTTAGTTCTATCATCTTTAAAGGAATCATTTCTTATTATTTTTTAATAGTGGTAAACTGTTCCCACCTCCTATAACCTCTGATCCAGTACCAGCACTTTATTTAGTCTACCTCAATACAAAAAAAAGTGGCTCGATCCTCCTTTTCCTACAGAGCACCTCAATTATGGAATGACCTCCCACACACTTTAAAATCTTCCCCATGCATAAAATACTTTAAGAGATCCCTCTCTACATATCTCAAAACAGAATGCACCTGTTATGGTTGATGATATATTTCTTACCTGTTCTATGTTAAATTTTGTATATATTGTGTATTAATATTGTTTTTGTATTTTATTGTAACCTATTGTGTCGATGCAATGTTTTGTGGACACAGGACATACTTGAAAACGAGAGAAATCTCAATGCATCATTCCTGGTAAAATATTTTATGAATAATAATAATAATAATAATAATAATGTTGTATTAATTTTAAAAAAATCATTCTATAATCAAAAGCACAACAAAAAATCTAAATAAAATGAGAAACTGAAAATAGTGGAAATCTATGGAAAGATATTTGAGAGATTAGGAAGTCCATCGATAAGGTCTTAATTAGTAAAAGCTTGTGAAGAGTGAATCATTACAAATAATTTCTATTTCTGCATGAAGCTAATGTAGAAAAAAGACATGTCGTGTATTATTTAGCAATATGAGATTTGGAAAATATATTATATCTGAAATAAAGGAAACTGACTTTAAAAACCCAATGATAAATAATTTAAGTGCATGCATAACTGACAGTCCGTTAATGGGATTCAGTGTGTCAGGAAAGCATATCAGTGCTTTCTGTGCTTCTGTACAAGATACACCTCGTTACCATTTAAAATGGCTGGAAGGGTAAATGACTGATATTAATCTGGTTTCTTGTAAAAAAAAATAAAAATAATGGTGAATGCCTGAAAATATATTCACATTTTGTTATGCTAGTGTGCTAAGTGGCGTCAAGCTATAGAAATCATATCTAGAATTGATATAGAATTTTCAGAAATTATGGTATTTTGAATAGTCCAGTATCATAGCGCTGTATATTCTAAATAATAATAAAAAATGGATGCTCTATGTATTATCCTGTGACTTTTTTTTAAGTGTGGGAAGTTTGTGAATAGTTACAATGTAATTATGTCTCCTAATTACTTAATTAACGCTAGGATTAACTATTAAAAAAACACTCTAAGCACCATAACTTCTACATCATCCTATTGTTGTTGATATTAGTTGTTCTCACTAATGATCCCTAGATTCCTGAATTATACTGAGGTGGCAAGATACCCACAACATAGTGTGAAACTATGTAGTTATATTTCATTAACTATAAAAAACTACTATATGTAATATCTGTGATCTATAGTGCTGGGTTTGTTGGTGGTTGGGAACATGTAAACAACCAGGAAGGATTTGGTGTGCCATCACTAGAGTCATGTGATATATATATTAGTTCAACAAAGAATCACAATTTTGACTCAAATTAGTTCAACAAAGAATAACATTTTTGCCTAATTCCATTTTAAACATGGATTGAAAACTCCTTCCAGTAACATCACTGCAAATTTGTGATCTTTGTGGGAAAAGCAAGTCTTATGGCTTGACTGGTGTACAGATTTTTGTTCAACATTGCATTGACTATATATATATAAAGAGAGAGAGAGATAATGAAGCAAGAGAGGTCAGAGGACAAGCAGAAAAGTACTGCGAAAGTAGGAAGGTGCATCCTTGCACACCCTGCATCTTAACAGAGTTTATCTCCCTCTCTCTGTATATTTAAATATATTTAAATATGAGCTCATTAATTTAATTGTCTGTAATATTCTGGAGTGTCCCAGAGGTAGCTATACCTATAGTGAGAAAGGGACCTTACAAGATTAGCAATTATATGGGTGTTTTCATAATATACAAAAAGAAGATGTCCCAATCTCCCCACCTACTAAGAGGATCAGACTTCTGTTAGGCACCACATATGAAAAAACCTGATGATCCTTATCTCAGCTCTTCACTATGGTAACAGGTAGGTACAGATGTGGCCCTGACGTTCCTTAGGTATTTTAGCAGAAAAGCTAGGGAACAGTTGGATTGCCCTCACTGGATTCTTATGAGTAAGGAGGATGGATAAGAAGCAGGTATAGGACTTAGGAAGGTAAGACAAGTACATCTTGCCTAAACTTAAAATATACATCTAGCCACCATATATAACACAGCCTGGAATTTTCGATAAGCAAAATCTGCATTTAACTCTAATTCATTTTCCTGATAGAATTGGGTGGCATATCTGTATCAGTCAGTGTGGACATTGAGTGGGAAGGAGATGATTATATGAGTGCAGTGACATCCTTGAGCAATGAAGTCAAAAAAATGAAGGCACTGTTTATTGAAAAGAATAAAACAAAAATGTCCCAGATTCTTGTGAGATTTCACATGCTGGTGAGAATCCATGTTCCTGACGTATAGACCACACATTATGGAATATTTGGTTTACGTTTTTTATCAGTATATGATTGGTGTACAATTACTTTGTAGCAATTAAAACAGTGGTAATTTGCCTTAATTAGTTGGAAAAAAACTTTTCGATCTCAGTAATTCTAGATTCCTAGACCAGGGTTGAGGAGTTTCTACCACTCCAGATGCTGCAACGTATCCAATGGTACTCTGGCAGCCTTCTCATTGCTAGAGGCTCTGGCCATATACTTTCACAGCATTTGAATAGGCAGCAATAGTCCTGATTTGTATTACTAAATCCACAACTGACCTAAAAAATAGTTATGTAGAGTATATTACCTTACATGTTCATGCAGAGTTTCTTGATTGGTGATAACTCAAATTTTCATTCCAAAATCTTTCATCATACATTTCACGCAGTGAAAATTAACAGCTCATGTTTCAAGACCATAATCTGGTGTCCTTTTGATCTCTTTCGAATTTCTTCACAAAACCACTTTTTGAAAGTGCAGCTATGGAAAGAAAAAAAATACAATATTCAAAGATAAGTGACATACATTTCCGCAAACTGAATGCAGCAGTTAAACACGTGTCGTAGTTATAATTGATAGTTATTTTATTTCCACATACTGAATCAGTGAGTGAAAATATATATTAGAAAATCTGTCCATATGATTCACATCTTGGGTTTGACTTGTTTCATAAAATTTGATTGACTGTTGGTTGACCAAGATATGCACCGTACATTTGAAATAATCCAACACTTATGTTATAATGGGAGATTGCAACAGGAAACACATTAGAAATTACATTACGCAAAATACTGAGAAAAAAATCTGATTTGTGTCCAATGCATAACCAAGTATTAAATGGCATGGACCCAGGGCTCGAGTCCTGCAGGAACGCATGGGAACGGCGTTCCCGCACTTTTTCCACAGCAGGAACGCCGTTCCCGTTACCTGTCCTGCAGGACCGGCCCTGCTACCTGCACAGAGGGGCCATCACACGCTGTGTTCCCTCTCCAGCTATAACTCTCGCGAGACCCGCGGCTGTTACCATGGCAACGCTCCGCACAGGCGAGTCTCGCGAGAGTTAGAGCTGGAGAGGGAACACAGCGTGTGATGGCCCCTGTGTGCAGCGGCTGGCTCCCTCCACCGGACCACCAGGCGATCTCCCCCCTCCCTGACAAGGTAAGAAGCAGGGAGGGGGGATAAAATAAAAATTATACATAAAGTAAAAAAAAATGCTTTCCCCCTCCCCCCATCATCCAGCACTCACACACCCATCATCCAGCACTCACTCACACACCCATCATCCAGCACTCACTCACACACCCATCAACCAGCACTCACTCACACACCCATCATCCAGCACTCACTCACACACCCATCAACCAGCACTCACTCACACACCCATCAACCAGCACTCACTCACACACCCATCATCCAGCACACACACACACACCCACCCACCCACCCATTATCCAGCACACACACACACCCATCATCCAGCACACACACACACACACCCATCATCCAGCACTCCACCACACACCCATCATCCAGCACTCACTCACACACCCATCATCCAGCACCCACTCACACCCATCATCCAGCACACACACACACACACACACACCATCCAGCACACACACACACACACACATCATCCAGCACACACACACATCATCCAGCACACACACACACATCATCCAGCACACACACACACATCATCCAGCACACACACGCACACACACACACACACATCACCCAACACACACACACCATCCAACACACACACACACCATCCAACACACACACACACACCATCCAACACACACACACACACCATCCAACACACACATCATCCAACACACACATCATCCAACACACACACACAATCATCCAACACACACACACACAATCATCCAACACTCGCACGCACGTCGTCCAGCACTCGCACGCACGTCGTCCAGCACTCGCACGCACTCTTCACTCACTACAAACACACTACATTCACTATACACACTGCATTCACTATACACACACTACATTTATTATACACAGTGCACTCACTATACACACACTACATTTATTATACACAGTGCACTCACTACAAATACACTACATTCATTATACACACTCTGCACTCACTACAAACACACACTGCATTCATTATACACACTCTGCACTCACTACAAATTCACTACAATTATTATTCACACTGCACTCACTACAAACACACTACATTTATTATTCATACTCTGCATTCACTACAAACACACTACATTTATTATACACACCCTGCACTGCACTATATGCATAGGAGTGTAATTTTTTTTAAATTTTTTTTAAGGGGGGGGGGGCGGGAGGCGGGACTCTTGGGTGAGTTCCCACACTTTTTTCTCCAGGACTTGACCCCTGCATGACCGTGATACCACCTTCTTTATGGGTGCTCCTGAAAATTTATAGATACCGCAGTAGTTACTTTCAGACAAGAAATTTGTGTGTCGAATTAACGCGTATCTTCTAAATAGGATGTTGTGATAGAGATCAACATATAAAATGTTAGAATAGCATTACAAGAAATTGTGTAAAGGCTACTTAAAATCACCTATACATTTATTTGCTAAGATAGGTGGTTTTAAGTAGCCTTTTTAAATGTAAAACTGTATTTTGGTTTGTATGTGCGCTGTTCCTTTAACTGTATTTTGTATATGTTTTGGTCTCTAATGCAGCATCAATGTTTAGAGATGCATGTTCTGGGTGTGCCCCCAATTCCCATTTTTACACAAGGATTTCTTGTCTGGTGAGAGGTTACTACAGAAACTGCACGTTCTATAGTATTTTACTATATTTTTAGAAATCCTTGTGTAACAGGGTTTTATAACAGTTATAGACCAGCTGCTGCTCAAAGTTGTACAACCCAAAGAAGATCTGGCCGTATTAAGCATTAAGTCATGAAAAAATGGGAGTTTTGGTAAAGGTATGTTAGTTATTTATTTATGTATTAATAAAATATTTTACCAGGAAGGATCCTGAGATTTCAAGTATGATTAATATTGTTTTTGTATTTTATTGCAATGTTTTGTGGACCCATTAATACACAATAAATACAAAATTTAACATGTTTTGAGATATGTAGAGAGGGATCTCTTAAAGTATTTTAGACTTGGGGAAATTTTGAAAGTGTGGTCGTTCCATAATTGCGGTGCTCTGTAGGAAAAGGAAGATCGAGACGCTTTCTTTTTGTATTGAGTTAGACTAAAAAAAGTGCTGGTACTGGATTGGAGGTTATAGGAGGTGGAAACAGTTTACCACTACTACAAAATAATGAGAAATTCTTACTTTTAATATGATAGAATTAACTTTACTAAACCCTTTCCACTCTTGGTTACCTTATATTTTTAGTATAACTGGACTCATTTGCTAAACCAGTCTTTAAGAAACAACAAAATTTTCATGTAAATCGGGGGTGCCCATTTTCATGTAAGTCAGGGGTACTGGATCGGAAGTTATAGGAGGTGGGAATACCTGGAGAGAACATTCTGCTCAGGTAGGGTGGGAGCTTCCCAGAAAAGCTCTTAAACACAAGGCTGGAAAGATGAAGGGTGCGTCTGAATTCCATGGACAGCCAGTTTAGTTCTTTTAGCATGTCACAACGGTGGGTCATGTAATTACTTTGTAGCACAAAGCGGCAGAACGAGTTGTACAATGTATTACATTTATTAAGGTGGGTTTGCGGTGCAATTGCATATACTACATCCCCATAATCAATGATTGGCATCAGTATTTGCTGTGCAATCTTTTCCTTGACTGTAAGGCTTATGCAGGATTTGTTTCTGTACAGGGCACCTAGTTTTGGATAAAGTTTAGATGCAAGTTTTTCTATTTGGAGGTCAAACGATAGATTGGGGTCTAACAACATACCCAGGTATTTGAAAGTGTGGACTGCAGTCAGTGTGCTATTTGATTTTGTTTTGATGCATAGATGGGAATTTTTAAATTTGTGTAATTTAGGTACTGTTCCAAAGATCATTGTGACAGTTTTGTCAGTGTTTAGGAAGAGTTTGTTTTTTGTGATCCACTTGTCTACCACTGTGAACTGGTCTTGGAGCAGAGCCTCGAGCTGCGGTAGATCAGATTTGCTTGCATAGATTACTGTGTCGTCTGCGTATATGTGTACATTTGAAGATGTGTGGACATTAGGCAGATCATTTATAAATAATGTGAATAGTAGGGGGCTGAGATTGGAACCTTGGGGAACACCACATTGGGAGGGGGAGGGAGTCGCTGTCAGAAATGGACACAAATTGTGATCGATCCGATACATATGATCGAACACCAGGTTAACGGACCATCACCAATACCTGAGTTTTTTAGTTTGTGCAGTAGAATGCAGTGGTCTACTGTGTCAAATGCCTTTGCAAAATGAAGGAAAATAGCTCCAGTTAGGTCTCCTTGTTCCATGCCAGTTTGGATGTCATTGGAAACTTTTAAGAGGGCAGTTGTAGTGGAGTGATTTAGGTGAAAACCTGGTTGATCAGGGGTCAGATAGTTAGATTGTTGGTAATACTCACATAGTTGTGTATGGACACATTTTTCTAAGATTTTTGACAATACTGGGAGAAATGATATTGGGCGATAGTTAGAAACCAGATTAATGTCACCACTTTTATGGATAGGCACTACTCTCACAGTCTTCCAAAGTTTGGGTATGTATCCAAACACCAAGTATTCGTTAATTAAGGTTGTGACAGGCTTAGCAATTGCCAGCGCACTGAGCTTCAACAGCATTGCTGGGATTTGATCAGGTCCAGACTGGTTTTTCATTTTTAGTTTATTTAGTTGTGTCTTAATGACACTAATAGGTACAGGTCTAAAATTGAACTTGGCTATATTGGGTATTTGCAAATTTAGTGGGGCCTGATTCATATTTGTAGTTTCAGGATGTGTGTCATTTATCAGCTTGGCAATCAAGTATGTATGTTTTAGTTTTTTTCCATGAATTAGATTATTATGAATGCACACACCTTGGTAGCCACATAAATTATGTTTTTCCGATTTAACCTTCTATATATGTGATAGTGTTTTATTTAAGTTTCAACCCCTGAGATAGGCTATCTTGAGACAAAATGTCAGGTATTCACTTCTGTTTGCATTTTTGTGTGAAGATATAACACTTTACGGACCAAAGTTACAACTGTAGTTATTGTTTACTTGCGTTTCACGTTTATTTGTACTATCTTTATTTTCTATGCAATGAATTCATATTGTGACATGATATGTGGAATCAGTGTATACATATGGTAAACATGTTTTGATGCGCTAGCATTGCTAATTTGGAAGAGATTTCTTCTATATATGTTATGTAAATATAAACTTAATAAAGATCTGTATTTTATTAACCATTTGGTGTGCATCTGTTATTATATAGTATTCTACATTATGACCAGTGGGGGAGCTGGTGTTTCATTTGATGGTCTGGTTAATTCTGGTTGAGTGCTCCTATGTAATAATAAAGTTGTATGAACTTTTTCAGGATAATACAGCTTATAGTGGTTCTGGTGTCTAGAGCCTATCCCTAAAGACTGAGCCTTGTAAATGCTGCTTTTCAGAGAAAAAGGCAGTGTTTGCATTGCTGCCTAGGAACACCTCTAGTGGCAGTCACTCAGACGGCCACTAAAGGTGCTTCATAGTCCAGTGCTGCACAGTGTGCAGCACCTATATTCAGCGTATGTATGCTCTGAATGGAGGAGCTGAACATTCCCCATAATACAATGTATTTTGCTGAACATGCACAATAGCCTCACAATGCTTTCCCATGTGAACGCATTGGATTGGCTGAGATCATCATACTTGACATGGGAAGAAAGGAGAGTAAAAAAAACTTTCCCATGTGATTGGAGGGGGAACGGTCACCTAAATAGTTAGATAAACACTTGAGTGTCAGGAATACATGTTTTTATTTCTGACACCAGAGTGTTCCTTTAATTAGGAAGGCAATTTTAGTTTAAAAAGAATGTAAAAATATAATAGAGTAAGAGTTCCTATAATAAGAATTGCATCTTGGAATAATATAATATTTTTTTCACTGAGTAAAATAAAAGTAGTGACTATGGCAAAAGTTGCTTTCGTTGTTATGTAGCGTATATGCCTTAGCTAAAAGATAAAGAATAATGTGCTATCATCACACAAGCAAATCAGTATTTTGCACTATTAAGAAATATGGAACTAACCTTTTACAAATATGTAAAGTACCATGTTAAAAGCATGAACCAATAACAAATATTCATATAATCATAATAATATGTTATCATGCTATCATTTATATTTATTCTTGTGAGATTTTTCTATACTGAAGAATATATTATTTACAACAAAATTATTTTTCATAATTAATCTCACATTATAATTATATAAAGCACAAATTAAATACTCTAAGTTCTCACAATGGTCTATTTGTACTTTTTGTCAGTTCAGTCATTGAATCTGAGGACCCAACAAAATGTATCACTTTTGTCCTTCCTTTCCCTGAAAATAACGGCTTTGTTTGACCTTTGGTTACACAACGATTCGTTACATAACTCATTATATCTGTAATATATTTATTTTTATTTTTACACAATAATCACAAAGAAAGCTAATTTAATTATTAGGTGTGGCTTAATTAATTCAAGTTTAACAAGCTATAAAAGTGCTACATGGCAATTAAATGGTAATTATAATTAAAGAAAGCTGTTTTTGAAAACTAACCAACGTTCTACACACAATAATAAGAATTCTGTAAGGAGATTAATGATATTAATGATAACATTTTCTGTAATGCACACTTCTTCTTGACACTACATGTTGGGCATTGATTTTGTATGTAGTTAAAATTAAACGTTCAGGCATTATATCAGTGCAAAAAGTTAGCATAGGTAAGTACATTTTGGTGGGTGGAGGAAAATCTCCAAGACTGTAATAATTTATCTGACTGTATATGCATGCAAATATATATAATGTTACAGTTACTATGAATGTATATGATATGTGCACATGTACATAATGGTGTAATGTGTGTAGTTTTCTGAAACAATTATAGACAGCTTATATAGGGAGAATCATATAAAAATCTTCTAAATTTACTTCCAAAGTATGCCAGCATTAGTTTGTGACTTTGATGGTGCATGGATGGTTGCATGGAATTCAGAAATCCATAAACATCAAGTATCCGATGATTTATGGGTTACGTGCAGTGGACCCATTAAGAATGATCAGTGATCAAAGTTATATGAGTATCCTTAGCCTCTTTCTGATTCCTCGAGAAATTGCTGGATTGGAGTAAACAAAGAAAATTGTAGAATGGAGTAACCTTCATTATAGTATTTATATGCTTTTAATGTATTTAAAGTATTATCATAATAATTAAAAAAATAAGTATGATTATCTCCATAGAATGACATTTTAAGATTTCCTCTATGACTGAAAGAAGCTGATAGCATGCATGGAGGTCCTAGTTTGAGTACATGTCTTTTTCGGGTGCAACCTCAACTAGTTGACATGTTGACATGCATTAACAACTGCAGATCTTCCGGAGAACTTCACAATTGCATAAGATAGATGGAGAGTCTCAAGATGTCAGGAGACCAAAAAGAGATAGGTTGGAAAGAGATAGGTTGGAATAAAGCTGGAGGTAGAAGAGGAAGTAGTGCTATGGAGGACTTTTTAAGTGAGGGTCAGTCATTTACATGTTAATGTAGACTGAATTAAGAAAGATGAGCCAAAATGCAAAATATACAACCATAACAAAGACAGAATGCTCTAGCTGTTCACTCCCATTTAAAGTACCGTATTATTAATATTTTAAAAATGCCAACAAAGTCCACAGCGTTGTACAATGGATGAACTAACAGACATGCATTTGTAACCAGACGAGTTGGACACACAGGAACAGGAGCTCAATGAGCTTACATGCTTTCTATCGTGGCCAGCAGTATGTTTTTCAGCTATTTGAGCTACAGAAGCTCGTCTGTGTGATCAGACCCCCCCTCCTCGACACATGCATTGATGAGCCTTGCACCACTTTTAGTAGGAACAACCAACAAACTTAATATTGTTGGTTGTCTGGAACAACCAACAAACTTGCTGTTTTGGAGATGCTAGATGCTTTCACCCAGTAATCTAGCCATCACTCTTTGGCTTGTCAAAGCCACTCAGATCATTTTGCTTGTCCATTTTTCCTGCTTTCAACCCAATATTATTCACTTCACCTGTTAATGGTTTTAATGTTGTAGTTGATCAGTATATTCCAAATTAAAGCTTTTTAAGTTCAATATATAATATGTGTTGGTGTACGAAATGAGAAATATAGAAAATATGGTCAAACATACACATTATTATTATTATGATATTTATAGAGCGCTGTCAAATTCGGCAGCGCTTTACAATGGGTGGACGAACAGACATGTAGTTGTAACCAGACAAGTTGGACACACAGGAACAGAGGGGTTGAGGGCCCTGCTCAAATTGCTGGATTGGAGTAAACAAAGAAAATTGTAGAATGGAGTAACCTTCATTATAGTATTTATATGCTTTTAATGTATTTAAAGTATTATCATAATAATTAAAAAAATAAGTATGATTATCTCCATAGAATGACATTTTAAGATTTCCTCTATGACTGAAAGAAGCTGATAGCATGCATGGAGGTCCTAGTTTGAGTACATGTCTTTTTCGGGTGCAACCTCAACTAGTTGACATGTTGACATGCATTAACAACTGCAGATCTTCCGGAGAACTTCCCAATGCTAGAGGGAGTGGGGTAAAATGACACAAAAGGTAAGGATAGTATTAGACACATAACAAAAATGTCAAAATTGCTTGTGTTCCTAAGTACAAAACAAGTAAGCTGAAGCTTTGTCCTTAAGGAGTTAAACAAGAGGGGAGGAGTAGTCTGAGCACATTGAGGAATACTCTAATTTTAACAATAAATATATTTATTTTAAATGTTAGAGGGTTAATTAATGTTATCCTGAGACGTTACAAATAATAACCCCTTAAATAATGACAGAACGTCTAAATAAAATATACAAAAGATAAAAAGAAAACAATTTAGTGAAGTCCACAACAACTCACTTGATAGATCACCTTGTTATTTAGGCGGTACATATTGTAATTTGTTTAAATGCTTAACCATCTAACCTTATGATAATTGTTATATAAACTACCTTAAATCCATGTGCATATAAGTTTATCATAGGGTGTAGAGCAGGGGTGCCCAAAATGTTAAACCCTCAGTGTTGTAAAATAACAACTCCCATGATGCTTTGCATGCCTTTAGAATGACAGAGCATCATAGAAGCTGTAATTTTAAAACATTATACAATGCTTTCCTATGGGGTAAGTACTAATGCGAACGTGACTTTTGCCGCGTATGTGCTTTAAGTCTCCCCGAAGCGGACACGGAGCTTGAACCACCACTGATCCCCCTCTGCACCACATGGGCAGGGGGTACAACATAGGGGGCACTATAGGGAGCTATAGTTTTCCTGGCACTATAGTTATCCTTTCATAAGGCAACACATTCTATATATGTCTAGCACATACATGCACCAGTATTTTCTAGAATTCTCATCTTGAACACCTAAGAGGCAAATTGTTCCGAAATCTTTCTTCAACTGTGGTATTGTGATCTACATTTTCAAAGTTGGTTCACCACAGCTTAAAGATTAGTGAAAGCATCTCCCTATGTTACACTTTTTTTTATCACTTTACACTTCTCTCATTGCAAATATAGTGTTTGCTAATTATGCTAACAAAATACTACACTACATAATATGTCCATCACCACTGTTTGCTGTTAAAATATGTTCTCAAATATATTCTAAAAATTATATCATTATTTTAAGTGTCTTTTCTGTGCAATAAAAGTAGTCATATTACATGTATATTTATGAATATGAATGCTGCGCTTGCAAAATTCAAGCAATAGAAGAGAAATAAAGATATCTTCAATACTTCCAGTCCCTCTAGATGTCAGTATATATCTTCTCAATGGTAAAGGAAATAGAAAAAAATGTTTTTATATTGCCCATTAACAGTCATCATGCATGCAGCCTCCTCACTGTTATTTAACCTTATTGAAGCTCGATGCTCTATGCAGGTATTAATTGGGCAACTAATAATTACAATGGTTGAGAATTCTTTTCTAGTAAGCAGAATGTATCACTAGGGGTCTATACTATAATCATTCTCCTGATGACATACTGAGTTTCATGAATACTCATATCTTATATTTATGGAAATATCACGTTTGATTCACACATCTTGGACATTTTGATTTGGTTCATTTAGAATATTCTTTTGAGCATAAATGATGATTTTAACTAACAAAGTCACATTAACTGTGGAGATGCATAGCTTCGGTTAGAATATTTATACAGATGAGTGATCAGAGATGTAATGCCATGCATCTGAAAGGATAATGCACAAAAATCAGCCTGAGCATGATGTGAGATTCACAAATAAATATATTATTATTATTATTGTCATTTATATAGCGCCAACAGATTCCATAGCGCTTTACAATATTATGAGAGGGGGGATTTAACTATAAATAGGACAATTACAAGAAAACTTACAGGAACGATAGGTTGAAGAGGACCCTGCTCAAACGAGCTTACAGTCTATAGGGTTAATTCCAGAAAGCGAAAAAACCCAGACTGGAATGTGAGTCCAGTATGTTCCCAAGTGTAATTAAATAAAGTGACACTCCACTACCCAAATAAAGTAGATACATCCCATTGAAAACATGCATGTATTTAATTATGTATTTTTTTTTAAATTGGAGTTATATTTAAAACTGTTTGCAAATTCTGCCTCCTTTGCAAGCCCTTCCCTTATTTCCCAACCCAGACTACCTGTGGCTGTCCAATCCCAGAATGAAGCACAATGAGAAGTGTTTGCAAGACAGGTGCTCTGGGCAATTGCCTTCTCATGACTTTAGCTCTAATGAGCTAAACAAACCAGAAATTAACAAGACCAGTTGTCTGATTGACATTCGGGAGGTAGGGGGGATGAAACAAGGTTAATTTCCATTGAAATTCTGAACTTCTGAATTTTCTGTGAAGAGTATGTCTGAAATAGAGGACATATTCTTCACGGATAAAGAATTTCATCAAGCTAAAGTGCTTCAGGGGTCTGGAGAATTCCTTTATGCCATTCACATGTACACATGGACACATAAACACAACCACACCAGGACTCCCTTCGTTCTTGCATTAGTGATATACCAGATGAGGAGAGACATTTTGTCCCCAGAAGATTTACCCACATGCTACTAAAAAGAGGGCAACAGAATGAATGGCTGTCACTGCTTATTGCAATTGCAATCTAGAGGTGAGATTCCCACCAATCTCAGGCAGTCTGGAACATGGTCTGCTACAAGGTTAGTGACCTCCCAATCAATTTCATCAGATGGTTAATTATGATTATATCCTATTTCACTGTGTTACATCACACTTTGCAACATGGGATTTTAATATCTTTCATTAATTTCTGTCTGCTTAATTTACTTGATCTATTCTTCCTTATGGCTTTAGATATATGCAACACAGGCATATACCATTTCCTTCTATACCTCCACCAACATGTCTATTCTATATTGTTCTATACTTCACTACCATCTCATTCATGTAAGATCATTATGCACAGCAATAAAACTTGGTTTGTCCTTTTCGATTCATATCGAAAAAAAAAGTAATAAAAATTTGGATGCACCGAAATTTATCTATTTGGTATTTCTGTTCAGACAAATTTCAACTGCTTTGGCAAAACCTATTTGGACAAACCACGATGACACCAAAATGCACATGTTAGTGTACAGCAATGCACAAATGGCTATGATATTACCTAATCTAGTGACTTAGCAATATCAGGAATTTTTGCAATGCCAATTGTTAGATGTAATAATTATATTAGTATATTTGTATAAAAAAATTTACCGAGCTTATTAGTTTTATAAAAAATATATTATGTTTTGTTTTGTTTTTATTATTTATAATGTTATTGCAATCTTGTATTAGGGAAAATGGGAGTATGTAGCCTGAGTGACTATCCTTCAGAGTGGGAAAAAAAAAACTGTGCCCTATCAGCTTATACCAACTGTATCTGTGGAGGTAGCAGGAGTAGTCACATCGCAAGACACCAGACAGAGTTAAACCACTACAATGAAAGGCACATGAAAACATTACAAACACCACTAACACCATCACCACCACCACCACCATATTTCAGAATCTTTTAAGATTAGAAATAAACTTTGAATTTGATGGCAATTTGCATTCTTAGAATATTTTCAGAAATGTTATAGCAACTTTTAAGGAAGAGGTAAGTAGACAATTGGATCTCAGCTAGCAGCTGATGACACCTCAATTATTGATCATGACAATAGCTGCTAGGAAAGCAGACAGAAAGCTAGTCACACACGTTTTTTCATCCCAGTAATTAAGAGGATCAATATTAGCAGGCAAAGGCATTACTCTGTTTTGGCTATTTGGTGCTTAACTTGCTTGCACTATACTGCCTAGAGTTTCTGCCCAAATCACTGATGCTCCATTGTTCTGTGTTGGGGTTGAGTTGCTGCTGTCACTGCTGGCTAGAGTAGCAGACATGTCAGGTCTGTCAAACCCTGGGTCCTGTCTATGTGTCTGACCCCCCAGTATTTCAGGATGTTAAATTAGAGTGCAGATTCTCCATTAATTCAAGGTTCACACAGGGCAGTTAGCAACAGTTTAGGATAGTTAACAACTCTTTCACGCAGACAAGTCTGGAGTGTTCCACCAGGAAAAGGGTATTTTTCACAAAGGTATTGACTTTATGAGGTAGGTGAACAAGAAGATGACCTGACCCAAACTGCCATTAAGGTGGCTCAAGTTTTCTGTCACATCTCTAGCTGCACTAGTTGTGTCTAATTCTCATGCTGTACCCAATGCCAATGTTCTGGTTGCCAGATAGACTACCGACTGCCCTCTGCTGTTCCAAACTGATTTCGAGCATGTCTGATGTGGAGTTCCACTGTAGGCTAACATCCTGTTGTAGACAGTGTGAAAAAACCCTGTTTTCTTTTGTTCCTGTCTCAAGAGTTTCACACTACACTGGGAATCCCTGGCAATCATGTATGACTGCCATCTTTGTTTTGTCTACAGGAATGACACCCTTCATGAGAAGATGTAGGATATGTGCAGAATAATGAACACCTGCAAAGGAATCATCTTGCAGAGCTTTGACTATGTTAGTAGATCTACCAGTTACTATGAATCCAAATGAACAGATTGGTACCTCCTTGCTCTCTCACAAATTGACACCATTTGTCTGATTTTCTGCAACACAACCTCTACCCTCCCTTAATGTATCTATTGAATTAGGATTAGGTTGGTTTTTAGTATTACTATAAATAGGAATATGAATGTGTATTTTGTAAACTAACACATCTTAATCCAAAATAAATGTTTGTGTCAAAATTTGTGTTAAAAGTGGGTTGTTGCTTCCTGGATTGACTTCTACTGTAGCTTTATTGTGTTTCACTTAAACACTACACTGCAACACAGTGCACCTGCAAAATCAAATTAATTATCTCCTTTGTCTTTCACGAGAAATAAAAAATGGGTTTTTCTTCAATGGCACAGTACCCTGCCTGCAACACTACTGCTCCAGCAGCACACTATACTGAACAGTCAGAAAAAAAAGGATTTTCTTTTTGCAGTTTCTAGAAGTCAAAATAAAGATCTGCCACATATGCAGGTAGGGTTCACTTGTACAATAAACTGTCACATGCTGTATTGCAATGTGCAATGCATAAGAAGTGTCACTGAAGCACACTGCAAATCAAATAATCTATTCATTTCTCACAAGAAATAAAAAAAAAACTTGAGCAGTAAAATCTCTAAAACAGCAAATCAAAGTTGGTGTAAGTAGCATTAGCAGTGACTTGACAGAAATCAAACCAGTGGCTTGGCAGAAATTGCACACTATGATCAGACCTCTTGTCCATCATGGCAAACTAAGCTGCTTCTTTACCTCTCAAAAAAATTAACTCTTTGCCTATTCTGTTCCCCTTTTTCTAGTGCCTTGTACAGTACTCTGAATCACGACATAAACAAAATGGCTCATTCATTAACTTTTTTTTTTTTTTTTTAATTCATGATTTTTCCATATTGTGTTTTGGAGTTACTGAATGTCAAAGAATTGCCAGTCGACCAACATTCTGAAAAAATGTGATTCGCACAAGTAAAGAATAGAAAGTGCATACACTAAATGATGCCTGCTACTATACTAGGAGAGAATGTAGAGGAAGAGCGAGGGCTCTGATAGATAGCTATTACCATAAAAGAGAGTAAATACCTTTTAAAATATTGGCAGACATTTTTAACATTATTATATGCAGAATACCGAGTTGGTCAAGTATACAGAATTTCTGAATTCTTTCTTCCATAATTTTGAAATAGTTCTTCTAAATTTAAGGAGCCATCTTATTATGTGATCTAATTGCTCTTCTCTGTTATCTGTTCATAAGTTGCAATCAGTACCTGTTAACCTCTAGTTAATGATGCCATTACTTGCTTGTGTTGTAGATGATCTCAATATCACTCTTTCTATCTTAACCCTTATTAACTGTGTGGTCCATTATTCACCTATATGTGCTCAGTAGAATTCAAGCTATAAATATGACCCTTGTTCCCACACTTCACTTCCTATTTAAATATTTAACCCTATCAATTTCTCACTGGATATGCCTGTCTGACAGAGATCTGCCAATTACTTTTTCTTGACCTCAAGAAGCTACCAATTGTTAGTACTGAATAAATCAAAACTAGAAAACAAAAGTCTAGAAAGAAGTCTTGTGCTTTGTGGATATATGCATATTAAAATCTGTTGTGTTAGCTTAAATCCATTACTCATAAAATCAAACTCCTTTAAAAATATACATGACTTTTAAATGTATATGATTTGTAGATTTGTGCATGGTAAGATAATTCAGCACAGCCGAACCATTTTCCCCAAATTTGATTTGTCTCGACAGAAATTCTATACTGAAAACCCAGTTTGAAAAACAAATCAGATGAACCAAAAAGGCACAAAAAACATAATATAATAATATGTATATATTTCACAGTACAATGATAGAAGTCTATTCCTGCCATTTAGTTTACAATACAAGTAATAAAAGGTAATCAATATAGAAAAAAAGAGGTGGAGCAGTAAAGAAAATATGATATTTAAATGTTTATAGATTATATATATATAAAATATACAATATACTATTATATAATATTGTTTTTAACCATGCTTCCCTTTTTTTCCCCCCTGTGTTGATCACTTCACTTCATGTCTTCTGGACGTCAATTATATTGTTTTCTCCTTCAATCATCTCTTTTTTTGACGCTACGGCTGGAATCCAGAATCACAAACCAAAACGAACATGCTCAGCCATTGTGTGTTTCAATCAGTTCTGCACTTGGGGCCATTTTGTCACAGAGTTTGGGAATTTGACCGATCACCTAATTTTCCCAAATTCAGACAAATTGCAGTTCGAACTGAAATGAATCTCCAAGTTAATTTTATTTTTACTTTGATGTCTACATAAATGCTATTTATTTTTCTATTATCAAACAGTGCTGTTTAAACGTAATCAATAAATATTCAACTTTAAAAACTATACATTTTTATTTCGCGTAAGCAAATCATCTCATTATAAAACATAGAAACCAGGGGTACTATAATCAAACTGGAGCCAGTAATCACTTTCAGTAATTTACAGTCACAGAAGCAGAGGATTAGCTGACGTGAGTCAGTGGCTTGAGTAGGTTGTGAGCAGAGAGATTCAATCAGGCATGTCCAAGTGGTATGTTATCATATAGTGAGATATAGCTGTCTTAAGAATGTAATCTCCACTCTTCATGATTCTATTTTACTTAACACACTTCACATGTCCTAAGACACTAAAGGGTCAATACATTTCCAGAGCAACTGTACGTGGCACATCATTACATTTTATAAATTAATTCCTAGTGATTTGTTATACTTCTTTGTATGAATATGAAAAGAATTTGAGCAAGTGGGAAATCTCATATTGTATTGCTAATCGTTTAAAATAACACTATCAGTACCATAAGCACTAAAGTGCTCTGTGGATATGGGGCTAGGAGTGCCTGCAACCCATCTTTTAGAACAGTTTTAATTCTTATCTGGAGTCCACCAGACATCAATCAGTGCCTTCAATACCTTAGCCAGAGAGCTGAAAGCCTATAGTCTGAGCTAAGCACTGGCAGTGACAAGCTCATTGGCTGAGAGCAATAACCAGACACTCTCGGACAATGAACTGGCCTGCACTGCAGGGCTTAGTTTAACAAAGATAACAGAAACTCCTAGGAAGGAGCTCCAACTCTCAAACTGATGTAATAGAAACAGGGAATGGTGCTTTTTGAACCCCAGGTAAGAAGTCACACTGTTCCAAAACAATTTGACTCCTCACAATTAGCACCACAATCACTACAGTACATTAACGTTTTCCTTTAATAGGTAGATACATACATATATTCAGAGATCTGCCGAGTCCAACGAAAAAGTATTTAATTCTTGACTAGTATAATTATAATGAAGATAGTAAGATTAAATCAGGATTATGTACATTTAAATAGGTTCTCCATTGGTTAGCTAGTATTGCACAGTTTCAATAACTCAACAATCACAATAATAAATACCTAATTTACTTTTTGTTCCAGTGAAGCATTTTTGGTGAATCATGGCAATGTGTCCTAATTTCTATGAGAAATATCTAATTGGACACACCTTATCAGTACTAGATTACCTCACAGGCAGGAGATCAGAGCTGTAGCAGAACAGCTGGAATAAAATTGAGTTTAAAGGGGAATTGTAATTTTTCTATATTTTTTATATTATGTTTTCTTAACCCTAGTTTTAACAAATAGTCACCTGGCAGTCAACATAGAGACAAGAGGAGAAACAATATTTCCGTGACTCCTCTTTTTTTGCAATGTTTGTCCTTGTTTTGCCTAATCTGAAAAAATAACAGAAGTTATGAATTATTTTTTTATTTGTTTTATTAAATGGTTTAAATTTCAGAGAAGTGGCAGTTTTCCTTTAATGGATGTTTAATATTTTCAGTGCTGACAAAGGATGGAGGCAACAATTTGAATAGGAGCACACCAATTAAATAAAATACATTAAAAAAAATGTAATCAGCATGTTCCTTTAAGAATGTCCTCACATGATATAGTGGGATAATTATAAACAGTAAAATATGTTACCTTCTTTCAAGGCTACACATTTAATCAAAGATTATTAACAAGACCAATTTTGATGACGTACGTAATTGAGCAAGAGAATCGATTGAAAATAAGTCAGCCAAGGACTGAAGAGCACCAATCTATTCCACATCCCTGAATCAAACACCAATGGAGTGTGCAAAATGTATCAAGAATGGAACCATGTGACTAATTTAGAGTAAGAATCTAGTTTTGTAAGCTTGCAGCCAAGGAGAAACAGGAGTATCTCTTAAAACTAATCTGTCTTCTGCCCTAGAAGAACAGAGACATGTAATACCAATTAAACCACAAATTACTAGTAAAGTGCTCAGTCTTTAAAAATGATACATCCTCAAATTATTTTACCTAATGTGGGTTTGTTATCGGGTTTCATTATTTCCATATTTATTTATTGCACCATCATGCAGAATGTAAAAGATTCTATATATTGCGTTGTATTAAAGTGGTAATAACAATACAATATTCTAGCTCTTTGATAGGTGGGGATATTGTCTCCTTGGAATTGATTTTCTTAACTGATAAATGCAAAGAAAGCTTAAGGCAACCAAGCCACTTTAAGAATTTATAAGGTCTGTGTCGTTATGATTGCTCATCGGGTCATCATACAAAACAAACAAGCCTTGTTTGTGATATTGACATACAAATAATGCTATGCATAGTCGCATTTAAAGCATATATAACACTGCAGTTTTTGACTTACAGGAGTTTACTCGCTGAACACTGAATTCTAGTAAATTGAAAGCTGAATTGCACAATAAATGTTTGCCTACAATCTACCATTCTTTTACCGATTCACTTCAGTTCAGTGTTTAGTAAATACATTACACATTTTTTACCTCAAGTATGAATCTATGGAAGCCATTATCCTAAACATTATGTAAACAATATAGAAATGAAGTAGAAAAATGCACATTTATATGCTACTTTACATACCAGACAACACATACATTTCATGACTCACAAAAGATCTGATACAAATTTTCTGTGTAAATTTGAACATAGTCAAGGGCATAATAAACCTTCTTGTGCAAGCAGACTAAGAATCTGAAGGTCATGTAAGGGCACTGTCTGGAACAGTAGCATACAGACACTGGTTTACATACAAATCAAAATATATACTGCGACTTGTTATTGCTGATAACAGTCAATGGGGAGTAGTATTATACTTGCATTGTTTGTAATATATGTATTAGTGTCACAAATCTAATAATTTTCTAATTGAAATAAAACTATCCATCACATCCTAATTCCTATAAGAAAACAATATAAGTAAACTATAAGTACCAAATCAACTTTATCTTAATATAATGAAAACATTGCTATTTTACCAAGAATGCACCTCTACTGGCTATAAAGAAATTGAAGATTTTCACTTTCTCAAAGCAAACCTAGCTCTAACATACAAAAATAGATAGAGACAGGACAGAAGAGAGGCCAACCTAGCACAAAGTGTAGTCAAAACGAATGTCTGAGAACAGGCAAAGAGGAGTTATGAACAGGCCAAGGTCAAGTAGCAGAAAAGACACAAAATCAGGGGACACGAAAATATAAACTGTGACAGTGGCTGTGAATATATTTCTTTGACAGTTTTAGTTCTGAAATATTGTAAATAACTGAGACAGTGAGGGAATTAAAGATAACACCGGAGTGCTAACAATGAATCTATAGCATGCATCTCGTATTTTTCAAACAGTGGCTTGTGAGGGTCTTCAGTTACCTGGGAGAAAAAGCAACGGCTATTGACAAAAAAAAAGTTAAAAAGCAAAGAACTTGAGAACTTTGTTAGGGAATCATTCTAGTCCAATTATTATCATCTCATCACTGTTACTTTGCAACTGTTGTAAAAATATATATCAATGATATCACTCATATTAAAGCTGGTCGGTTGCAGTCTACTCAAGTCTATAGGTAAACATTTCTCTCCCTATCTCTCATTGCATTGCAGTGACACAACACAGAGACATTTCAGCTATTAGAATTTGAATGTCGCTGCTTTTTTTAAGAGCTAGCATCTTGCACAGATCAATGTGTTAGTGGTGTATCTCATATTTTACTAGGTTGAGGTCATATTACCCTGTTTATTGGTATTCTCAGTTTAAGGGGTCAAATGTTTCCACTTTCTTAAATGGTTAAAAATATTAAATGACTCACATTTGGAACAAAATAAATTCAGTAGGTTTTGGTTGAGTGAGCTTCTCAGTCAATTACTTTCATCATGTTTGTCATCATGTATTTGATAGCAAATGAAGTACACTGAAATCTTGTAACCTAGAGATACAATGATGCATACATTTCAACTACCATAGATATAACACATTGTTATTTAATAAAGGACCAGAGACAAGAAATAGCTCTCATGAGTACATACCCTATCCATTCTAAAAATACTGAAGATTGCATTGTATGATAAATTTAACTTCTTCATGACAACATAATTTTCAATGCCATTGTCCCAGTCTGGTTGATGCAACCCATTTCCAACCATGTTCTTAAAGCTTGGTTTTCATTGGAAGTTAGATATTCTAAATAAGAAAAGGATGTTTAAGGACCAGTTTATTATGACAGCATATGTCATTGTTGGTCTTGAAGGGTGGGTCATACTTGCTCTCCCTCCAGCCTCTGAGCTACATATTTGAACAACTACGCAACATTTATCAGCTATACTGAAAAACCAGGAATTGGTATTTTATATTTTATAGTTTCAGTTCTTTAATTAGACATTTAGAAGTAAGGTAGCAAGAGGATAGTGATAATAAAGCATATACATTGATAAACAAAATCATAAAGGTAAATAAAGAACAAATAAGGAATTGAAAATACTCTTGGTCAAAATTGTATCTAATTATGGAGAACCAAGATACGTCTGGACATATACGAATTAGATAAAGCTGCAGGAAGTTGAATGAGATAAAAGTGGAAGGGATGATTTATGTGAGGTTTGAAGGGTAAAATTGGAGCTTAGTGGGAAAAAAATCTAAACCAGGATACATTTCAGGAGGTAAACTAACCCGCTCTGCTGGTGACATGCAGGTTTAAAGCAGAAAGGTCTTTTTTTAGTCAAAGGAGAGGTCTGGTCACCTGGGGCTTCCACAATATTCCACATTATTTTGTATTTGGGAAGTTTTATCTGTCTGATCAGTTTAATGTATGTAGGGTATTTCAACATTGTTTTACTACTTCTTTTATAGACAGTAGCATGGAAAGATAAAGGATGGGATCATGAATGGCAGATGTGACTTACATTTACAAATTACATAAGCAATAGAGTGGTGGAATCAATTTGATGTTCAGAATAAGGAGATATGGTGTCATTATCCAGCTCTTTGGTTTGGCATCAGGAATTCATTAATTTCTGCTGTCCAATAAAATGGGCAATGTGATGCATATGACAGGCATGAAACATAAATTAATTGCAAAGATATAAGGTCACTGAGTTAGTGGTGTTTGGTGTTGAAATTGGATTATATGTATCACCTTTTTTATAATATATAAACTAAAAATGCATCTCCACTGCAATGGAGAGTAGTAGCTGGGATAGAAGTGGGAAAAAGAAATGTATGTTATAGTTTCCAATTTTGTTATTGGGTGTTCTTTGCTACATTAGTTAATCTAATCTAATCTGTATCTTAACTTTAAAAAAACAAAAACACAAGAGTAATTTTTTGTGCAGTGTCATTTGACTTTATCTCTTTTATCTATTTGGGAAAGTGCATTTGTGGTGTGTATGACAGTTAAGTAACAATGTTTTTGTATGGTTTTGTTTGTGTGTATAAAAGTAGGACTTGTGGTAATAGTACTAGTAGTGATATAGTATTGTAAAATGTGTTTGGTTTCTATACAGAAGTTTAGCAAAATCTTGTGTTCTCAAGATTACGCAAATTTACACATTTTATACTAATCTTAGAGCAGGGACAAGGTTAAAACTCAGCCACCCTCAAAACCCATTACATAGTTACATAGTTACATAGCTGAAAAGAGATTTGCATCCATCAGCCTTCCTCACATGTTTTTGCTGTTGATCCAAAAGAAGGCAAAAAAACCTAGTCTGAAGCACTTCCAATTTTGCAACAAACTAGGAAAGATTTTCTTCTTGACCCCAAAATAGCAGCCGGATGTCTCCTTAGATCAAGGAGCTATTACCCCACTAATTAGAAATTATATCCCTGTATGTTATGTTTTTGCAAGTATTTATCCAATTGCAGTTTAAACATCTGTATGGACTCTGATAAAACCACCTCTTCAGGCAGAGAAATCCATATCCTTATTGCTCTTACTGTAAAAAAAACATTTCTTTGCCTTAGATGCAATCTCCTTTCTTCCAGCCTAAATGTGTGCCCTCGTGTCCTATGTATAGTCCTGTTTATGAATAGATTTACAGATAATGGTTTGTACTGGCCCCGAATATATTTGTATAATGTTATCAGATCCCCTCTGAGGCACCGTCTTTTTAAACTAAAGAGATTTTTAACTTTCTTCGTAACTAAAATGCTCCATTCCTTTTATCAATATTGTCTCTGCACTTTTTCTAGTGCCATGCTATCCTTCTTTAGAACAGGTGCCCAAAATTGCACAGATTAACATTGCATATAGCTGCCTAATTTGTTGTCTATAACAATTCATAAATCCTTCTCATGTGTGGTTAACCCTAATTCACTACCATTTAGGGTGTTAGTTTTTTGTGCATTCTTGACCCCGAAGTCCCCCAATCTATCCAAATCCCTCTGCAGCAAAGCAATATCATGCTCACATTTTATTACTTTACAAAGTTTTGTGTCATCTACAAACACTGAAACTGGCTTTCAATGCCTATCTCAAGATCATTTATAGATATGTTAAATAGTAGCGGTCCCAAAAATAGAACCCCGAGGGACACCACTTACTACTTTTGTCCAGCCTGAAAATTTACCATTAATGACAACTCGTTGTATTCTATCCTTAAGCCAATTTTATACCCAAGAACAAGAATAATCATCTAGACCAATCATCTTTTAGTTTGAAGATTAACCTATTGTGAGGAACCGTTTCAAATGCCTTGGCAAAATCCAAGTAGATTACATCCACTACAAAACCCTGATCTATACTTCTACTTACTTCTTCGTACATTACATTACATTTTGTTTATTCTTGGCTATGTATTATTTCTGTTATGTTACTGTTTTTTTTATTTAACTAATATTATTTTATAGAAGCTTATTTCCCATTAGCTATAAAGTACACATTGTTCTCAGTTTACTGTAGAGATCCTTAACTTCTTCACTACCAAACACTTTATATAGATATATATTAGCATAACATTTATCTGAAATAATGGATGCAGTACTAGTACATAAAGATATAATAAAACAACAAATTTGTGCATACATTTCTTTTTACACAAATGTAAAATATTATAATTGTTATAATTATTACAATAATTATTATTATACATTTATAGAAATTTTTAGGTGATTGAAACACTTTAGACTGTAGACGGTGTCCTTTATCTTCCAATATTTCACACAGGGTCTGGGATGATTGTATAAAAGCAAAAACTACAGTTTTACTGACATTCATTAGGTGTGACAACATATATAAATAAAAATGGTTGAATAGCCTGCCTATAGGTATTTGTAAGGATCCTGAAGGCATTACTAGCAGTATAGCTTACTAAAAATAGCAACAGAATATAAAAAAATTCTGTATTTTAGCACGATACCCACATACAGTAAATTCATTTAAAATATATATTTCTATAATAAAGGTATTGAAACAGTGCTATTGTAATAAAAAAATATTTAATAAAAGTCATTAACGCATTTCACTGTGGGGTTTTATCAAAGTAATTGATAAAGCTCCAGAGCGAAACGTATTAGTGCCTTTTATTTAAAAAATATATCTTGTATTGTTTGATTAACTTGGTAATAATAAAGTATAGTATTTTCTACATTGATCCGGTACAATGTGTTCTGCTGTGTGCAAGCCTACTATATCCAAGCAAGCCGGTGCTCTTTAATTTATGAGTAATATATTTAAGTCCTTAAGTCCTTGTAGCTAAAATATTTTTTTTGCCTTTCATTTGCACTCTGACCACAAGAGGAAGCTATGCAGAAGTTTTGCACACACATTGAACCTGACATCTTCTCCGATATGTCTTTAAATATTAATTGAAGAAATCACATATCTTCATTGTCCTGCTTAAAGGACCACTCTAGGCACCCAGACCACTTCAGCTTAATGAAGTGGTCTGGGTGCCAGGTCCAGCTAGGGTTAACCAATTTTTTCATAAACATAGCAGTTTCAGAGAAACTGCTATGTTTATGAATGGGTCAAGCCTTCCCCTATTTCCTCTAGTGGCTGTCTCATTGACAGCCGCTAGAGGCGCTTGCGTGCTTCTCACTATGATTTTCACAGTGAGAGCACGCCAGCGTCCATAGGAAAGCATTATGAATGCTTTCCTATGTGACCGGCTGAATGCGCGCGCAGCTCTTGCCGCGCGTACGCATTCAGCCGACGGGGAGGAGAAGAGGAGGATCGGAGGAGGAGAGCTCCACCCCCAGCGCTGGAAAAAGGTATGTTTTTACCCCCTTCCAGAGCCGGGCGGGAGGGGGACCCTGAGAGTGGGGGCACCCTCAGGGCACTATAGTGCCAGGAAAACGAGTATGTTTTCCTGGCACTATAGTGGTCCTTTAAACATATAGTTCTGGAATTGAATATTTTTTTTTCATTACATCAACAAATCTATACATTTGCTAACTACCTAGCTAGCTAATATATAGAGTAAAGTATTAATCAGACTACAATATATTGCTATTTAGTTACACATGACAACGTCTCTTTAACAGCAGAAAATTAGTTTAAATAAGTGGGTTGAAATTGGTTTAAAATTTCAAAAGAGATGACATTTTTATCCTGATTTCTGTGCAGTTATTACTGAATTCGTTATTTTATGTATACTCAGTTCAGACCAGAGCTCCATAATGTTCCTATATTACTTGGCAATTTAATGTAGCTTTCACTCTTACTAGATTTTGCATCCCTGAATGATTAACACCCCAAAGATATTAGAATACTCACAAGTGGATTATTCTTTAGTGCTGATTCTGTTCAGGTATTTGTACTGGTCAGGTTTTTTCATTCCTTCGGCCTGATTGAGAGCCTGCAGCAAGATTCACAGATCTAGCACAAAGCCAACAAAAGGTTAAGGAACGTTGTGTGCACACTGTGTATTTTAAGGCAGACAGTTTTTCCCATGCAGTGGAAAGTGTGTCCATGTGGTAGGAAACACTGAGCCATATGGAAGTAGCATATATCATCTAAAAAATGACTTAATGAACCCAATTATTTGTGTACAGAATTAGGCAGAATTGCATACATGTTATTCTGTGTACATAGAAAGGGTAAACTTTAAAAAGATGTATTTTAAACAAATTAGCTGGTTAGAGTAGTGTTAACATCATTGCCTTAGAACTGGGAAATTGGGGCTTGAATCCTGATGAGGCCACCTCAGTAACTGTTCCTGGGCAAGGCACCTAATGTTCCCCTCATCACACTCTTATTTAATATTATTCTCACCCTTGTAGTCTCCACCTCCTGTTCCTCAACCCCCTGCCTATGTAGTTTTTAAAGTTCCAATAGGAATAGAGACTTTTCACCTGTATTTGTTTGTTCAATGTTGTAGTGTCGCTTAGTTATATTTGTACTGTGTTTTTATTTGTACCAATTGTACATATGGACAGTGTTTGATCAGTGTTTGAAATGTGATGGCACTGTATAAATAAAATATAACAATAATGTTAATAAAATAAGTACAATATGTGTTGACTGTGAACCTTTAGCATAGCTCAAGGGGAATTGTATAGAGTAGTTCCAATAGGATGATTTTGATTTTAAGCACTAAGATGGTGAATAAAAGATGGACACTGTCTTTGATTTGCTGGGCTTGGAGTTGACCGCTTATTGACATGAAATTGGTCCTCTAAATATAGCCTTGTACTAATTATTCTGCTTACATATAAACATATTGGCATTAAACCACTGCATAAAAAGCATGGCAATTGAAAAGTACATCACTAAGTCCCTATGGTTAATTTAGGATGTGGGTAGCCATTTATGCTTAAGATTAAATAGGGCTTATAAATAAGATTAGGATGTTTAAGGTCAGGGAGTTTGTGGTTAGGAATGAAGAGACTTAGAGTTAATGGTACCTATCTTTATGGTGCTGGGACTTGTAAGTCCGATGATATTTACTTTGTTGAGGTCTCCCCTCTAAACCTCGCCCTAAGTCTCCCCAAGCAATGGTATGTGTTTGTGCCAGTTTCATGAAGTTGCAGTCATACAAAAGCAGCAACCTTAGTTATTTGACTATTTAACTGCAATCTATTTAATGTCCAGAGTTTTAAATCACATCTGATAACTTTAGTTAGTGCAGGTGCATTTGCAATTGGTATAAACAGTGTTACAATTGCAATAATATTGTGTAATGTGTAGGTATGATTTTGGATGTTTACACCAATGTATATCTGCTAGACTTGATTTACACAATTGCCTTCTAAACCTGACCTGTTGCATATTATTTATATCCATAATATTGCTGATCTGTATCATTGTCAGGATCAGAAAAGAAGGGATATACATTAAAACACTACTATCCACTTAAGCCAAATGATACCGGTAAAGATCCATAATCTTACTATTATTATTTTCAGAAATGCATTGGGTATTCTTTGGCTTTAATAATAACCTTTCATTTTCATATAGCCCTTGTATACAACTTGACTCATGAGTTATTGAGTTCTGAGATTCATTGCCTTAATTTTACAATAATTCCAGGAAACTCAGGGTCCTAAAAAACCTCCTCTCGCTCTTGATTTGAAAACATGGATAGGGTGGCTCACCGCAAAAGAACAAAACATCATCATAAAAAGATTAGATATCTAAAAGTAATTACAATACTATTGAAAAAACTATGGAATTACTTATAAATTGTGTTTTTTAAGACATGCTACCTTTTTCTTTTAAATTTCTATTAACAAGTTTGGGAGTTACATCATAATCCAGTTCAGACAAGGCAAAGCCAGGGCAATTATTGCAAATGAAATGGAGAAGTAGAAATGTTGTTTCATTTCTTGTTTTCTGTGTATGCTTCATCTGTACCGACTGCTAGGTGCAAAACACAGAGCTTAAAGGAACACTATAGGGTCAGGAACACAAACATGAATTCATAACCCTATAGTGTTTAACCCACCTAAAAAGGCAGTGTTTGCATGGAAAAAGCCCGACGTTGTTCTGGTGTCTATAGTGTCCCTTTAAAATAATGGCTGTCAGAGAGCTAGAATGGATGAACCTTGTTGCAGGATGATAAGGTGTGGATTTTTGCAGTTAATTTTATTTTCACACCTCACAAATATATAACGTCTAAAATTACAACAAAGTGCTTGGTAGCGCATCAAGCATGGTACCGTAACAAGGCTCCAAAACATTTACATTACAAGTGTGAACATATAATATGAATAATACGTGGTTGAGTAAAAGGGCTTCTTATTTCCCATTAGCTATAAAGTACACATTGTTCTCAGTTTACTGTAGAGATCCTTAACTTCTTCACTACCAAACACTTTATATAGATATATATTAGCATAACATTTATCTGAAATAATGGATGCAGTACTAGTACATAAAGATATAATAAAACAACAAATTTGTGCATACATTTCTTTTTACACAAATGTAAAATATTATAATTGTTATAATTATTACAATAATTATTATTATACATTTATAGAAATTTTTAGGTGATTGAAACACTTTAGACTGTAGACGGTGTCCTTTATCTTCCAATATTTCACACAGGGTCTGGGATGATTGTATAAAAGCAAAAACTACAGTTTTACTGACATTCATTAGGTGTGACAACATATATAAATAAAAATGGTTGAATAGCCTGCCTATAGGTATTTGTAAGGATCCTGAAGGCATTACTAGCAGTATAGCTTACTAAAAATAGCAACAGAATATAAAAAAATTCTGTATTTTAGCACGATACCCACATACAGTAAATTCATTTAAAATATATATTTCTATAATAAAGGTATTGAAACAGTGCTATTGTAATAAAAAAATATTTAATAAAAGTCATTAACGCATTTCACTGTGGGGTTTTATCAAAGTAATTGATAAAGCTCCAGAGCGAAACGTATTAGTGCCTTTTAATATAACAGAAAAAATGAACTATTTGCATTGACTTTATTGGCAGGAGGTAAATATAACATGGCATATCACACAATATCTGTCCCCTAAGAAAAATATTCAATGATAAAACTGCCTTTTTTTTTAGGGTTTTTAACATAAACTGAAGGTCCCTAGGCCATTTGCTTGGACTATTGTTATGGTGGAAGTTAGCAGTATCAAGTAAGTTCATATAAGGATAGCATTCATTGGCTGAGTGCAGGAACCAACATGCACAGCCAATGTATTTGATTTTGGATGGCACTGGGAGACAGTTGACACCATAATCACTGCAGTCATATGCTGTGGTTATGGTGTTTAGAGTGCCCAATTAAATTACTCTGTCATAATACTGGATCCAGCTGACAATTAACAGCAAAAGTGATTTAAGAGAAGAATCAATGTAATGTTAAATGTAACAAAGTTTTAAGAGTGTCGGTTGCACATATGATGTCCTACAATAGATCATGGGACTGTAATTAAGTTGCTAGTAGAATTCTATGTTTATTTCCAAATGTGTACAAACTGTTAAGCACAATACACAAGATCAGACGAACTCACACATCCACTAAACAGCAACTTCAAAGCTCACATATTTTATTAGTTTTTTAAAAACACCTAATATAGGCAAAAATAATATGATAATACATGGCAGAACCCGGCCACAATGTCAATGTACCCCATCTTTGGCAGGTCCTACTCTAACAGCCTAATGTCTGCTCCTATGAGATTAACACACTTACTTGGGGAAACAAATTCCATCTGGAGCTCTATGCAGTACAAGGTTAAAGAGGATGACTGGAATGACTAACCTGTGCCTCATATTTTAAAAAAAAGAATAAAAAAAAATCTCAAGTTACTTTTATTTTTAAATAACCATAGTCATCTGTAATCAACATTTCAGTTTATAGCTGTCATTATGTATATCAATCATATATAATATTTCGTGAATGATGGGATACATTAAAAAAAAAAAACTTTACAAAAGCAATATTTAAAGAAAAAAATTTTTTTTTAGCAAAACATATTTTTTATCTAAAATATGTGCAGAGAAAAATAAAAATGTTTAGTGAAATTTAAATTTATGTAATAAGAAAATTAATATCATATGCACTCAATCTGCTGGTCAGTCCAGTGGAGAAAGTGACATTGATAGAAAGGTCATTCATAAATAAGTCAAATGGACAGATCCCAAGTGACTTAGGCTGTAAACTGCTAATGTCATCTGCCACGTAAAAATTAATTACACTGAGCAGTCTACAGCATAATATAACAGAAAAAATGAACTATTTGCATTGACTTTATTGGCAGGAGGTAAATATAACATGGCATATCACACAATATCTGTCCCCTAAGAAAAATATTCAATGATAAAACTGCCCAGTTAATCTCCAAGGAGCCCTCAATGGACAACTGTACCTTTTGGTTCATTGTTAACACATTTGTAACACAGAGACTGTGCTTTACATTTAAAGCGGACACTCAAAATAAAAAAAAAAATCTTTTGAATGAAACAATTTATTTTATATAAATTATATGTGCTATGTCCTAACATAGATGTAACATATTACAAAAATGTTGCATTCGAGGCTAGTCTGATAATCTGGTTGGAGTAGGCAAAACCCAGAGCTTGCAGCCCTGACATCTATTTTATTTTATGCATTGTATTATTTTATAATGATGTTTGCTTAACTTTTATGAAATGTGTTATTTGTGCAAGAAGATTTTTTTTCAAAGATAAGCTTGAAACATTTTTAGAAAGGGGAACATGTTGGAGGGGAGAGACGGTACACGGCTATGGGAACTTGAGACACACTAGTTGTAAGTATTTAATGCAATTAATATTGCTTAGTAAACTTTGGTCTACTTTTTATTCTTTAGAACTACTGTGGGTGAAGTGCAGGTAGATAATTGAATATAGACAAATATATATGAGAATATTTTGAGGAAGTTATTTGTGATTATCGCTTAGCAGTTCTTATCTGCTTATCATTCTCAGACATCAAAAGCACAGGAAACTATTTAAAGAAACAATTAAATTTTTTGTTTAGGATTTGTGTTTGTGATTATGAACTAGCATTAATCTGCCACATTTTTGCCAATAAAATGTATACATAAGAATTTTCCATGAAAGTATATATAGCTATTGCCAAGGGAAACATTCTCAGACAGAATTCTGTAGTGAATTCTCTTCAATGATCACAGGTTTTCCTTTCTGTACTAAGAACAATACATTTCTCAACCAGCTGCATTGGTCTATTTTTTTTTTTTACCACAAGTGGAAGAAAACTAATAATTTTTGGGGTGCTCGTCCGGGATTGTCACATCATGGAACAGGAAACCAATCATAATTCATCCTGAACCTTATATACTCAACGTGACCAGTCATATTAAAGTAAGCCCTGTCATTATAACGTGACGCTAGTGTAATTCTTGAGTGCATTGAGAGGTGTAGATGTAAGGAGGTATTATTAGTTCTGTGCCACCTGATATGAAATTTGTTTCAAATATCAATATAATGATATACCTTACAAAAATATGAAGATTAATAAACACATTTCTGAATCTACTACTCTTGTCTAACTTGGTGGCTTACCAAAAGTGGGAAAAAAGCTAACAAGTCTATGACTATAGAAATATGACGGATGAAGTAGAAAGGCAGTTGTTTTTATTGTATAGTAACTTTATGTCTTTTTGTGCTCCTAAGTAATTATTAATTTTGTGTCTCACTCACCTTTTTTTGCTCCTTCTCCCTGCCTCAAAACAGTAGCTAGCTTCTGCACTTAATTGTTTCTCCATATTTACTCAAATGTTTGTAACTTAACTATTAAACATAGAAACATAGAATGTGATGGCAGATAAGAACCATTTGGCCCATCTAGTCTGCCCGATTTTCTAAATACTTGCATTAGTCCCTGGCCTTATTTTATAGCTAGGATAGCCCTATGTCTACCCCACGCATGCTTAAACTCCTTTACTGTGTTAACCTCTACAACTTCAGCTGGAAGTTCCATGCATCCAATAATTCCTGATATTATTTTAAACCTTTGCCCCTCTAATTTAAGTCTTTGTCCTCTTGTTGTAGTAGTATTAAATATAGTCTTCTCCTTTACTTTATTTAATTAAATGTTTCTATTATATCCCCCTGTCTCGTCTTTCCTCCAAGCTATACATGTTAAGTTTGTTTAACCTTTCCTTGTAAGTTTTATCCTGCAATCCATGAACCAGTTTAGTAGCCCTTCTCTGAACTCTCTCTAAAGTATCAATATCCTTCTGGAGATATGGTCTCCAGTACTGCGTTCAATACTCCAAGTGAGATCTCACCAGTGTTCTGTACAATGGCATGAGCACTTCCCTCTTTCTACTGCTAATACTTCTCCCTACACAACCAAGCATTCTGCTAGCATTTCCTGCTGCTCTATTACATTGTCTACCTACCTTTAAGTCATCTGAAATAATTACCCCATAAATCCCTTTGCTCAGATGTTGAGGTTAGGACTCTATCAAATATTCTGTACTCTGCCCTTGGGTTTTTACGTCCATGATGCATTATCTTGTACTTATCCACATTAAATGTCAGTTGCCACGATTCTGACCATTTTTCTAGTTTACCTAAATCATTTGCCATTTGGCTTATCCCTCCTGGAACATCAACCCTGTTACATATCTCCAGCACCATCAAGACCTTCTGCAATATCACTAATAAAAATATTAAAGAGAATGGGTCCAAGTACAGATCCCTAAAGTACCCCACTGGTAACAAGACCATGATTTTAATATACTCCATTGATTACAATCCTCTGTTGCCTGTCACTCAGCCACTGTCTTACCCATTCAACAATATTGGAATCCAAACTTAAAGATTGCAGTTAATTGATAAGCCTTCTGTGTGCAACAGGGTCAAAAGCCTTTCTGAAATGTAGGTAAGCAATGTCTACTGCACCACCCTGATCTTTTATTTTAGTTACCCAATCAAAAAAATCAATAAGAAGAGAGAAATGGAGAAGGAACTTAAATTCCCAAAATTGTATTAAAATGAACCTTACTTGCTTCTTAAGCGGCAAAAGGCTTTACTGTTTTTTACTTTTTTCTTTTCTTTAAATATGTTACGTTAAAATAGACAGTTGCAGAGAGACTGTCCTCAACACTCAGGCTTCTGCGTAAGCCATGATAGAGTGCTACCATAACACTGTAACTGTCTAAACAAAGAATTAAAAAAAAAAAAAAATCAATAAGATTACTTTGGCATGATCTCCCTGAAGTAAACCCATGTTGTCTCTGATCTTGAAATCTATGTGTGTTTAACAATCCTATCCTTTAACATGGTTTTCATTACTTTCCATTACTTTCCCCACTACTGAAATAAGACTTACTGGCCTAGAGTTGCCCGACTCCTCCCTACTACCTTTCTTGTGAATTGGTACAACATTTGCTAACTTCCAATCTTCTGTGACTACTCCTGTTTACAATGATTGGTTAAAAAATCTGTTACTGCTTTTGCTAGTACACCACTAAGCTCTTTTAATAGCTTTGGGTGTATTCCATCAGGCCCCACTGACTTATTTGTCTTTACTTTTGACAGTTGAAAAAGAACCTCTTCCTCTGTAAACTCACATATAACAAATAACTCATTTGTCCTTTTTCCTAACTGAGTTCCATTTCCTTAATTTTCATCTGTAAATACTGAACAAAAATATTAATTGAGGCAGTCAGCTAGACCTTTAACCTCTTCTACATACCTTCCTTCTTTTGTTTTTAATCTAACTAATCCTTGTTTTAATTTCCTTTTCTCATTTATGTATCTAAAAATGTTTTGTCCCCTTATTTTCTCTTCTGTGTGTGATTTGGAAGCTCTTATAACTTACTTAGCCTCTTTCTGTCTAATCTTATAGATCTGTCTGTCTTCGTCACTCTGGTTTTTTTTAGAATTACTAAATGCAAATTTTTGTTTTTGAACTATTTTGGCCACTTCTGCAAAGAACCACAGTGTTTTTTTAAATTTTTGCTTTTTGAATGACCTCTGGGATATTCTATCACATAGTGATTTTGACAGAAGAAAGTAATGCCTATAAAAATAGCATCTATAAATAAGGCTCTATGTTTCCACTACAATAATAAAGTAAAACAGAGAATACCACAAAATGTACAAAATAAAGCTAGGTGTTTCTGTCTATAGCACACATAATAGTAATAATCATAATTTAACAGACTTATACAAGGTGGAGAATATCAATCTAACTTTTTTTTTTTTTAATTCTGAGTTTGTAGTTAGAAAAGCTTGAGTAATGAATAACATTTGTGCTATTAAATATGACAATTAAATAATTTACTTTTTTACATTTTCTACTGTTCTTAAAAACTATGTTGAAAAAAACCAGAAAACTAAAGGTGAAATGGAATTATATTAAAATAAATTAAAAGGACTCTCTGGGGATCAATACAACTTTAATTCATTCGATAGGTTATGTCCTCATTAATATGCCATATTTTGCATGAAGATAAACAAATGTATATAGGAGGCACATAAGCCTGCCTCTTAAGCCATACCCCTTTATTACAGAAAAAAATATTTCCTTATCAAATTATTGCACACAGTTCAGCCACTAGCACTACTGAATGATCTGAACTACAAAGCAATCTGTATTAGATGGAGAGAACACACAGGGAGATATATAGTAAATATATCACTACCTGTTTATAGTTTCTCAGACCGTCTGCAGCCAGGTTGTGAATTAAAAGCAGCTTACTCAGTGCTGTCGGGGCTGACACTATGTGCATATATTTTTTTATAAGGGAGTCTTTATAGCATAAGGGGGCTTGGCTAAGGAGGCAGGCTTATGGTGAAGCATTCTGCAAAACATTTATTCTTATATTGTGCAAAAACTAAAAAGATTTGAGCGTGCAAAAAAATAGAGCATATTAATGAAGCCAAAATATGTCAAATGCATTAAAGTTGTATTGGTGCCCTGAGTGTTCCTTCAAGTCGTAAAGCAAATATTCAGCAATTTTAACAAAACAAATGATAATATAAAATGTTTGTTATACTATGAAGCTGTGCATCTGTGTAGGCTTGTGTATTCTAATTTATTATAAAACATGTCTTTTTTATGCTGATAATATATCATTTCTACTTTAATACAAGTCTGGTGCAATTCCAACAGTTCCACATTGCAGACAGCTAAGTTAACTCTTCACTTTCTAATTTTGACTTCTTTTGAATCCTCCTTTTCATCCCCTTATCAAACACCCCAGAAAGAGTGACATTCAATAATGTCTTATCCATGGGACTCACTGCAAGATCACATTTATCAGCTGTAATAAATTCATGAACCTCAGGGGATTCATTTATCAGGGTGACAGGAATTCTGCACAGTTTGTGTATTTTTTTTTTTATGAGATCACATATTTGATAGAGTACATTTGCATTAAATTTGGGTTTGAAAGAGAGAATAATGGAGCATATCTTAACGTTTTCCACACATAAAGCTCTTGCATAATGTTTGGTAATTTACTAATTCAGCAAATTACCATTGCATTCAATAAACTCAACTACAAGGTACAAGTCTGAACCTTTAATCCTTCTGTCTCAAACAAGTATATGCATAAGATTGGTTTCATTTTCAAAATAATACAAATTGAACCCTTCTATACCATGTTTGGAATTAAATATTGCATCACACGTTGTATCGCTTTCAAGTCAGTCAAGTTGGAAGGATACTGAACCTTTCACACAACACCCCCACCACTGTGATAAATATGCTCTTGAAACAGGAGCTACATATGAGTTTTCCAATTGTTTTGTGATATTGATCACTGTTCGTTAATAGGTTCCTGTTTCATTGGCTTCTTGCTTTTCGGGCACACACCAGAGATACTAGATTCTCCACAGTACAGTTTGAATATTTGAAAGCTGACTGCACACATCTAGTCTCTTCCACTAGGCTACAAGTTTCCATTTGAGCTTCTACATGTTTAAGTTGTTTTGGTGCTCAATGCTTAATTCTCTTAACTATGCTTTTAATTCCTACACTTGTATTCTCCTTGATGGCCTATGTGGATCATTGTTGATCTCCTTTTAGGTTTGTTTCTGGTGACTGAATATCTGTGTCCACCAGGAATTGGGTTTCTCAATAGTCTACAAAAGTTCCAAATGTTTTTTGAATTGTTTGTCTTGCTTTATGTGACCTGGCAATATCATTACAATGTTTGTCACGCTATAAGTGAGTCAGTGACCCCAGTTGTTGAATGCACTTGCTGTAAAAAACATATAAGGCTGTTTTAGTTTGTGGATTTTGGTGATGAACTTGCACAAGTGCTCATCTACCATTCTTAAAGCTAGGGTTTTCACTTGACTTAATTGTTAATTCATTTCTTGGAGTTGCGCCCATTGTCACACAAGCACAGTTAAAAAAAAACCCACAAACACATATAATATTTTTCAAAGGTATGAAACTGCAACTGTCACTAGTCTAATACTATCCTTACTTTTTTGTGTCATTTTACCCCACTCCTTCTAGCATGTAAGCTCATTGAGCAGGGCCCTCAATCCTCTGTTCCTGTGTGTCCAACTTGTGTGGTTACAACTACATGTCTGTTCGTCCACCCATTGTAAAGCGCTGCGGAATTTGATGGCGCTATATAAATAGCATAATAATAATAAAAATAATCTGCCCAGATGGCGTGATGTATTTTAGAAATCCATGGTCATTTCTTTACTCAGTAATGCTCTACCTATCAGCTAAGAGTACATTGTTTTTAACACTGAATTCTATTAACTCAGTTTCTATGAACGATATCTTTACACTTGTCATGTTTTCTGTTGACCCAAATAGACCTAATAAATACACCAGGAACTATTTGACTCTATTCGAATAGAGCCCAGCTTTGAGCAAAGTGGACAACCTTATAACACAGATGCAGTTCTTTTGAAAGAAACTTAATATGATGTTGAATAGTAGAAAATTTTATAACATTAATATCCCACAATTCACTACTTAGAACATTAATTCTAAAGTGAAAAGTAAGTACAACTGATGTTTTTTATAAACCTGGTACCAAATGCTCATACTAGAGTTTGCTCATGTCAAAACAAGTCTGCTCTCAGAACAAGCAGATGTCAAGAGAAGGTAATTTGCAGAGCTAAGGAAAAGAGAAGGGGTGTAACTGTTGAGTAAAGAGTAAATGTAGTGAGGAGTGGAGTTAGAGGGCTTTGTAGGTTAATGTTACCAGTTTGAATTAAATCCTTAAGAGTACCGGAAGGCAATGTAATGATTGGCAAATAAGTGAGGTATGGGAGTCAGTCATGATGATGAGCCTGGCTGCAGCATTCATTACAGACTGAAGAGGGGAAATTCTGGTATTTGGAGGGCCAGTGAGTAGGGAGAAGCAATAGCCAAGTTGGCAAATGATGTTTGCATGAATAAGTGTCTTAGTTGTATCTTGAGTTTGAAAAGGGTGAATGCGGGCAATATTTTTAAGGTGGAAATTACAGGATTTGGGGATGAAAGGAGTAAAGATAAGACGTGAGTCAAAAATAACACCAGGGGAGTGAGCTTGAGGGGTTTGGGTAGGTGTCCCAGTTACACGCAGGGAGATTGATGAAGGAGGACTATTTGAGGGGGGTAAACATGAGAGGTTCAGTTTTAGAAAGATGACGTTTTAGAAAACAGGAGGAAATCCAGTAAGAGATGAAAGGGAGGCAGTTTCTCATGTTCAATGAGGGCTGAAGAGACATCTAGAAGGAGAAGTAAATCTGAGGATTGGCAGCATATAGATGGCAATGAAATCCAAAAGAGTTACTGAAGTTACAGAGAGAGGCAGTGTAAATTGAGAATACAAAAAGACAAAGAACAGAGTCATGGGGAACACCAACTGAGATAAGCAGGAGTGAGTATGTGCAATCAGAGAAAGAGACACTAAATGACTGTACAGAAAGATAGGATGGAAACCAGGAAAGTACAATGTCAGGGAGTCTAAAGTTGTGGAGGGTTTGAAGAAGAAGAAAGTGGTCAACAATATCAAAGGTAGCAGAGAGGTCAAGAAGAATTAAGAGAGTTTAATGACCTTCAGATTTAACAGTGATTATGTCACTGGTCAAGTTGGTAAGGGCAGTTTAGTAGAATGGAGGTAGATAAAGTTGACGAGGGTCAATGACAGAGTTAGTATTGAGAAAATAAGTTAGATTGGCAAAACAAAAACCTACAATAAAAATAAAAAACACAAGAAAAACTAATTTCAGCATAATGGCATCAAGTGGATATGTAAAATAAATGTTATTTGAATTGTGTACATTGCCAGGCTAGCAGAACTTGCCAGTATAACAGTAATATTGAATACAAAGGAATGTTATACTTGCTTTTACAGTAGAATTTAAAATCATCTCAAGACATTTCATGCAGCTCATGTGATAATTGTAATCAGTGAAGAGGGGGTGTGTGAAAGCACGGCCCTGTAGAATACTAAGCGAAAATGACAAGAGACAGACAGATATAGGTGGGAGGTATGTGGGAGAGAAAAATATGAAAAATGAAGGAAAAAGAAAGGAGGTGTGAAAGGTGGGCAGTGGTTCCCCTTACAGTGTAATAGAGTTCAGTGATGTAATTCATACAATTGTACATAAAGAAAAATTAAATGTACATTTACAGGCAGACAGCCAGCATGAGTTAGGTATTATATTTGTTTCCTTTTTAGATGCAAACTTTATTTTTAAGTTCAATTCAGACTCTGGGGGGAGCAATAGCTCATTGTCCTTTTCACTGTCAGGACCTTGACAGTACACTGTGGTTGTGATGGTAACTCCAGAGCAGGTGCTATTAGCTCTGGTAAGGGAGTAGAAGAACATAGTGACTGATGTCACTCTGTTCAGATACCAGCATACTAGCAATGAATCCTGAGTGTTAGCATTACATTGTAGCTTTGTCGTGCTTGTGGTAATGTCCACAAGCAGGGCAAATCAAAGAATAGAGTAGGAAGACTGAAGGTGCTTGTTACAGTAGTGTAACACCTACTGTCCACCCCCAATCATCCGCCCAATGGGCTTCGGGTGGGGTTGTATTAATGACCTAAGGGTAGGTGGACATGCTGTCATCTCAGATTTTAATTTATATTTGACGATTGACGATTGCTTATTTAAATAATGCAAGATATTTTACTGCCTCCTCCTTTCAACTCCTGGAATTTCCCACCCATAGACACCTGAACTACTAAGAACCATCTCATCTTTCAAAAGAAACAAAAGAAAAAGATTGTGATTCATAAGCAGTGAACTTGTTCATTCCATTTCAAACAAATTATGATTCATCCAAACTCCGCTGTTCCAAATCGCCAAATGACCAAATCATAAAACAAAGAAAACTAGGAATGAATGAGTTATTTTATTTGTTTTATGATTGAAAGGTCACCTAGGAGACAGACACTAACAAGGTGAATTCAAAGTGAATTTCAAATTCAAGGAATATATAGCCGAACTGGAAACATTCTCCAAGTCAGCTTTGCTGCGAATTTGGCTTCTTTGACCTTAAATTTGAAATTCACTTAGAATTCATATTAGGTTTTCTTTTTATTGAATAACCCTGTAAATGTTTATTTTATTGAAAGATCAAGTGAGAAGTGACCAATAGAGAGGAAAAAATAAAGAGCAGTGAAAAACTATATTTATATATTATATACTTAATAAATATATAAAATAAAAATATGCACATATAGATTTTTTAATGTTCCTCCTTTGATTCCCTCTATTGGTTACTTCTTCTTACCTGATCTGTAAATCAAATGGAACAAAAATGCGCTTAATAGTGTACAACAAAATAAAAGTACATTAATTATGCATTTTCACACAATTTTGCACTATTTATTCAAATTGTCTTTCTCTAAATGCATAAAAGAAATTTTAAATAAAAGAAATTTGACTGAACAAAAAATGCCACGTAGACGAAACCTAATTAATTTTTTTTTTTTTTAGATTAATTGATTTGGACAAACCACATATTTTCAATCTGCACTTGTCTTATAAGCAGCGATGAACAATAGATTGTGCAAAATAATTGTACACCCATGTTTGTAAACAAAATGCAAAGAAGGAGCAAACAACAAGGGATTTAAATTTTGACCCAAGAGCTTTTAACAGTGAAACTTTAAATCCAGTAGGTGAAATCCACAGAATCCACAGAGACTGAACAGACAGTGAAACTATATTCACTGCCCTCCTGAGTGATTTCCTGATATTGTTCTGAACTAAAAAGTGATATTTTAAGTGCTTTGACCAAGACTGAAGAGATATTGGAATTTCCCTTTTCAACAATAATATTTTAAATAAAAGAAATTTGACTGAACAAAAAATGCTACGTAGACGAAACCTAATTCATTTTTTTTTTTTTAGATTAATTGATTTGGACAAACCACATATTTTCAATCTGCACTTGTCTTATAAGCAGCGATGAACAATAGATTGTGCAAAATAATTGTACACCCATGTTTGTAAACAAAATGCAAAGAAGGAGCAAACAACAAGGGATTTAAATTTTGACCCAAGAGCTTTTAACAGTGAAACTTTTAATCCGGTAGGTGAAATCCACAGAATCCACAGAGACTAAACAGACAGTGAAACTATCTTCACTGCCCTCCTGAGTGATTTCCTGATATTGTTCTGAACTAAAAAGTGATATTTTAAGTACTTTGACCAAGACTGAAGAGATATTGGAATTTCCCTTTTCAACATTAATATTTTTTACACCTTTACTACAAAAAGTGACATGCACCATAGCCTTACATCCTCTGCTCGGTTATCAGGAACTACAACTTAACCCCTTAAGGACGGAGCCAATTGTACAAGTTGCGATTAAAACAAAACGTAAACAAAAACTGGAATTTGTGCTATATGTCTGTTCAACCATAATTCACATCTTTCATATTATGTGCACCCACACTTATTATATATCATTTTGTTCAGGAGAAACAGGGCTTTCATTTCGCATGAACTATCCATATATAAAACAATTTATTATGAATAAAATCCCCAAAAGTTTGAGAAATTAAGATTTTTTTAAATATGTTTCAGTTCTACGTGTCATTTTAACTGTGAATGTCATAATAGTTCTAGTTTTTACTACAATAAAATGCACATATTTGTATTTAGCAATGTCGCACGATTACAACAGTACCCCCCAAGTACAGGTTTTATGGGGTTTTAGAAAGTTACAGTGTCAAATGTAGTACGGTTCATTTTTCAGTTTATACACATTGAGATTTGCCAGACTGGCTATGTTGCATTTGACACTGTATCATAGCCCAGAAATTAGAATTACCCCAACAATAGCATACCATTTGCAAAAGTAGACAACCCAGGGTATTCAATATGGGATATGTCCAGTATTTGTAGTAGCCACGTAGTCACAAACACTGGCCAAATTTAGCATTTATATTTGTTTGTCTGTGAAAAATGCAAAAAACGAATATGAACACTAACTTTGGCCAGTGTTTGTAACTAAATGGCTTCTAAAAAAAAACTGGACATACCCCATTTGCAATACCGTGGGTTGTATACTTTTGCAAATGGTATACCATCATGGGGGTAATTCTTATTTCTGGGCTACCATACGGTCTCAAAGGCAACATAGACAATTTGAAAAATTTTAATTAAAAAAAATGAAATGGGCAAGCCTAATATTTGACCATGTAACTTTCAAAAACACTATAAAACCACTACATGGAGGGTACTGATATACTTAGGAGACTACACTGAACACAAATATGAGTGTTTCAAAATAGTAAAATGTATCACAACAATGATATTGTCAGTGAAAGTGCCATTTGTGTGTGAAAAATGCAAAAAAGTTCACTTTCACTGACAATATCATCACCGTGATATGTTTTACTGTTTACTAATATTTGTGTTCAGCGAAGTCTCCTGAGTAAAACAGTACCCCCCATGTACAGGTTTTAGGGGGTCTTGGAAATTTACAGGGTTAAATATAGTGCTAGCAAATTAAATTCTCTGGACTTTCAGCCTGGGTTGTCAGGCAGGTCCCTCAAATTACAATCAATAAAATTACTTAATTATGTAAATATATTATATAAATAGGCACATAGAATTTAAATATATATACATATTTATATATTTGAAGTCTACTTGTATATTTATGAAATTATTTATGTAATTATGTATATGGATATATATTTTGTATTATTTTTATTTATTAATATATATATGTGTATATATATATATATATATATATATAGTTTTATTTTAATTGTATTTTGAGATATATATATATATATATATTTTTAAATTATTATTTTTACATTTTGTTTTATTTACTTATTATTTATATGTTATAATATATATATATACAATATATATAGTTATTATATCTTATATATATGCGTGTGTCATTTAATTCTAAGTGTATTTTTATATTAATATATGTATATTATATATGTATATGTATAATATGACACATTATATATATATATATGTATAGTTATATATATATATATATATATATACATAGTATATATAGATGATATATATGTATATATATCTCATATATATACATATATATTTTTTTATTTATTAACACATTTTTTTATTTTACAGATGCAGGGAGTCCATAGTGCTGTCCCCTGCACTATGGACGCATATTGCAGCCATGTGACCGCTCTTTCAGAGCGATCACATGGCCCATGGGGGCCTAATTTGGTGAGGAAGAATTGTCTGGGCTGTTAGACAGTCCCTCCAGACCGGGAGCAACACCGATCGCCTGCAGGGGAACGGGGAGGATCAAGTAAGTGAATAGGATGACGGGGACATTCTATGCCACCTGCTGGTGTTTAGAAAAACTCCTTTAAAGACGGCATAGAACGCCCGCTGTCCTTAAGGGGTTAAAAGTGCCTTTTCTTGCATTCGAGATCACTGTTATAGATTTGGGATGTTTAGTCAATTTCATTTGTATAGTGACTTCTTCCTGTTTAAACTTTTGGTGGTGGACCTTGGCTCCCATCGCTGTGTGTCACGACTGCTAGTGTGGTCCAGCATGCAGAACTATGTAACATCTACATAGACAGAACGGAAAAAGACAGAACGGAAATGGCCGGACTAATATGTTAAAGACAGAGAATGGTCAAGGGATAGCCGAGATCAAGAAAGCCAGAAATACTCAATACCGTTTAAACAAGCCAAGTCAGGGAAACCAGAAATCATAGTCAGGAATAGCCATGGTCAATATACTGGGAATAAAAATAATAGGAACAGAAAACGCACTCTTGGGAACCTGGACACGAAACCATGACAGGGCAATGAACTGAGTAGCTTCAGGGATTTAAATATCCCTTCTTTGACTGAGATTGTCCAGAATGTGCGTGTACGTCGACGTCATGATGTCACACGCACATTCGAATGACCCTGGGGGCGAGGCTATGAATGGCTGTGACCGCATGGTCGCCACCATTTTTCTTTAGGACAGGCAGCCAGGAGAAGCAGGTGGAGCAGCTCCCGACTCGCCGTTGAACAGGTAAGCTCAGTTTGTTGGTGTGGTTGTGCTGGTCGGGCGTGACCGCACCTCGCGGCAAGCCGGGGACCGTGACACTGTGTGTTTTTTCACTCTTTACCAGAACTATCAACATTGTGTGGATTTGGAAGAATATATTGACCCTGCTAAATCAAATGAGGCCATCCTCCAATGGGAATGCCCAGTCTATATACGTACATACACTGCCAGCCTAGTCATCTGTCATTTTCTTGCATTTTATTTAAGGAGGACAAATTGAAAAAGCAGTTTGAAAAAAATTCCCACACAGCCTTTTCTTTTTTTTTTGTTTATATGAATATTTTGCCAATCCTGCCTCATCAATCATCTAAAACTATCTAACAAAATGTTATAAGCCTTTAAGAAAGCAATTTTTGTTGACTTAAATATCCACATTTTCATCCTCAATGATTTTCTATATTCTGGACAACTATTAAGTTCAAGTTTAAACAAGAAATTGTGGCAGTGCTGCCTACCACCCTGATATAAACAAACTCTTGTAGTGAGTAGACATATATTTGTCATACTCACCAACAAATCCAGTAAGGGGCTTATCACCCTATTTTTCTACCACTCTTATTCTATTTTATGTATATATGTATTTTATCCCTGCATGTGGCAGATAATAAATCAATGTTATTTTTTCTCTATTGCAGCTTTACAATATTATTCATTACAGAGATGATTCTTAGCTTGTGAACTACTACATATGTATATGTTTACAACTTTTTCTGTAAATGATCTGCACTATTACTGTTTTTTTTCTTCCTTTATATATATCACCATTGTTGGAAGATCCATCATACACCAAAACAGTTTGTATATATATATTCTTTAGATTTTTTCTGTCTCAAAGTGGTAACTTGCTCCACTCACTATTATACACTATTAAGTTCAAGTTTTCATTTATTGAACTCGGTCAGTTCAGGTAATTGAAAACCCCAGTCAGCTATCCTTTAATGATTCTCATCTCCTAATTACTAGCATTCCCATGGCAATTCTACTGATTTAACATTTTCTAGTTTTAAGGACTCGACTAGCAAGTTAAATTCTTTCTTTTTTTTTTTTTTAAATAACACCACCATCTCTCTGCTCTATTGCACTCCCTCCCTCTTATTTTCACCCATACTTTATGTGTTGGCATTTTTAATTTTCACCCATCACTTATGTGTTACGGTTCTACACTGCTCAAAATTTCCAGTAAAGGAAGATTTAAAATTTTTAAATAAAAAACAAAAACAAATCAATTGGTAAATAAATCCCCAGACCTGATATTAATAGAGAGCATGATGCATTTGCAGAGTGTGTGATTTGCAAGTCTCATAATCGAGAGATATAGAGGTTCAAATAATCATTATGTTAGATTTTTATTTAATTAAAAAAAAAAAAATCATGTCAGAACTCCAATTTTATCATATAATTCTTTGTTTGTTAGGCTGATAGGTAGATATAAACTACAAAAGGAGACTTCACTGAAGCTTTCACTGTCGATCTTTGGGTTTTCTCTAATACATAAAGTACAAACTTTTCCATTTTCCCTCCTTGTTTTTAAAATATCTCAGGAATGTGACTTGGATTCTTGTTTCCCCCACACTTACAAACAATGTGAATAATTTGTTCATGCTGAGAAGGCAATATTAGCTTTCATAACATAAATATATACTGCAGCAAAAGCAAAATGATCCCCATTTTACTTATACATAGTACATAACAGACACATTCATTTATTAAGTAACAAATGCAATGTTTTACAAAAATAGGCCATTCATGCATTTCAGAGAAATTTGAATTATGACCTGTTGTGGTTGCTATGGTGACAACTTATACAGCATGTATTTCTGTACTTTATCAGTGAGTTGCTTTATCAGCGGTCGATGTCTTTGCAAGGAGACGTTATAGACAGTCGGATGGTACAAAACACAGACAAGGTTGGAAACCTGTAAGAAGAAGCCACTACAAGTTCTGCCTGTTTTTTTTAATGACGACAGCTAATGGTAAATATTTACCAGCAAGGTTAGAAATAAGCCGTACATTAGTAGAATGTGTTCCTGGCATAAAGATCACTTCCTCTACAAGTTTGTAATCAATCCTGTAGAATAAATGAGTAAGTTAGTCTTTATGGACTACATTTCGTTTTGAAAAGCAAATGAAAGTGAACAATGTGCATGCATTATTTTGGTAGTTCAGAAGCTAAAAGGACAGTCTAAGCTAGGACCTTCCTTCAGAGTGAAATAGATTAATTTATTGAATTTATTTGACATTTGGCATAAAAAAAATCCTGACAGCAAATGCTGAATGCATCAAGTGCTTCTCTCTTACAAGCTTTTGTTTCAATGTTTCTTACAGAGAAGCATTAGATTAGGTTTTGGTGATGGCCATGGGTGAGCTGTATACCTGCAATGCTTCTGTTTGACAATCATCTGAATGGACAAAATTTATCAGGAGTGCTGACTTCACCGGAGGAGGATTGGGCATAGAAGAGAAGTCTGTATCAGCACTGGATTACATTGCATTGTTAAGTTTAATAGCCGTTTTAATGTTTTTTAACTGAGAGGACGAATTAATACAAACTAAAACAGAAATACATATGACGTGTATTATTATAAAAAATAATGTTCCAATAATCTATAATTGACCTAAAAATAGTATAACATGTAAACACAAAGAAATACGTCATTCACTCAAACTCTTACTACCATTGGGTGGCAGCAATGACTATAGAATTCATCAGCCTAATTATCTAGTACAAATCCAAGGGCATTCATAGCCGTACCTGGTTACTATCCTCATGTCATATCCCATAAATGGGGATTATACCGCTGTACGCCCTTCACACAAGAGCTAGTTATGGCTCTACTAAATGTGAGTTTATTCCCATTTATTTAAACTATATACATACTGGACCGTTCATATTGCACTATTGGTTCTTTTTATCTGGTTTTTGTCTTTCATATGAGTGGATTCATACGGAAAAAGACACTGAGGATATTACTCCCGTTTAAGCACTTTATTCTATATTTGCTCTGAGTAAGATCCTTTTTATTGGACTTTTTTTTTGTGTTGTGATTTTTACTTATTTTACGTTGTGATTTTCACTGCTCATTATATTTTGTTATAAGAATTGGCACAGCCCTTACTTCTATTTTTCACACTATCTTTGTTTCCAAAGGGTTTTGAGGGATCTCCCTTCTAGGGTTGCTGCCCATCTGTTAATTTATGCTTACTCTTTTTTATGTTGTTCATTATCCTCATGTTCTATAGCAGTGGTTTCCAAATCAGTCCTCAAGGAACGCCTACCAGTCCAGGATTTAGGGATTACCTAGTTGTGTCAAGGTGTTTTTTTTTTTGCTTTCTAAAAACACCTTAGACACAACTGGATAATCACTAAATCCTAGACTGGTAGCTGTTCCTTGAGGACTGGTTTGGAAAACACTGCTTCTTTGTTGAGCTTATTTGCATATGCCTACCCAGAATCCCTTGCAGTAGTGAGAGCACTGTTAAAGTGAGATTTCTGTGGTAAAAGCAAGTTTTATGGCTTGCCTGGTGTGTATTTGTGTTTAACATTGCATTAACTATCTACTTATTACGGGTGAAAGGGGTTTTCCTCCACACTTTATCCCCACCACAACTTATTTGGTATGTACTTAAAAAGTAACGCAAAGCCTCCATAGCAAGCCAGTATCTCATGCTGATAAGTTGAAATAGCAACGAAACAGCTGTCCATAAGTGGTTCACTGGCATTGCACCTCTTCCTAAATTGTGTTTTAAAGCAGTTTTATGCAGCAGACACATACTCCAAGGGAATCCATGTATAACGTGGAATTATGTGGCAAAATATGGTTCTTTGACAGAATTAGTGAACTCATGTTCCGTAGGATTACCTATTTACCAGGGCATTTGAGAATATATGGATAGAGTCATAACAAACTTAGTCAGTTTTTGCTTGTATATTGTGTACATTGAAATTTGAGTCAGAAAATTTGTATCTAGAAACAAAACTAAAAAGAAAGTATTCATTAGTATAACTATTACAGAGTTACGGCACAGATGTTGAACATTTGCACAGTACAATGAATGATAGATCAATTAAGCTTCAACTTACAATTCTTTTTTGTATTAGTAATGTTTTCCTCTGCCCTCCACACCTCTCTATGCCCCTCTCTCACACTCTACAGAAACTTTTGAACATCAATCTTCATGGCTGTATTCTAAAAGCTAGTGAAGGAGAGTCACAAGCACTTCGTTTTTTCTATCAAATTTACAAATGTCTATCCGTAATAACTGATATAATCAAATATTCAATACATCTTAATAGATTCTAACATCTTTATCAAGTCTCATGCATCACATACAATCTAGACATATGCAATATCACTGCTACCCATACCTTGCATACCTTAATCTTAGCTAAAACCACTGGCTCCAACTAAATGGAATTAAAATAAGTGGGGCATGGAAAAGGGTAAGATCTTATTATGCATTTTTCCTTTATTAAGATTAATCTGTTACTAATCTATTGTAGAAGTTTGCTTGCAGTTTAATACAGTAAGACTGCTAAGCCAAACGTTGCTAAAATATAATCTTTGGTACCCTTCTCAGAAGTAAATATTTTGCAATAACTGACCTTATATGAAACACATTTCTTTCCTGTGCTTGAGTGATTTATATTTAGTGCAAGGCATTATAACGAAGGCAGTAATTGATATTACACAGTCAAAAAGGAAGTGAATACATTTTATCCATATTGTTTTCAAATCACAATCACTCCACTCTTGAACTCGTACCATTCATAGTTTCCACATCAGTCTGAAAGCCAAACGAGTTTATCAAGGAGGGCATTTCAGGACTCACAAGTAGAAGACAAAGTAATGACATATATCAACAAGGTATATACAGACCATGAAATGTCCTTCAGTATTGATCCACTCAATACAGATAATTGCATAGGCAGTGATCCAAAACCGTAGAAAACAGTATCTTGAAACCATAAAGCTATGAACTAATCATTCCGTGCATTGGTGACGCACAAGCTATTAAATGTAACAAACCAGACAGCCAAAAACGTATCCTCTCCAGACCAAGATAACAAGCATGGAACTAAAGTACTACCAAAGCATAAACAACATGAACTTGCTTTTAACCCTAATATTCTTCCCAACAACCATATCACATAATTATGTTTTAAAATTGTTTTGTATAAGATGGTTCATAAGAGCATAACAACTATTCACATGAATATTTTATATTGCAATCATATGCAGTAGCATAAAGCAACCCAAGAAATAGAGTGGCCAGCATTTAATGCAATGTTTAGCGTGTAATGTTGTATAGCTTTATTTATTTGATATAGTACAAAGCTTGGTCAAAAACGTCATTGTGGGTCCTTTAAAAATAGTACACTATAATGCCTAAGGAAACTATATAAGATGAGACTGGGGAAAAAAATGGGAAATGGATGATTGCAATTCACTCAGTAATAATGGATGGTATGCATGTCTGTGAATCATAATTTTTGGAGCTGGTAGAAGCAAATTGAGGAAGCACCTATTGTGTTGAAACATTGCCTTTTTATTTTGATGGCTGAATAAACCACCTGTATATTTACATTGCTGTGTGCTGAGGATCCTTTACATATTTCAAGTAACTGCAATGATAGCCATGTGCTATTGGGGAATGCATGAAAGAATGCACATGTAGTAGCCTTATTGCTTCTCGGCCCTCAAGAATTAAATAAATGCCCAAGAAACTAGCATTGAGTGAGAATGTATGCTACAATATCATTAACAAAGAATTTATTCATGGATACAGTAAAAAAAAAAAAAAATGGGGTTTAAACTGACTAAAAGATAAGAGACAAAGTCCAGAGCCGCAAAAGAAAGAACCCTGGCCATGTTTTTAGTAACAAAGAGCAATCTGAAAAAGTATCTATTCATCTAGAGCACTTGTAATGGAGGCAAAGACCAGGGTCACCAAAAGACTGAGCTAAGACAGCCACAAACGAATCACCTAACTTATAATAAGGTTACTGAAAAAAGTACTCCACGAGGATTGGTAAATTTATTATACGCATATGACACATGTTGAGATATTCTTGACATAATTTGATATCAGTGTGAAAGATAAAATTTTCCTAACTAATTAAAAACATGACAATGGAATAAATGACCATGGATTCTCAAACTATATTATATACCAGGAAAGGACAGACAAAGAATACCTGCAAACAAAAAAAATAAGTTTTATTTGTTCTACACATTGAAGAGAGCCTTATATGGTAAGTGTAAGAAAATTATTACATAATTAAAAATAAAGAAGGATTTCTAGCAATGGGAATTGTAGATGAGTAGTTAGATAACTTATTACAGAAAGTGAACAGGATAGAAGAGGCATATATATTGTTCATAAAAAGTTCATTCACCTGTGACATGGATAGACCAATGGATGACAACCTTCAGCACTCCAGATGTTGTAGACTACATCTCCCCTGAGGCTTGCTGCATGATGGCTGGAAGAGCATTATGGATGATGGCTGGAAGAGCATTATGGGAGATGTAGTCCAAAACATCTGGAGTGCCAATGTTTGCCTACACCTTATTTAGACAATGAAACCCCAAATCCATCAAAATCTTACCAAGTAAAATTTAACAGAAGACATAATAAAGTTGCCATGTAATTTCCACAGCAAACATCCACTCAACCTTAAAACAAAGTTCAGACATATATGACTTTCACTAGTTAGTCATGCAATAAAAATTACAGGAAACTGGGATGCTCAAAGACAAATAAGGAGCCTCATTCCCAGTGGGAGGAGATATTTAGAGGTCTTTATTGATGACTAGTCCACATGAATAATTTACACTGATCAACCACAACATTAAAACCACCTCCCTAATATTGTGTAGGTTCTCCTCGTACTACCAAAACAGCTCTAGTGCATAGAGGGAAGGACTCCACAAAACCTTTGAACATGTCATGTGGTATCTGGAAATTATGAAATTAGCAGGTCCTACAGGTCGCGAGGTAGGGCCTTCATTGATTGGATTTGTTGTTCCAGCACATCCCACAGATGCTCAGTCAGATTGAGATCTGGTGAATTTGGAGGTCAATGCAACACAATGAATATGTTTCATGTTCCTCAAACCATTCCCAAACAAATGCTGGAGGGTGGAAGAGTGCATTATCCTGCTTAAAGAGGCCACTGCCATCAGGGAACACCACTGCCATGAAGGGGTGTGCATGGTCTACAACAATCTCTAAGTAGTTGGTACATATTAAACTAACATCCATGTGAATGCCAGAACCCATGGTTTACGAGTAGAACATTGCCCAAAGCATAACAATGCCCCCACCGGCCTGCCTTCTTCCCATTGTGCAATCTTCCCCAGGTAAATGATGTACATGCACCTGGTAATCCACCTGATCTGAAAGAAAATGTGATTCATCTGATCAGAAAACCTTTTTACATTGCTTAATGTTCCAAGTTTGATGCTCACATCCAGGGCATTAGGCACTCGGGAAGGATTCTCTCCCCCCAAATTTAAAATGTAAAATTTTAAAATCAGCCGCAATATTTTTTAAATGTTTTATTTTTAAAAATTGCACACCGTTCTACAAAACGCATGTCCTGACCCCATTCCACAAAAGCCCTGCACCCCCTTCCACAAATCCCCTGCTCAGCATTTTTATACACAATCTCTGTCCCTCTTCTACAAAACCCCTGCAAACCCCCTTTTAAAAACAATTACAGGCAGACAGTCTCACACACACAGACAGTCACACACACACACAGTCACAGGCAGACAGTCACACACAGTTACAGGCAGACAGTCACACACACAGAGTCATAAACACACAGTTACAGGCAGACAGTCACACACAGTTACAGGCAGACAGTCACACACAGAGAGTTACAGGCAGACAGTCACACACACAGTTACAGGATGACAGTCACACACACACACAAACACATAGTCACACAGACACAGTTAAAGGCAGACAGTCACACACACGTACACACACAAACACACTCACAGGCAGACAGTCACACACATACACACACACTCTCTCTCTCTCGCTCTCTCTGTGTCTTGCTTACAGACACTATGGGCTGCAGGAGGAGTGGATGCACTAAGGTCCCGCCTTGTAGATTTCTTCCTGCTTCCCCTCGATGTGCAGCCCCCACTGCTTCTTTGGCTCCACCCCACTGCCAATTAGTTGCGTCCCACTTTGTTTACGTGCAGCCTGTTTTCAAGTTCAGAGGAAACTGTGTGTGTGAGCTGTGTTGGCTATGGCAACCTGTACAGTTCACACATTCTAAGGCTGGCCCTGGTCATGGCACCCACCTACCTAGGGCCACCCATGGGGTACACCCCTCCTACCGCCCCACCCTTAGTACACCACTGCTCACATCCCAAAATAAGGAGCTTTTGGTAACGACAGGGGTCATCATGGGCACTCTGACTGGTCTGCAGCTACACAGCTCCATACACAAAAAACTGTAATGCACTGTGAATTCTGACACCTTTCAAACATTGCCTGCATTAAGTTTATCAGCAATTAGAACTACAGTAGCTCTTCTGCTTGACCGGACCAGACGGGCTAGCCTTCGCTCCCCACATGCATCAATGAGCCTTGTACAGATACACACATTGACACACACACATACACAATAACTATCACAGACACAGATATACACTTACACAGCCACACACAGCTTTACAGTACCACAGAAACAGATATACACACTGCCTAACACAGCTACACACTGACATGCACTACACACAGAGATACACACACTTTAATCAAAATTGACACCACAAATGATGCAAAGCGTTTTGAACTAGTTTGCTCTAGGGGTTAAACTAAAACTGAATACATGCAGAATATATTGGATTTTATGTTTATGTGCATTGGCTGTGTGCTCGATCCGTCCCCATATGCTTTAACTGATTAAATCCTTTGTGTGGCAGAGTCTTGTGTAAACAAACGGCCTCGCGTTGTGCTATATGCAATTTGTAAGCCAAAAGAGTGATGCATAGATTCATAAAACAAAACAGATTCATAAATGTTATATGTATATATGTATTTGTCTCTGAAAAGTTGAACAGTCCAAGTTTATCCCATAATGAAAGTGAACCACATAACAAGAATATAAGGTACCCCTGGACTTTACACAGGGTATAACATTATATCTGCTCTTGTGGTTTACCAGAGTTAATATGAATTTAATGTAAGGGGAGGAAGTAGATTTTTTAAATTCCCACTTTGTGATTGATCTCCAAGCTGGTGTCCCTGTGTTCCAAGGACAGTAGGCACTTGCATGGGTTGGCAAAATAAGTGAACCAGTAAAGCACAGGTTTCCCTTATATGCAATGTAATATGGTCAAACACGTCATGTGCTACTCATTTAAAAAGGTAATCTGTTTTGGTTTTTTTTAATTAGAAAATGCACCTGGCTTTTTAATCTACTGTATAAAGTGCTATTCAGGCAGATCCCCAGTTAGTCCTGCATCTAAGGTTGCTTGTTCTGCTAACTGCATAACAAACATAAATTAACATAAACTTATTTTTAAGGATGCTCCTTTAAATAAAAATAGCAAACCTTCAGCTAATATTTAGTGGCAACCTAAAAGGTTTAGTAAATGAATGTTTATGCCACATCCTTGCATCCTATCATGCGAAAACAGTATAGGACCAGTTTATAAATGAAATGCTCTGTACTCCTCACTAGACACGTTGCAAGCAAGTTTACAAATAAACTATATATTTTTTTATTACTGAAAAACAATTTCATAGCTCCATGCTGCTGAAATAGAGGTATCCTTCACCTGTGGTGGTCAATGAGATACATGCACAGACATCCTCTGACGGAAAAAGAACCCTGAATAAAGACTTTATTATGTAAGTGAAATAAAAAAACTTAAAATTAAGTCATACTGCCCAAGGCTCCATAATTATTCATACAGCATGTTTCTAAACCTTGGTAGAATCAATACTCGGTAAAATATTGTCTAATGCAATTAAAAATCACACACCCTTTCAGAACAGAAGCGCATTTATTGGATACATGAAATAACAAAAAGGGTTTTAACCTAAAGCAGTGATGGATATCACTGGAACCTCATATGTTTCCAAAGTACATCTTCCATAATTTGAAGCCTACATTATGGGAAATTTAGTTAAGAAACATCTGGAATGTCAAGGTTAACCAACACGACCTTGGACTTCATTCTGCTGGACCTCAATATCTCTCCCTAGCTGTATCCATGAGTGTTCCATTGCTGTGCTCCTGATGTGTCAGGAGGAAGCTGGCGAAGAGAGATAAGGGAACCAAGAGAATAAACAACAGGCTAAAAACATAATCACCACATTGCTGCATGGAGAATGAGCAAGAAATACCAAGTAAATAATCAGCTACTAACCTAAATAATGGAATTTTCAAAAGCTACCATGTGACTCCATCCTGACAGCATGGGTACCCAGGACTGAAATAGGAGCCCTGCAGTTCACTCCAGAAATTCTTATCATCTGGCTTAGAACTAAATCAAATTTTTTAGGTCATAATTAAAAAAAATTGTTAAAAATTAAGCCTAAAATACGAAAACGTATATTTCAACAAACTATAAACTATAAATGAATAATTATTGCCATGGAGTGGAGGCAAAAAATATATTTTTGAATTGTAATGAGTATTATATTTTTCAAATATAATACTTTTAAATTAAAGCTTAAAGGGGAATCACTGCTAACCTGCTTTTTTATTTATTGATTTATTTTTGCTTGATGTGTTTTTTGCTACAAGAGAGAACAGTGTGCACTGTTTTTTTTTTTCTCATGGGGTGAATTATTTTCCTTTACACTTTATTAAATAACACTTGTGTCACAATTAAGGACACAAGAGGCACTGCTGCCACAGGACCCCAAGTCACAAATGGTAATTTATTCACATTGCCATCTTTCTTTCTTTGTCTACCACCTTTTATTCATTCAATTGCTTTGTGTTAGACGCTCTCATTACCCTCATAAAATGCTTCCATCTCAGATTGACCATTCTCTTCTGAAAATGTTTTTTTCCCCTTTATCCCTTTACTTCTAAACCCCATCCAGCCACCTTTTTCTTTTCAACCCTCTCCTTTTCAATTTTGGATCCAAATTAGATCTCAGGTATATCTTCATTCTCATTCTCTGTTGCTTCTTTCTCATTCCCCCCTTTTTCAAATTCTGTCTTTCATAGTTCTTTTTCTCCTTCAGTGTTACATTTTCCATCCCTAAATCTTTGTATTAGCACATGCTGCATGCACCTTTATGTCCATGAAGTTAGTGAACATCAACAATGCCATCTGTGACTTGGGATCAAGTCATGACTGTACTCCTTGCAAATTGTTCTAGGCCTACCTCATACTAAGTAAGGTCAGAGATTCAATGCATTTCAGGTTGAGCCCAGCACATTTTCCTGTTACAATACACAGATGGTCCCCCAAATTATGCATGAATATTAGAATCTCTTGAAAGAATTCTTGAATCTCTCTGCAAACCAGATCTTTCTCAATCTGCTCATCACTAATGAGGAATGTTGTGAGCAAGGCGACTTTATGTTACAAAAGAGAAAAAAAAGTCAAAAGACGCGACTAAATGCAAAAATTACAAAACAGCCATTTTGCAAAAGCAAAATTAAATTTTTCTAATTTAGTTATTTTATATCACTATTTTATATGTCAGCACATTTCAGATACTGCAGTTTGAATTGAATTGCAATGAATTATGTATTATCAGTTAAACTTTTATCTAATGTTGTTGCTTGTGTTATATTGTCTAAATAGGTCATATCTTTCATTTCACTGTTTATAGCTTACCCAAAATGTTATCCGAGAAACAACCTTAAATGCTATAAAATATAAATGCCCATTGCAGGTTTACATTTGCATACATTCATATTTCCTAACTTGACTAGATCGCTTGTAAAGAGCTGCTATGGGGTACAAGTAGTAGTAAAACGGTATTACCCCTCCCCACACATCCCCTGTAATCTTTCTATAATTGGTTGTGAATATGCCATGCTCATATTATGTGTTTAGTGTCTTCTAAAATGTATTTTTAAATCTAGGGCTGCCTTTGTACATTTTTTAAAATAATGATTTTGAGCGTGTGTATGAGTGTGTATGTGTGTGTATGTATATGAGTGTGTGTGATGACTTAGTGTTGTGTATGGAGTAGGCAGAGAGCTATGTGTTGGGAGGGTGGGGGGTACTGAGTGTGCCTGTATTTTCTGGTTGAGTGTTTTGTGATAGTTTCATTTTGTGTTTTTTATCTTCCCTCCTCCTGCTTACCTTTTGGTAGGAGGTGGTATGGTACCTTGTGATCCACTGAATAATCCCTAGTGATTTGGTTGGGAGCAATGCGATCTCCAACAATATCAGATGCAGATCACTTTCAGAGCTCCCTCATGGCCCTGTGCTCAGTCAATAACTCAAAGCCCTGGCTTCTGTGCTCTGAGTCATTGAGAAAGATGGGGGTAATGCAAGGGAAACCTGAACCTGATATTTGTGCAGACAACAAGGATCCCTCAATGAAGTGAAAGGGCACAGGGCAGAGTAGGGAGATATTTTAGGCTCCATGCAGGCTCAATGAGTGCACTTTAATGGTCAGAGCTATAGCTTCATGTCCTGACAGCAACCCATCAGGCCCCTGTCTGAGCCCTGGCCCTACGTGATCTCCTATGCCACCTACCATAGTTGATGACCACATTGCACACCAATTAAAGGAAAAATACATTTTGAGATACATTGTAACAAACAGAATTATTTTTTGACAGTTTTCATATAATCATATAAAGATCTCAGAATACTCTAATTACTGAATAGCAGTGTGTTACATGCAGTCTTGATAAGGATTTATAAGCTTTTATGCCCATGTTTTGCACATTAGACTGGTCGACTTGTTGAAGAATGTTTGGTATTGTACATGCATTTTGTTCTTCTTCATGGCCATACAGGGTCATATACTCATGTACATTCATGTCTTAAGAAGTACTTTGAAAAGAGCTATCCCACCGTTAACCTTGTGCGTTAATGTACAAAGCACCATTGATGCATCCCAGCACACCTTGCTTACTTATGCAAAAACGACTTTAAAAATAAGTTGCTAACCTATCTCTCGAAAGTTCCAGGCCTTACAAATCCTGAAACTAAGCAATTTCCATATGTTCCCCTGTTTCAGTTATTTGCTCCATTCTGGGTCACTGTTTTAAATTTGTATTCCTTTGACTTTGCTATTGTGCTACATGTTCGAAACTTCTCAGATATCTGATTAGGAACGTATCTACTATTTCATTGCCTGTTCAATCCACTGTGCTACTAGCTAATATCCCAGACAAGTGTTTCTACCATCTTTAGTGTCTTTAGTAGGAACCCATGCTTGGCCTCTCCCGGGCACCAACAATTAACTTCAAATCAGATTAGATCACTCTGCAGTTATTACCAAAAGAAAATGCTTTAGAAACAACTGTTTATGTCATGTAAATATTACATTCTCTACAAACAGATCATGTTCTTCATTATTTTCCATAATGCACAGTTTGAGGTGCACAGTGCAGGGTGGGTGCTACTTAGCTTACATGTCCTAGTCAGTCAATGAATTTTGGGAATTATGCGGCTGGGCAGCAGGTACTATTTGCAACTTTCATAATTTTCATTCCACCCTCAAGAGGTTCTTGAGCTATTCATAAGCCACTCAACCTGCGGTAAATCAGCATTATGTACATATAGACTCGATTTTTCTATTTTATGATTCTAATTAAATATACATCACAACTACTATAACAGCTCACAGATGCCCTCCCAATGCAAATTGTCAAGCCATTTTAAATGGTTTGACAACTTACCTAACAATTTATGCCAGATTTATCCCCGAAATGTAAGAAATGCTGCATCTACCAAATGACAATGTTTTACATTACAGGGTTAAAACTGCAGGACCACGTCACCCAGAACATTTCATTGAGATAAAGTGGTCTGGGTGCCTTTAGTGGTCTTTTAAAGTATCTCTCAAGTAAAAATAGTATATTGATTAAATGCAGAAAATCCTGTTAATCACAGACACTGTAATTATAATAATGTCCATCATCAGTTTCATTTATTATTTGTATGGTTAAATGCACTGTAATTTGTAAATACAATAAATGTCTGTCTTTCTTCAAAAGGCATGTATATATAACTCATATATATCCTGTATAACACATGTATATTCAATGTGCATTTTTAGCATATATGGGAAGTTGGCTCAAGGCCAATATTATTATTATTATGATATTTATAGAGCGCCGTCAAATTCCGCAGCGCTTTACAATGGGTGGACGAACAGACATGTAGTTGTAACCAGACAAGTTGGACACACAGGAACAGAGGGGTAAAATGACACAAAAAGGTAAGGATAGTATTAGACTAGTGACAGTTGCAGTTGCAGATATCTCTTATCTGGGTCTGGGAGATAAATATGGTTTACACATCTTGCCCAGCTATGTCCTAAAATGGGTTTTTCATCATTTACATTCATAGCTAATATTTTCTCTCAAACTCACCCTCTCCTCTCAAACCTTTACCTCCTTCATTTGCATTCTGCACCCTTTTGCCAACTTCAGCCTATTTTTTACTCATCCCCATATATTTGTCCTCATATTGATCTCCATAAATAGCTGCCACATGTCCTTTTTTTTAGACACGCTTTTACAATTTCACTACTATGTACAGATACAGTTTTGCCTTCCTAGTTTTTTGAAAACTACATTCTTCTATTTTCCTAATATTTATTTTTATTGTACAGCTTGCTTTTATATTAAGGATATATATTATATATATATAAAGGAAATTTTTTGTATCCTTAAGCAGCAACTATCCTCAATGCGTAAATCACTTTTGGTTTTTAGCAAATATGGTAAAGAAAGCATATCATTGATAATAATAAAAGGAAATGAGCAGGGTAATGTTCTTACAGAGTTTGAAATTCACACAAACACACACTTCTTTTATTACCGACGCACCACGTACATTTATAACTATTAATCTGCTTGACAGGCCAACAGCTGGGCTGCGCACAATCAAAATTATCACCTTGCTGCTATTGAAAATTCTCAATCAGTGCATAGCTACCTAAAGCCTCTGATTTCAAGGTAGCAGGGCAACAGAGAAGCTGAGTGCCTCAATCAGCCATTTCTGTTTTAGATATTTAATAAGGCACGTAAATCATAGAAACATAGAAACATAGAATGTGATGGCACATAAGAACCATTCGGCCCATCTAGTCTGCCCAATTTTCTAAATACTTTCATTAGTCCCTGGCCTTATCTTACAGTTAGGTTAACCTTATGCCTATCCCACGCATGCTTAAACTCCCTCACTGTGTTAACCTCTACCACTTCAGCTGGAAGGCTATTCCATGCATCCACTACCCTCTCAGTAAAGTAATACTTCCTGATATTATTTTTAAACCTCTGTCCCTCTAATTTAAGACTATGTCCTCTTGTTGTGGTCAATCGTAAGGTTCTTTTCAATATGTATTTAATTATAATAATTCAGCAAATATTGAATTGACTACAGTTAATATATTGATGATAATGTTTCAAGTTGCTTTTTCCATACTATTTTGCTTTTGTCATGATATCACAGATTGTCCATGAGAACTCCGTAACTGTTTTTAAAATAGTTGTTCCCTATTTTGAGCAATTCCTGGCTTGTGCATGTAAAGTATGTTCTTCAAATGGTAACTGTAAATTAGAACACTTTGGTAATGCACTATCACACTTTTGGTTCTACTCTGAATTTCCATATCAAATCAGAAACTTTGACAGATGTTAATTGACTTTGTAGACATTTGGAAACAAATTAACGGCAATTTAACTTGCCAGTCAAAAAATTTGCCTAATATTAATATGTTATTTATATCAATGCTGAATTTGTTTCAATCAATGCTGTGTTTATGATAACCCTACCAAACTGGTTGCACAATTACTACTATCTGAAAAAACTTTGAAATCTACTGTATTGATTAACTTTATAGCACCTAAAGAATTATGACTAACAGGGCATGTAGAATATTTTTTTGTGGTTGTCATCATTATTTTTCCATATCCTTTTACCTTAAAACTGCACTTATTTATTAGACCTTCATAAATCATAGAATAAATAACATGCAGTTGCACAACAAAAATAAACCATGCAACATAACATTTGTTTAATGTTTTTCTTAATCTTTTTGTACTAATCATTCCTAAATCGATCATTTCATTGATCATCCAAACTGAAAACTTTTTTTTTGCCCAAGTCTTTTCCAGTAAAATACGTTTTTAATTTGAATTAACACTAACAAGTTCTCTGGACCTGGATACTGCTAATGAATCCAGGGATATCGATGTTTATTGCTAGCATTCACGTCTCCATGCAAGTCAACGGGACACTGAGAAGCTAAGGTGAATGCTGACGTCAGTGAGCATTCCCCAGAGGTTACCATGCTGCTGTGGCTTGCTTCCTGCAGTGGCACCTGGGGAAAATAAGCTCTCTGGTTTTCAGTGTTTACTCTTGTTTCCAAGGCAAAAAAGAGAGTAGTAAGATGTGCTGTAACAATCATACACAGAGGAAAATGCACAGTGAGGGAATGAAATATAAATGTTGCTACTAAAAAATAGTATGTGATCATGGATAGAATAAATACATTTCCACAAATTACATTAACATTACATAGAGTTTATTCTCTACAAAATTAAATATGGTAACAAACTAATTAGGGCTGAAATAACAAAATCGGAGAATAGATCTAAACGTACTTTGTTTAATTTTTAAATTGCATTATTATGTTGCTAAAAAAATTATAGCAGCTTAATACTTTTTTTTAAAAGTGTTTAATATAAAAAGGGATATTCAGGCATCAATAATTTTCTATTTAAAAAAAGGATATTTGTATGAAAACAAAATATAACATTTTGATTACTAGACTTGTGTATTCTGTTTCAAACAAAACATGGTTTGGCGGAAGTTTGGGCAATCGGCAAATCATTTGAGTTCCATAACTCTAAATCATCACATGACTAAATCACTTAAATGAAACAAGGAGTGAACCAGCCATTTAGTGTGTTTTGTGATTCTGAGTCCCATACATGGTGACAAAACAAAAATGATTGATGGTTAGGGCACATTCACTGAATGTTGATTTTACTTACAGATCATGTGAGAAGTTATCAATACAGGGTAAAAAGGAGGAGTAGTAAATATAAATATAATTTTTTACAGTTTTTTTCCCCCTCTATTGGTAACTTCTCAGTTGATCTGCGAATAAAAACAATGTATATAGATAGACAGATAGATATAAAAACAAAATATCTTGATATGTAAACCAAAATGCATTAAAAAATGTACTGCAAAATATATAAATACTATTTATAGTTCGGTTCTACTAAATAGTTTTTTCCTAAAATGATTGCATGAATGAAATCTGTCTGAAAAATCACAGACGAGACTCAAATCGGACAAAACTATTTTTTATTTTTTGTAAAAAAAATAAATTCTGGAAAATCAATAAATTTTTCAATTTATTGATTAATGAAACCACAACAGGCCAAACATGTTTTCTGTTGCATTAGCTGGGTGTAATGTTACAAGTTTAATTCATTCAAAGGGACAATTGGATACCTGTGATCAAAGCTCTCACCACAATAGGTAAAAAAAAAAAAAAGTAAAAATATTGACAAACAGTGATAAGAATGCCTTAAAATCATTAACACGTAAGGCATTCATGAGCACTAAAACTCCTCGCACACATTCCTGCACATTCTAACAAATATCCTGAACAGTAAAATGCCAAGACCCTGCACTACCTATGTGAGGCAAATTCCTTGTTGATTACAGGACAATTCAACACTATTCAATTGATTATACTACAAGCACCAAATAAATCACTAGACTTTACAATACAACAAAACCTGCAACTTCGTAAAATGTATACTTACATTCACATGAACAAGACAAATTTCTACTTAAATATTTTTTTTTCATTTTATTGACAAAAAACCTACTATTATCCAATGAATACAAAATGTTGATTTTGAGAAAAGTCTAAATATATATCACAAAAACTACTACATCACTGTAATAATATGAATTAATATGAACAATTATAGAATAAAAAATTATTTCCAAACAATTATAATCAGACACATTGATTTTTTTTTTCTTTGTGTCCTTAGCTCTTTGTACTTAGTCTTGGAGTCTGAATGAAAATGCCTTAAGTACTGTATTACATTACTTGAACAGAATGTGCAGACATATTCCACTGTCATGTCATATAAAGGAGCTTAGAGCATGACATTTTCACCTATCAGGAAAATAAAATACATAAACCAACAAATGTCATATTTTACAGATGCCGAAATATTATACAGACTAAATAGCTGTGATGGGCTTTTTCTGGTTCATTAACTATAATTAATTATATAAAGTGTAATTTAACCTATATGGAGCTATTAACAAGAGTATTATATTTTATAGAAGAAATACCACTACTTCACCAAGTCCTTGTATGTAGTGATGTCCCGAACTGTTCGCCGAACGGTTCGCGAACGGTTCGCCACGGTTCGCCACGAACGGTTCACCGTGGACTCATCATTAAGTAAACTTTGACCCGGTACCTCACATTTAGCAGACACATTCCAGTCAATCAGCAGCAGACCCTCCCTCCTAGACCCTCCCAGCTCCTGGACAGCTCACTAAGAATGCAGCTTCACAATGGATGCTGTCCAGGAGGTGGGAGGGTCTGGGAGGGAGGGTCTGCTGCTGATTGGCTGGAATGTGTCTGCTGACTGTAAGGTACAGGGTCAAAGTTTACTCAATGATGAGTCCGCGGCAAACCGTTCGTGGCGAACCGTTCGCGAACCGTTCGGCGAACAGTTTGGGACATCACTACTTGTATGTAAATGAAGCTCAACATTCTTAAAGGTGTACTCAAGTAACAAAGCAACTTTAGCTCAATTAATTGGTTTCAGTGTATATACACATAGCCACCCTAAACACTCTAAAAGAGCTCAAAGGTTTTACCTCCCCTTATTGCACAGTGTGTTTAATTTAGAATTCCCTACCTCCCGCTCTATTACTTGCCTGCCTGAGCCTCTTGTGTGTGATGGTAGTTAAATAAAAATAGCAGAAGATAAGAACTTTAAAAAAAAATGCACTAGACTGTGAAAAAATTAAACATAAAAATCTTATCTTTATGAAATACTAATTTCATCCTAACTTTTGTTGATTACTTACAAATCATTTTTCTGCACAAAGGAAAGATTGGAACAGATTGCAGTACTACAACCTTTTAAGCACTATTTGGACAGTCATGCACTGTATTAAGTTGTACGTTGCTATCATAATTGCAAGAAAAAGCAATTAACAATGAAGATGAATTAATATAACCCTAAAATATTTATTGGCAATCTTTGCAATTTTTCCTTTGGAAAGATTGAAAAGAATGCCAAGTTGTTAGCGAGTAGAGTTTCCTATATCATCACAATAGATACACATGGACACATGGGCAATGGAGGAAACTGTGACAAGAAATATAGCATACCCAAAGCCACAAAGACCCAATGCCACAACAGAATTACAAGATACGTTTCTGAGTCTCAGCATCTTGCATGATAAGCAGCTCACAAAACGAAAACATCAAGCATAGTTTATCACCTTTTGACATAAAAACTTTTGTTGCAAAAATCTGAAAAATTGTCTTGCCTGTGTAATGAAGCATCCTCATGCACTTCTGAAAACTGTAAAACGGCATTACATGGACCAATAAACAAGTTTAAAATGTCCACTGATTGCACAGTTTTGGTACTGTAGGTGAAAAGTGGTTTCTCATTGACACCATGTTTGACACCAAATGTCAAACATGGAGGAGTAAGTGTGATGATCTGGGGATCAGGGCTTCAGCCAATAGCAAAATGATGACCAAATACAAGCTATTTTTAACAGGACTATCCTCCAGGCTATGTCAGAACGGCTTTAGAAGAAAAGAACGAAATAGTAGGTTCCAAATCATGGAATGTCATCTACAGTACTCAGGTTTAAACCTAACTGAGCTTGTTTATAATGAATTGGACAGAAAAGAGTATGTGTGTGTTTGTGTGTGTGTGTATGTATAATAGTCCAGTTATCCAGGTCTACCAATTATATACCAAACTTTGTTTAGAGATAAATTATTTTAGGATGGATCATACAATGATGGACAAAGCTTTTGTTGGTAGTGTTCACATTAATGGTAAAAACAAGCATCACCGTAGACAACCTTATGGCACCTCGAATAGAAAGGATATTCATGATATATGTCTCTCATGCCTCTTTAAGCAAATTAACCATGTTGGTGCTCTCTTCTATACACATTGTATTACGTTGCTTTAACTTATTCAGTTAATTCTCAAAAAAAATGACTGTTACAGAATGAAAATGTACTTAAGCAGCTGTGTTGAAAGGCTGGCCCTCTTACATTAAAATATCAAGCATGTACAATAAGGAAGGATATCTTCTTTGCCCAGTTCAGTGCACAGCTCAGCTCACCAAACTGTGAACAGGGCTGTGTGTTAACTGATAGCTGCTGTTGTATGGTTAATTTTAACTTACTAAGCAGTTACTCTAATCCTGTATGGTAAGTGGAACTGAGTTTGAGAGATAAATGACTTATTCCATAAAGTCCTGCTGAGGGGTTTGTCAGATAAGAAAAAAAAATGTAGACCAGAATGAGAGGTACCTGATTGGTGAAGCATCTTTCTGGCCTTTTTATTGCTGACTCTTGTGTCAACAACTGTAGATGTTTTAGGAATTTGTTTTCTTACTTTTTAATGCATTATCTATTTTTTCTTACTTTTTAATGCATTATCTATTGAATTAATAAATTGAGAAATACAATTCTACCTACTGGAAACTCATGTTAAGCAATAATCTATCACTTCTCCTATTATGGAGACTCTATGTGACCATCGTTTATCTATAAAGGGAAAAAAATGTCTAGTATGAGAAATAATAACAATCTTAGAGGTTAAATCATTTTACAATGGTGCATACTATATCCCTTAATGGGCAGCCAGTGATAGTGTGAGCAGGGCCAGGTATGGTAGTCCCCACTTTGGGACTTAACCTTTAAAGGTAAGTAAGCGCCCACAGACTGAAATGTTGGCAATATATTTGAAACCACCTTGGTGAATTAAAGCAGTATGATTTGATTCAAACAAGCCCAATGATGCATATTTTCTTGGGAGGTGAATATATATACTCACCTGCCAAGAGAATGTGCATAATTGGGCTTGTTTGAATATGTAATATATATATATATATATATATATATATATATATATATATACAAACAAAACCAAAACCAAGAGGGCTGCACTCACCCGAACATGCATACGATATAGGGTGCTGCTGGGGCCAAAATATACAAAATACAGAATCCAGAGCACTTGCTTATTCACTAAACAATGATTTCAAATCTTAGAGATTGTAATAGTTTTATTTAAAAAGAGCAAGAATTAGGCTGCTAGTGTAGGACCTGCCAAGAATGGGGTACATTGACAGTGTGGCAGGCTTATGCAATATATGATCATATAATGTAACTAAACCCCCATTATTTTTTGCCTAGGTGAGTTGTTTTTAAATTAAACTATTACAATCTCTAAGATTTGAAATCATTGTTTAGTGAATAAGCGAGTGCGCTGGATTCTGTATTTTGTATAGTGCTCAAAAAAATAAAGGGAACACTAAAATAACACATCCTAGATCTGAATGAATTAAATATTCTTATGAAATACTTTGTTCTTTACATAGTTGAATGTGCTGACAAAATCACACAAAAATAAAAAAATGGAAATCAAATTTTTCAACCCATGGAGGTCTGGATTTGGAGTCAAACTCAAAATTAAAGTGGAAAAACACACTACAGGCTGATCCAACTTTGATGTAATGTCCTTAAAACAAGTCAAAATGAGGCTCAGTAGTGTGTGTGGCCTCCACGTGCCTGTATGACCTCTCTACAACGCCTGTGCATGCTCCTGATGAGGTGGTGAATGGTCTCCTGAGGGATCTCGTCCCAGACCTGGACTAAAGCATCTGCCAACTCCTGGACAGTCTGTGGTGCAACATGACATTGATGGATGGAGCGAGACATGATGCCCCAGATGTGCTCAATTGGATTCAAGTCTGGGGAACGGGGGGGCCAGTCCATAGCATCAATGCCTTCGTCTTGCAGGAATTGCTGACACACTCCAGCCACATCTAGCATTTAACATTGTCTTGCATTAGGAGGAACCCAGGACCAACCACACCAGCATATGGTCTCACAAAGGGTCTGAGGATCTCATCTTGTTACCTAATGGCAGTCAGGCTACCTCTGGCAAGCACATGGAGGGCTGCGTGGCCCCCCAAAGAAATGTCACCCCACACCATTACTGACCCACTGCCAAACCGGTCATGCTGGAGGATGTTGCAGGCAGCAGAATGATCTCCACTGCATCTACAGACTCTGTCACATCTGTCACATGTGCTCAGTGTGAACCTGCTTTCATCTGTGAAGAGCACAGGGTGCCAGTGGCGAATTTGCCAATCTTGGTGTTCTCTGCCAAATACCAAACCTCCTGCACGGTGTTGGGCTGTAAGCACAACCCCCACATGTGGACGCCGGGCCCTCATACCCCCCTCATGCAGTCTGTTTCTGACCGTTTGAGCAGACACATGCACATTTGTGGCCTGCTGGAGATCATTTTGCAGGGCTCTGGCAGTGCTCCTCCTGTTCCTCTTTGCACAAAGGAGGAGATAGCGGTCCTGCTGCTGGGTTGTTGCCCTCCTACGACCTCCTCCACGTCTCCTGATGTACTGGCCTGTCTCCTGGTAGCACCTCCATGCTCTGTACACTATGCTGACAGACAAAGCAAACCTTCTTGCCACAGCTCGCATTGATGTGCCATCCTGGATGAGCTGCACTACCTGAGCCACTTGTGTGGGTTGTAGACTCCGTCTCCTGCTACCACTAGAGTGAAAGCACCACCAGCATTCAAAAGTGACCAAAACATCAGCCAAGAAGCATAGGAACTGAGAAGTGGCCTGTGGTCACCACTTGCAGAACCACTCTTTTATTGGGGGTGTCTTGCTAATTGCCTATAATTTCCACCTGTTGTCTATCCCATTTGCACAACAGCATGTGAAATCGATTGTCACTCAGTGTTGCTTCCTAAGTGGACAGTTTGATTTCACTGTGTGAAATGACTTGGAGTTACATTGTGTTGTTTAAGTGTTCCCTTTATTTTTTTGAGCAGTATATATATATATATATATATATATACAAATGTAAGAAATACCGGCACTCCAAGGCTTTTCAATCCATAAATCTTCTTTATTCTTAGCTCCAATCAACGTTTCAGCTTCTCTACGAAGCTTTCATCAGGACATACAAAATACAATACTAACAGTGTATGGCTTTATAGGGAAACAAAAATTGGTAGTACTCACTTTTCAGCTGTAATCCATTCAGTCAATTGCCTGGCGTGTTCCGGTCGCTTCTGCGCATGCGCAACCACTTCCGGGATATACATGTCAATCAAAGAGAGATGGGAGGTGCTGGCTGATCTCCGGCCACGTCACTGGGGCAGCAGATGGATACATTTATCACGTCAGCTGCTCCTCCGTGTACAAGCGCCGGTTTAGTCCAACTGAATGCAGTTTGCGATCTGCCAGTCTCTCATGTGTTCCCATAGTAACCGGACTCACGCCAGACAAACTGAAGGGGACCCAAAAATACACAATCTACACAACTTAATGAAAGTAGGAAAAAGAAGAATAGACATAATTTACATTAGACATATTACAAAAAAAGTATTATATGTTGAGATGCAATCTGGTTGTGGTTAATCTTAAACCCCCACTATTCAAGATATTTCTGCATTTAATTGTTTCTCCATATCAAAAAAATAACTTAGTATTTAGAAAAGAGAAAAATAGTGAAAAAAATTATCAAACAATATGCAAACAATTCAAATGTGATCAAAATCCCATATTCTTAAAGTGAAAGTATGAAGCATCTAATGTGCTATATTATATTCACTATCACTCCTAAGTATATTATTATTTAAGAAAATAATAATTATTAGTAAGATATATTAAAAGTGTTAGGACGTTAGAGTGTCAATTCTTAATTATATATTGTAATATTGTCATATTGTGACATGTCTGTGCTTTATATACTTAGATAATGTTAATCTTATGATAGTGCCATGTGAGTAAACAATTTAAGAAATGTATGGGGAATTTCTTATATGTAATAATGTCAAAAAGATCTATCCTGTATATATATATATATTTTAAATAAACAAATACATTCAAAGAGGATTCTGTAGTAGTTTAAGGAGTGAGTGCCAAATCCCTGTGCTTAACGTGAGAATTAAAAAATACACCTAATTACAAAATAGACAGAAGAATAGATGAGGTATTGGAGGATATTTAAGCTTGTATATATAAATTTAACGGAATAGGGTTGTAGCTTATTCATAGCTCATGTTTATAGGAACACTGAAAATTAACATTTCTCGTTCAGTCCTTTTGGTGATAGGGTGTTTAGCTGGACGATCCAAAATGTCTCTCTCTGCAGCAAAAGTTTACCCCATCACCCCCTCGGGCTGGCAACGGAACGTGATCAATCACCACACACCTCAGAGCCGACAACTGATGTTGGAATTCCAAGAAATGTCGGGCCATCTGTTTGTCCGATTTAACATCACTAGACGCAAGCCGGATACTAGACCTGCAGCCTCTAATTCTTATATCTCTTATTCTCACCCATCTTACCCAAAAGAGAGTAGCAAATACAGGTTGCCCTTGCCCATGATACTTATAACCAGAGTAATGCTGATGTCCAAATACTGGCCATTGGTTTAAATACCTATGCAGGTTTCTCATAATTGATGTTATTTACATGTTTTGGGGGATATTCACCAATCAATATTCAGAACAATTAGAAACATAAGACTTGAAAGAGTTTACTGCAGGCTAAAATGTGATCAATGTCGTTGGTATACAATATATAAAGTAAAACCCATAGAGTGAGCCACAGTGATGAATATAGATCAGTCTGCAGGAATATTGCACTGGTTAAAAATGAGAGTGCTCCACTTTCAGAACATTCAGCCAGAATGTATCTTTACTTACGAGGCACAGTTTTTGGGAATGACATTCTATCAACAACCATCTATAATAAAAGATGGACAAGATTTCATGCAAAAGAAATGCTTCTCATTGCATTAGCAATAATTTGTAAAGAACCACCTGTTATAGATTTTTATATTATTCAAGACTAATAGCCCATCATATGTTAAAAAGGTTTTTGTCAACTACAGCTCTATGCCACAATTGTATTCCATTAGCACTCCCATAACACTTTGAGTATGGGAAACACATTTCCAGAAACGATATTGGCAACAACTTGAACTCTTTCTCATGTTTATCAAACAATTCCTGAACAATTTTTGCAGTGCACATTATCCTGCTGAAAAAGGCCATTCCCATCAGGGAACATCATTATCAGAAAGGATGAATTAGGTCTGCAACAATCTCTAGGTAGGTGGGACATGTCAAAGAAACATCCGCATGAATACCAGGACCCAGATCATAACCCAGCCATCCTCCTGATCTAAACGAAGATGTGATTCAACAGACCAGGCAGCCTTCTTACATTTCTTCATGTTCCAGTTTTTTCAAGGAACTATAGGTGGTTATCAGGGGTTCTCACGGGCACTTTGACTGGACTAAGGCTACGCAATCCCATACATAGCAAACTGCAATGCACTGTGTGTAATGACTCCTTTCTATTATGGCAAGCATAATATTTTTTTCAGCAATTTGAGCTACAGTAGCTCTTCTGTGTGACCTTGTCACCACTTTCTCGGTTGTCCTTCTTTGCACCACTTTTAGTAGATACTGCATACCAGGAAAACCCCCAAAAAGGTGTTTTGAGACAGTCAACTAGCCTTCACTATGTGGCCCATGTCAAAGTCACTCAGATTTTCTTTCTTGCCCATTTTTAATGCTTCCAACACATGAAATTCAAGAACTCACTGTTCACTTGCTGTCTAATATATCCCACCAGTTGACAGGTGCCATTGTAATGATATAATCAATGTTAATCACTTCACCCATCAGTGGTTTTAATGTTGTGGCTGATCAGTATATATATATATCTATATCTAGACACAGACACACACATATGCCACGACAGATGACAGACACACGCTCTCCATGGCAGACACACACACACTCCATGGCATATATATATATAAATGTAGTGATGCGTGCTTCCATGCCACTGTTCTTGTTTTCTTTACTGACCGACTGTAAATATGATGCATTAAAAAACAATACTCATCAAATTCAAATGGGAGCAGCTGCAAACTATGCTGGAGAACCTCCTATCCTATTTTGTTATTAAATGACCCATGCACAATCTGAAATGCTATCTCCTGCAAATTACCCATATAATGATGACGTACATCATTCCTTCTTCTTTTAGGCAGTTTCATAATTGTTGCTGGAAATGAGTGATGAATAATAGCTGTTTGTGCAACAATAAATAAAATAAAAATAATTAAACAACATTAAATCATTATCTTCTGTTTTCTTGTACCCATTTAATTTATGGTACATCAAAAGTGTCTATAAATAGCTGCCTCAATTATTTGGGTCACATAATTAAGTACTTAACTACTTAGCTCAATAGTTACCAGTCATCTAAAATGTCATGGTTCAGGCACAAGAACATTTCTCATTCTGCATCATGAAAACCCACTAGGTATACAGACAAGTAAAAAAACGAATAAAAAAAAAAAATCTAGCTTTCAATACAATAGAATGTTTATTTCATGCCGAGCCACTACAATAATTATTCATATCATTTTGGTAAGGCTGAGTATTTTTCAGTATTGAGACTCACAGCTCAATTATAACTGCCCATGAACACAATGAATGAGCTGTAAAAAATACATAATTGAGCTCAATTTTTAGGGCTTTTGAAATTCGACAAAAACAGAATAATGAGCAAAATTATTGCAAGAGTAATGCAGTATAGTAGTGCTTTGCTTTTAAAGATCTCTTCTTATGCATACTTTATTCTTATTGACTGTTTCAGAGATCAAAGATGTACTAGAGCACACCCTGATATAATTTTATTATGCATTGATGTGTATTGAGTTGATAGAGAAGTTCTGTGGATATCATATACATCCAGAAATATGTGGACACCATACAATATATTTATTGTGCAATCACCATAGAAACTAGAAGAATGCTCCTAATGATTGCCCTACATGGAGGACTACCCGGAAATACATATTACACATATTATACACATAACATGTTTATTTGTGAAATTATTCTGGCTCCTTGAGACACTTTACCATAATCCAAATTGCATCCCACCATTGGTAAACACAATACCTACATATATCTAAATACATATCTATAATATTTTTTAATATTGCCTTATGCTTCTTTATGTCCTCAAAATTTTTCAGAGAGAACCTAATCAAGATGAAAAAGTATGATCTTAACCTACATTAATACAAAAAGCAGAGCCCTAGAAACCTGCCCATAAACATTAGAGAAATTCTGTTGTTGAGTATGTTGAGTATTCCACCATCAGTACTAACCTCTTCCAGACCTCTTTCTTTTTTCCATATATGTCTCTGTTTGTTTTTTTACTTTGTTAACTTGATGCAATACCTGGGTTTATATGATTATGAATGAAACTAATTAACATTGTAAATGCTTTTTTCCTGGCAAAACCATGGCAGTGCCATCAGCAGATAGGATAAGAAAACAAAATTATAAGTAGGTCCTTGTGCCCTGTCAGACTACCTTTTTTCCTGTCCTCCAAACAGCAGAAGTACAGTCATTGCTTTTCAGGCCAAATTTTATTTTAGGCTCACCAGACCATTTTATCATTTTAATGTTTCACATTTGAGGTATACCCTTTTTAGTTACCAACTCATTACAGCATACCTTCTTTTATAGCCCCAAGACCCAGACACACACCTTGCCAGACACACACCATGACACAGACACATACACCTTGACACAGACAGACAGACACACACACACACACACACCATGACACAGACAGACACACACACACACACACACATCATGACACAGACACACACCATGACAGACACACACCATGACACACACCATGACACAGACACAGATACACACTGACAGACTGACACATAATATAGCTACCTGTGAGCGACCGGACAGGAGTCTTGCAGGGCAGACAGCTGGGTCAGGTGTGCTGGCAGCCTCAGGGGAAGCTGGCTCCTGGCTGTTCCGACGGCCGCAGGGGGAGCTGGCTGTTCTGGCAGCCGCAGGGGGGAGCTGGCTGTTCCTGCGCACTGCTCCCAGCACACAGCTTAATGAGACCGGATATTCCGGCCCCGGTTTCATTAAGTAGCGCACACGGGCGGGGAGCAGAGCCAGCACAGACAGCTGCCCCGTGAGGCCGCTGGAACAGCCAGCTCCCCCTGCGGCCGCAGGTCAGCCAGCTCCTCTTGCGGCCACAGGTCAGCCAGTTCTCTGACGGCCCCAGGTGCCGACGGCCCACCGGGAAATTTCCCGGTATCCTGGTAGGCCAGTCTGGCCCTGATTGTGAGGTTGACTATACTTATATAAGGATCTCCTCTCCAATCAACTGTCACAAATAGAGAGGATTGTTTTATTCCTATATAATATTATCCCAAAGAACTTACAGTACAGGACAGGTTAAAACTATCATTGGTAGTGTGAATATGAGTCCCTATCAAAGCTTGTGAGGTACTTTCAAAACAAACCAACAATTCATATCACACATACAGGGCCTGCTCAAATCATGTACAGGCTGTAAATAAAGACATAGAATTCCATTCATTATTAATCACATTTCATCCCAATTTGAAACGCAGAGATACATCACAAGAATATAGGATTAGCGTAACCTATCATAACCTACCGATCAAAAATAGACTGGTAGCTATGGAAACACGTACATTATGTAAGAGCCCAAACCATGTTACTAGAGGAAGATGTTATCACCGGATCATTTAATTCTTAGCCACTATTCAGACAGAATTCCCCCCCCCCCTCCTCCAAACTCAATAAAAAAAAGAAATGATTATTGAAATGTAAAAGATAACACATAAAATGTCAGTTATATTGGAAAAACAAGCATTGTAGATGAGAACAAAAAACACAAACAGATTTAAGAGGAGTACGCTGATCCTCTGCAAAAGGCATGATTTAAATAATAGTTTGGCTTAAATACATTTTAAGGTGTAAACCTTACATTATGTCTGTAAGAAATGGTGTATGCTAGCGGATATTTTACTTTGCAAGCAATTATAAAATTATACAATTAACATTATTGCAAAATAGCAAAGGGACATTCCTTATTGCTTGTGTTTTTATACACTTCAAAATTAATCAAATAGATGGAATTTACATAGTAGAATAGAACACTGAAGATCAACTACCTTTTTCCTACAAGGGCAAGTAACCTTAGCTTAATGAAACCGTTTTAATGCTTTAATGTATAGATCAGCCCACTGCAGTCTCACTGCTCAGTTCTTTGCCATTTAGAAGTTCAATCACTTTTGTTTCTGTTCATGAGGCCCTAGCCACTCATACCCTGGCTGTTACTCATACAGCCCACAAGTAATTAAATGGTTTAATGTTTAATCAGATATGATAGCACAGTGTGTTAACTTTAGATGTTTTTATCTCCAGCTCTGTTCAATAAACTTTAATCACACACAGGAGGCTTTTTTCAGCTTTTAGCAAGCTATTTACAAAACAGAATGACATTTTAATCCAGTTCAGACAAGGCAAAGCCAGGGCAAACACTGCAAATGAAGAGGAGAAAGAAGAATATTGCTTTTTCCATATGCTTTTTCTAGGCCAGCGGTTCCCAAAACAGTTATCATCAGTTATCAGCAACAGTCCAGGATGTATGCTTTTCATTTTCTATATAAAGGATATTCTGACAAAACCTGAACTGTTGCTGGGCCTATGAGGACTGGTTTAGGAAACACTGCCCTATGATGACTTCCAGTCATAGTTCTTCTTTAAACAGCACAGTCTAAACAGCATAAGCACTATAACGTATAGTAGTGGTTATATGTCAAGAAGTGTTTACATGCTGTTTCTCCAATCTTTGTCAAGTCCTCTTTGAGGATTCAAAACTTGGATCCACAGCCAAGTGACAAGTGGAAAACTCCCACATTACATGAGTGATAACAGAGCTTATAGTGTTCAGTAGTCCCTTTAATATGATATGCACATATTGAAATATGCCTTTCTTGCAGATTGTCCTCAGCATTCATTTCCCTGAGTTAAATAGCATGATATTGGTACCCCACACCATTGGACACTGATATCCCAATGGAAATTAAATTGGATGCTTGTTGTTTCTCCCTATGAAATGAAGAGGACCTACATATGCCGAGTATGCACACAATGTCTACCATTCATATATTCGTGTACAAGAGTCACCAATTTTGATTTGCTGTACATTTACTTTAGAAAGTGTATGGTAACGTGCTCACAACATCTATGAAAAAAGGAAAATGTTGTCATGTTTGCATGGGAAGGATTGAATGTAGGAGAAAACATGTTTACTAACATGCAAAATATAGAAATTTTGCATCATGGTAAATATTGCATTTTGGCTTTAAATTTAATTCTCGTGATTTTAATTCTAAGTATGGAGTTTGTTTACTAGACAGAACATTGTGACGATTTAGCAATGGAACTGTACAATTTAGGCTTAGATTGACACACTGGATAAATTATTCTGGTCATCAGTTTTCCCAGCTCAACTTTTTTGGTCTAATATTTGTAAATCGCATATCAGTTCTTTACAATTCCCAATTTAGCATAAAAGCCTCAATGAGCTCAGTTCTTCTCTGGTAATAAACAATATATCTCTCTGTGCTAATTGTAAAACTGTGAACGACAGGATTAAGTGTCAACTGATACCTAGAGAAATTGTCACCTTTAAGAACATTAGTACTTTAAATCAAAAAGGTTTTTATGACTTACATTATCTTATGTAAGATAACTAACTCTATAACATGAAATTTTCTATATATATATATTTCTCATTTTCTCATTCACAGAAATGTTTCATTACCCAATCTTACAGTTGACAATTCATTCACAGACTATCACATTTTTCTGCAGTATCATATTTCTTATATCCCATAAATGATACGTGCATGCTTCTTTTTTCATCTGAAATGTGAAAAATATAAATTAATGCTAAGTATTGTCATTGTATTGTTTTGGAAGGAGAGGACTAGTGGAGGAGTTTTAAAGAACACATAGCATTTGTGTATTTTTGTAGCATGTGGGTTGTTCACTAAATAGAGATCAATGATAAATATTAAACTACCAGGAACATTCCGTGGGCAATTTCCAGTGCTGAATATTTCATGGTAGGCCTTATACACTCCATTCTGTGTATATTTATTCAATACTATGCTTCTAGTAGCTTTTAGACTGACAGCGGCTATCTGTTATGGAGAGACTTTGGAAATGTCCAATTGGTGGGGTGCGGTAAGTTCAACTCTGTAAGAATAAATGGATTAGATTGAATTCAGCTATTTTGGCCAGTGTTTGTGACTAAGTGGCTACTAAAAAAGACTGGACATACCCCATTTGCAATACATTGGGTTGTCTACTATTGCAAATGGTATGCCATTATGGGGGTAATTCTCATTCCTGGGCTACCATACGGTCTCAAAGGCAGCGTAACCAATCTGGCAAATTTCAATGTAAAAAAACTGAAACATTTTACATGCTATATTTGACCCTGTAACTTCCCAAAACACCATAAAATCTGTACATTGGGGTACAGTTTTATACGGGAGACTTCCCTGAATACAAATATGTGTATTTTATTGCGGTAAAAACAAACAGTATTATGACATTCACAGTTAAATGTCATGCAGAATTGAAAAAATATATCAACATTTCTTAATTTCTCTACTTTTTTATATTTTATTCATATTAAATTACGTTTCATAGCTAAATATTCAATGTTAAATGAAAGCCCTATCTCTCCTGAATACAATGATATATAATAAGTGTGGGTGCACTTAATTTGAAAGAGGTGAATTACGCCTGAACAAACATATAGTCAAATTCCAAGTTTTGTTTACGTTTTATTTTGATCAAAACGTGTTTATTTGGCTCTGTCCTCAAGGGGTTAATCAATACCACTTTAACATTAAAATATTTGTTTTAATGTAAGACTGTTCCTTTTGTTAAAATGTTGCTTGACAATTCAGCACAACTATTTGCTTATGAAAAAGATGGCTCAGCTTGTTTCCATAAATAAAGAGGGAATAGTTGGACTGGAATATGATGTGTTGACCTTGAAGAACAGTAATGCACAAAAGTATGAGTACACTTGATTTGTTGGAGACAAAGTTGCTTATCTCAAGTAAATTCATAGAATTCTCCACCACCGTCACTATAATAACATACCATAGAAGTACCCTATTCCAACAAGATTAGAACTAGTTGGGCAGTTCATTCCTTGAAAAGAAGGTCTTGAGTTTAATCGGGAAAGGCAATCAAATTAAACAGTCATCCTGCTTTAGCAGACAGTTCTTGAACATTGCTTTAATATTAGCGAAGGTAATCGTTTATATATTTTAACACTTGTTTTACATTTCAAATTATGTTAAAAACATTGCACATCATAAATTGTTGCCATTTGTTAAATGATCATTTTTTTTTCCGGTAGGTTTACTTAAAGGACCACTCGAGGCACCCAGACCACTTCAGCTTAATGAAGTGGTCTGGGTGCCAGGTCCCTCTAGGATTAACCCTTTTTTTTTATAAACATAGCAGTTTCAGAAAAACTGCTATGTTTATAAATGGGTTAATCCAGCCTCTAAATCCTCTAGTGACAGTCTAATTGACAGCCGCTAGAGGCGTTTGCGTGCTTCTCACTGTGAAAATCACAGTGAGAAGACGCCAGCGTTCATAGGAAAGCATTATGAATGCTTTCCTATGAGACCGGCTGAATGCGCGCGCAGCTTCTGCTGCACATGCGCATTCAGCCTAAGAGGAGGAGAGCTCCCCGCCCGGCACTGTAAAAAAGGTAAGTTTAACCCCTTTCCTCGCCATCCAGCCTGGCGGGAGGGGGAACCTGAGGGTTGGGGCAGCCTCAGGGCACTATAGTGCCAGGAAAACGAGTATGTTTTCCTGGCACTATAGTGGTCCTTTAAGTTTTTACTGCTGCTGTAACATTGCAATTTAAGGAATTCTATGTACTCCAGTCCATGTGCTTTCTGTGCAGCTCGCACAAGGCATAGGTGAAAAAATATGGAGGATTCAAATGGAAATATTTCCTCTATTGCATAACTTCAAATTGTGTATGTGTAATATTAACAAGTAGGATGATGTAAAAGGTCAGTAAATGGAATACAACATATGCATCCACAATGTCTAATCATTGTACCTAGACATAAAAAGAGAATATTAGCCAGTGATATTTAAAGAGTTGGATAAAATGCATAGCAAGGACACATGCTTATTGTCAGTTAGCTTGTTAATCTCTTATAGCTTATTGCTTTCATAGCATTGACACCTTACATGCTTGGGTATAAAAACATAAAGTGCTGGCTACAGCAGTGTTTTAACAAACAAAAATGTGTTGTTTAATATTTATTTAGTTATTGAGTGGGTGCTACTATTAGATTTTTGTTTATGATAAATTAATTTGGAGGAGGTTTTATGTGCTTTGTATATGGTTTTTAACTGACATATGCAGTGCACGCTACATGGAATAATAAAGAAAAACTTTTTTACACCAGAAACAAATTAACGAATACGGTAAGACTGTGGTAACGGTTATTAGGGTTTAAATGTAAATAGCTACATTAACTTGACATATGAAACCAAACTCAATAGCCAATCAGCTAAGAAAAACTGATGGCCATACAACTCACAATACAAGTCTATTCTCCCTTAAAAATGAGAATAACCTTACCCCAATAATATACCAGGACAATTAAATAATAAAGTAATACCAATCTTAAATTAGATAATTAACACAACTCTACAAAATATATAAAAAAAATATATTACGATTATTACATATTTTTAAATGGAAAGCCCAATTGTGCATTCCAAAGAGTGAGCTACCTATCTGCTAGATTGATTTTCGTCCTAGTTCACTCTAACGCATGCAAATTACACCTGTTGAGCAAGGTGAGACGAGGGATCATTTCTGACCAAACCAAACATGATCCTGGAAACAAGCTTTGAATGGAAATAAACACATTTTTAAGAGTTGGAATTATAAGTAACGACTTCAAACAGCAAGCATGCAAGATAGAAGCTTGGAGATGGAACATTCATTAATACTATTAATGACATTTGACCATTTTAATCCGCTAACACCCCACCTGTAAATTATGCATGACTGAACACTATATCCAAGATTGATTCTGAAATTTTTGTCTTAAGCAATCTTCTGGGCTCTTTTTATTAATGAATGTCCCACTACCCACAATGCTTTCAATAGATCCGTAAATTTAAAAAATTGATTAAAGCAATGTTGGTCAACATAAATCTTATAATAATCAGATTTTCATCTACCAATTATCTTAACTACTTCTTCTGATAAACTTAAATTGGCCATCTCAGTAGCCGCACCAATTCCAAAAGATTGTGAAGATATGGGTAAATGTTATAACTTTAATACACAAACAAACTGGAATCAAGTCAGAAGCAAACCTGATAAAAGCATTAAGAAAGGGCCATTCAACTAAGGTCTTAACAACATACATTCCCAAACCAAGGCTACTAGACAAGCAACCTTGTCCTCTAACAGAAATATTTTTTCTTGATCCATTTTTGATTTACTAATTTAACAGATTAATATTTAACCCCTAAGTGACCAGACCATTTTTGAATTTTCTTACCTTTTAAGGACCAGAGCTGTTTTTACAATTCTGCGGTGTTTGTGTTTAGCTGTAATTTTCCTCTTACTTATTTACCATACTCACACGTATTATATAAAAGACACTTTTTATAACTGTGATCCTCAGAATCTGTTACGCATCTACAACCACTAAAACCACCCTTGCTAAATAGTTTCTAAGTTTAGAAATACTCAGTGTTTACATGTTCTTTGGTTTTTTGCCAGTTATAGGGCTATAAGTACAAGTAGGACATTGCTGTTTCAAAATACATTTTTGTTCAATTATAACACTGTTATCTGTCATAAATCTATGAATCACACCTCACATGTACATATTATTTTAAAGTAAACAACCCAGGGTATTCAATATGGGGTATGTCCAGTCTTTTTTAGTAGCCACTTAGTCACAAACACTGGCCAAAGTTAGCATTTATATTTGTTTGTGTGTTAAAAATGCAAAAAATATTTATGAACGCCAACTTTAGCCAGTGTTTGTGACTACTAAAAAAGACTGGACACACCCCATTTGCAATACCTAGGGTTGTTTTCTTTTGCAATTGGTATGCCATCATGGGGGTAATTCTCATTTCTGGGCTACCATAAGCTCTCAAAGCAAACATAACCAATCTGGCAAATTTCAATGTAAAAAAACATAAAATCAAGCCTTATATTTGACCACATAAACACTATAAAACATTTACATGAGGGTACTGTTATACTCGGGAGACATCGCTGAACACAAACATTAGTGTTTCAAAACAGTAAAACGTATCACAACAATATCATCAGTGAAAGTGCTGTTTGAATTTGGAAAATGCAAAAAACTTCACTTTCACTGACAATATCATCGCTGTGATATATTTTACTGTTTTGAAACACTAATATTTGTGTTCAGCGAAGTCTCCTGAGTAAAACAGTACCCGCCATGAACAGGTTTTAGGGTGTCATGGAAAGTTACAGGGTTAAATACAGTGCTAACAAATTAATTTCTCTGGACTTTCGGCCTGCATTGTCAGACAGGTCCCTCAAATTGCAATCAATAAAATTACTTAATTATGTAAAGATATTACATAAATATGCACATAAAATTTAAATATATATACATATATTAATATATTTGAAGTCTGCGTGTATATTTATGAAATTATTTAAGTAATTATGTATATGGATATATATTTTGTATATATATATGATTTCATTTAAGTGTATTTTGATATATATATATATCAAAAAACAGTTAGAATAAAATTACATATATATATATATATATACATATATATAATTTTTTATTATTTTTACATTCTTACATTTATATTTATTTACTAATTATTAATATTTTATAATAATATATATATATATGCAATATATATATAGTTATATATATTATGTATATAGGTGTGTAATTTAATTATACGTGTATTTTTATATTAATATATGTATATATTTATATAAAAATATACTTAGTATGACATTATATATATATATATATATATTTTTTTTTTTTTGTAGTAATACATTTTTTTTTATTATAGCAGATTTAGATCAGTTTAGGCAGTCCACCAGGACTATGGATGCCTCAGAGTGATCACATGGACTGCAGGGGACTAATTTGCCAAGTGTGGACTGTCTGGGCTTTCAGGCAGTCCCCACAGACCGGGAGCAACTCCAATGGCCAAAGGGGGAATGACGGAAATCAGGTAAGTGCATAAGACAGCCCATATTTACTTAGTACGTGTGCGGTCCTTAAGGAGTTAACTTTGAAAACAAACAACGACCGAATGTAACATAGAATGTGATGGCAGATAAGAACCACTCGGCCCATCTAGTCTGCCCAATTTTCTAGGTACTATTCCATGCATCCACTACCTTTCAGTAAAGTAATACTTTCTAATATTATTTTTAAAACTTTGTCCCTCTAATTTAAGACTATGTCCTCTTGTTTTGGTAGTTTTTCTTCTTTTAAATATAGTCTCTTCCTTTACTTTGTTGATTTCCTTTATGTATTTAAAGGGACACTATAGTCACCAGAACAACTACAGCTTATTGAATTTGTTCTGGTGAGTAGAATCATTACCTTCAGGCTTTTTGCTGTAAAAACTGTCTTTTCAGAGAAAATGCAGTGTTTACATAACATCTTAGTAATAACTTCCCTGGCCACTCCTCAGATGTCTGTAAGAGATCCTTCCTGGGTTGTGGCTGCCTAAAATGCTTCCAAACATTCAGTATCTCCTCCCTCTGCATACAGACACTGAACTTTCCTCATAGAGGTTCATTGATTCAATTAATCTCTATGAGGAGATGCTGATTGGCCAGGGCGTGTTTGAATCATGCTGGCTCTGCCCCTGATCTGCCTCTTTGTCAGTCTTAGCCAATCCTATGGGGAAGCATTGTGATTTGACCAGGCTACCACTTTTGATGATGTCAGCAGACTGCTTTTTTTTTTAGGCAAACAGCACGCAGAGTTACAGCTTCTGTCTTGAATACAGTAAGATTTTACTATATTTATGGAGGTATGAGGGGTCCAGAGGGGCTAGATGGTGGTTTTAACACTATAGGGTCAGGAATACATGTTTGTGTTCCTGACCCTATAGTGATCCTTTAAATGTTTTTATCATATCCTCCCTGTCTTGTCTTTCCTCCAAGCTATACATGTTGAGATCCTTTAAGCTTTCCTGGTAAGTTTCATCCTGTAATTCATGAACCAGCTTAGTATCCCTTCTCTGAACTCTCTCCAAATTATCATATCCTTCTGGACATATGGTTTCCAGAACTGCATACAATACTCCAAGTGAGGTCTCACCAGTGTTCTGTACAATGGCATGAGCACTTCCCTATTTCTACTGCTAATACCTCTCACTATACAACCAAGCATTTTGCTAACATTTCCTGCTGCTCTATTACACTGTCTGCCTACCTTTAAGTCATCTAAAATAATTACCCCTAAATCCCTTTCCTCAGATGTTGAGTTTAGGACTCTATCAAATATTCTGTACTCTGCCCTTGGGTTTTTATGTCCAAGATGCATTATCTTGCATTTATCCAGATTAAATGTCAGCTGCCACAGCTCTGACCATTTTTCTAGTTTACCTAAATCATTTGTCATTTGGCTTATCCCTTAAAGATTGCAGCTTATTGATAAGCCTTCTATGTGCAACAGTGTCAAAAGCCTTACTGAAATCTTGATAAGCAATGTCTACTGCACCAACCTGATCTATTATTTTAGTTACCCAATCAAAAAAATCAATAAGATTAGTTTGGCATGACCCCCCTGAAGTAAACCCATGTTGTCTCTGATCTTGAAATCCATGTGATTTTAGATGTTCAATAATCCTATCCATTACTTTCCTTACCACTGAAGTAAGGCTTACTGGCCTATAGTTGCCTAACTCCACCCTACTACCTTTCTTGTGAATGGGCACAACATTCTCTAACTTCCACTCTTCTGGCACTACTCCTGTTAACAATGATTGGTTAAATAAATCTGTTAATGGTTTTGCAAGTACACCACTAAGCTCTCTTAATAACTTTGAGTGTATTCCATCAGGCCCCATTGACTTATGTGTCTTTACTTTTGACAGTTGAAAAATAACCTCTTCCTATGTAAACTTACATGTAACACATGACTCATTTGTCCTTTTTCCTAACTGAGGTCCCTTTCCTTCATTTTCATCTGTAAATACTGAACAAAAATATTCTTCGAGGCGGTCAACTAGACCTTTATCCTCTTCTACATACCTTCCATCTTTTGTTTTGAATCTAACTAATGTTTGTTTTACTTTAATTTTCTCATTTATGTATCTAAATAATGTGTTTTCCCCCTTTTTTTTTGACTGACTGTGCTATTTTCTTTTCTGTGTGTGATTTGGAAGCTCTTATAACTTGCTTTGCCTCTTTTTGCCTAATCATATAGATCTGTCCATCTTCCTCACTCTGGGTTTTTTATATACACTGAACAAAATTATAAACACAACACTTTTTTTTGTTTTTGACCCCATTTTTCTTGAGCTGAACTCAAAGACCTAAGACAAAAACAAAAGTGTTGCATTTATAATTTTGTTCAATGTAATTACTAAATGCTAACTTTTTTTTTTTTTACTATTTTGGCCACATCCATGGAGTACCACAGTGGTTTCTTATTTTTTTTTTTTTTTGCTTTTACTGACAAGCCTAATGCAATTTTCTGTTGCCTTCAGTAGTGCAACTTTTAAATAATTCCATTTCTTTTGGACTCCATTTAAACTGTTACATTTTGATAATGAATCCTTTACACATATTCTAATTTTAGAAAAGTCTTTTTAAAGTCTAAAACTTTTGTTTTTGTGTGATGTGACTCACTGTTTATATATGAAATCACACTGACTGATGATCACTGGATCCTAAATGTTCACTTACAGTAATATCTGATACCAAATCTCCATTTCTTAACACTAAATCTAGTATTACCTGCTTATGGATTGGCTGCTCAATTACTTGTTGTAGAGACTATCCCAGTAGGGAGTTTAGAATAGGTGTGCTCCTGGCACAAGCAGCTATTTTGGTTTTCCAGTTCACATCAGGAAGATTAAAGTTACCAATGATGATAACCAGGCCCGGACTGGCCATCGGGCACACCGGGCAAATGCCCGGTGAGCCACGGTGGCCATGGGCCGAGGCCGGCAGGGGAGGTTACAGGACATCCCTTGCCGGTCTATGCAGGGTCAGCACTATCCAAGCGCAGGCCCTGCTGTTTTCCATGGTGGGCCAGTGGGGAGATCAAATATCTCCCTCACCGGCCCACTTGAATAGATATGCAGCTGGGGAGAGAGAGGAGGACCCGGCGGAGCTCTATCTTGCAGTTCCACCGGGTTCCTCTCGCGAGATCCGGAGCGTTGCCACGGCAATGCCCCCTATCTCGCGATAGTGAACTCTAGCCCGCAGGCTAGAGTTCCCTCACCACTGGACCACCAGGGATGATGTCAGAGTGCCGGGTCCCCCCTCCCAGATACCACCGTGCCAGACCCCCCCTCCCAGGCTAAAGGTAAGACAGGAGGGGGGATATAATGCCTGCTTAGATTTTTGTATTTGTTTATTTACCCCCTCCAACACAGAATCCCTTCTAACATTTACACACAGCACTCTCACACACATCACACACAGCATTCTCACACACATCATACACAGCACCCACACATCATACACAACACCCTCACACACATCACACTCAGCACCCACACACAAATCACACCAGGCACCCACACACACATCACCCTCAGCACCCTCACACACATCACACTCAGCACTATCACAAAACACATCATACACAGCACTCTCACACACATCATACACAGCACTCTCGCACACATCATACACAGCACCCACACATCATACACAGCACCCTCACACACATCACACTCAGCACCCACACACAAATCACACCAGGCACCCACACACACATCACCCTCAGCACCCTCACACACATCACACTCAGCACTATCACAAAACAAATCATACACAGCACTCTCTCACACATCACACTCAGCACCCTCACACACAGCACCCTCACACACATCATACACAGCACCCATACATCACACTCAGCACCCACACACACATCACACTCAGCACTCACACACATCACACTCAGCACTATCACAAAACACATCATACGCAGCACTCTCACACACATCACACTCAGCACTCTCACATACATTATACACAGCACCCACACACAAATCACCCACAGCACCCTAACACACATCACACACAGCACCCTCACAAAAATCAATCACATACAGCACCCTCACACACATCACACACAGCACCCTCACACCCAGCACCCACAGCACCCTCACACCACACCCTCACACACATCACACACAGCATCCATCACACACATACTGCACCCCTCACATACACACTACACCCCTCACATACACACAGAACCTCCCCAACACACTGCCCCACACACATACACAATACTTCCAAACATATGTATATATGATGATCTTTTTATGGAATAAAGAAATGTTTTCAGCCTAAAGACCGTGAGTGCAGTCCAGGACTTTCTTGTTATCTCTATTTATTTCCCCATACTTCAATTTAAAGAAATTTGCAAGCGTGAGTGCATGGATTTATAGATTGTCTAGTTATGTTATATATATATATATACACATTACACTCCTAACATACACACTCTGGATCCCCTACTATACACACACTAGATTCCTTGTAAGCAAACACATACTACACCCATAAACAGACACTCTCTACAAACACTACATCACCTATATACACACACACACACTATAGCCTGTATGCACACACTTGCCACATACCCTATACACACATTCTCTACAGCCCCTAGCCACATATGCATTACATTACACCAAAAACACAACACAACTAAAACCGACCTTATTACACAATACCACACCACAATCAGCTCACTCTACACACACGCAATACCACAAGCAGGCTCCAAACACATGCACTATATTCTTTCCTGGCATTTTTGTCTCCTGGTATCCATCTATAGAGACACCAGAGACAAGTTGCAAGGAAACCCAGTGCAAGCATGTTATTAAATTTGCTTGCGCTGTGCAGAACAAATACAGGGCTTTTTTCTCAGGCTAGAGCTCTTCAGCAGAGCTCTGCGCATGGTCTGCCCTGGAAGAGCATTGAACCAACATGCTCATTTTGTTTGTCGTTAGTGATGACAAAACACACCCTCTCTGCCCCGCCCACTTCTTAGTGGGCCGCTGTGATAAAAAAATGCTCGGGCCGAATTATTTTCCCAGCTCGGCCCTGATGTCCCCCTTCATTGTCATTTTAGCTATTTCCTCAACTAGTAGATTATCTAACTCTTCTATTTGTCTTGGGTTCCTATAATTCACACCTACACAAGTTACTGTGTGATTACCAAATTCTAATGTAACCCAAACGGACTTTATGTTTGCTTCACTAACTTTTATTAGGCTAGATTTTATGCAATCCTTCACATACAGGGCCACTCATTCTGCTTTCTTGCCTTCCCTGTTTTTTTTATATAAAGAGTAGCCTGGTATTCCAATGTCCCAGTCAGTTTTCTCATTATACCATGTTTCAGTAACAGCAACTAATTTTACATTATCAGTTTCCATTATTGCCACAGGTTCATTGATCTAATTCCATAAGCTGCGAGCATTTGTAGACATGACTCTAAGGTTATCATTTTTTAACACACTTGCTACAGAAACTTTCTGTCCTTATTTTGGGGGGCAATTGGATTGATGTTTTATCACCTTTTTGCGCACCCCCCTCCTAGTTTAAATTTGTCCTAGCAAAATCTCTGAACTGCTCACTGAGAACATTTGTTCCCTTTTGAGAAAGATGCAAACCATCTTTATTGTACAGTTTATTTCCATTCCAAACAGAGCTACCATGAGAAATGAAGCCAAGTCCTTGCCCCCTACATCATTCACCAAGTCACAAGTTAAAGTCCCTAATACGCATCCGCCTATTACGCATACGCATCTCAAATGTAGACCAAGAACTTAAATGTACTGTTTGACAGCTCACTTATACAAAGAGTCGTAAAAAAGGCTAAAACAAAAGCCACCTTAAATAAAACCAATTCATATTGTGAAACAAACAGCTGACAACACATTCAACAATTATTTCAATTACCCAATCAGTCTCCTTTTATCCAGAACCTTAAAGTCACTTATGTAGCCTTTTAAAAATTGTTTAATATCAAAATCCTGAACTAACAGATCTTTCGTCAAAATTATAAAAAAAATATGTAACACCTGCTAACCTATATACTGTAACACTTTCACCAAAAACTCTCCTCATTAAACCAAACATAAACTTAATACCAAACTTTGACTGATCCACACAAGGGTCTGCCTTGCTCATTAAATGAAAGTTAACATTTGTACCATGCAGTAACATGGCCAGACCAAGTGGATGGTGCCAATGCCTTCTTTAAGTAGTCACCAATCCATCCCAAATTAATTCCTGAAGGGATACTGGTAACTCCATACCATGAGCCACTGCCTCCAGAGCCAAACCTGTTAAACTGAAAGTGGGGGAGAGCATCACCTATAACATTTTTTTTAGTCTGACATATGTTCTGCCTTTACTCAAATATTGCAACGCAAACATAATAACACAAAATTTCTTAACAAATTAACCACGAACTCTGATGTTGCTTGCAAAGAATTAATAACCTTTACCACCAAAATCTTATCACAATTAAATAAAATTATTTTGCTTGCTAAATCCTTTCCCCAAATCCAAATGGCTAAAACAATAGGAAAAAGCTCCATAATATAAAACTATGTGTTAAACTTGCCTCAAGCCATTCCTCTGGCCAAGCACCAGCTCTCCATTTATTATACCAAAATATATCTAAACCAATAGATCCAGAAGCATCTACAAAATATTGAAATTCCCCTTTAACAACAAAATCTGTTTGCCAAATGGACCTATCATTGCGGTCTTTTTAAAAACGTTTCCATACTAACAGATGCTTTTTTTTTTTTTTTACTGTTTTTAAATTTGACAATTTTTATTTATGTAGATGCTTTTAATGACATCATTTACACAAACATAATGAGAAGGTAACTTCTTACCAGATCAAGCCAAAGCCATTCACCTACAAAATACCCTTCTCATGTATTCCTGACCCTATAGTGTTAAAATCACCATCTAGCCCCCATGAGCCCTTCATGCCTCCATAAATATAGTAAAAATCTTACTGTATTTAAGCCAGAAGCTGTAGATCTGCATGCTGTTTGCCTCAAAAAAAAACAAAAACAAGCAGTCTGCTGACATCATCAGAAGTGGTAGCCTGATCCTATCACAATGCTTACCCATAGGATTGGCTGAGACTGACAAAGAGGCAGATCAGGGGCAAAGCCAGCATGATTCAAACACAGCCCTGGCCAATCAGCATCTCCTTATAGAGATAAATTGAATCAATGAATCTCTATGAGGAAAGTTCAGTGTCTGCATGCAGAGGGAGGAGATGCTGAATGTTTGGATGCATTTTAGGCAGCCATGACCCAGGAAGGATTTCTAACAGTTATCTGAGGAGTGGCCAGTGAAGTTGTAATGTAAACACTACATTTTCTCTGAAAAGACAGTGTTTACAGCAAAAAGCCTGAAGGTAATGATTCTACTCACCAGAACAAATTCAATAAGCTATAGTTATTCTGGTGACTATAGTGTCCCTTTAATCAATAGTGATTCCTAGACACAGTAAACAACAAGTAGGCTCAACTGTTTTTCAACAGCCAACAGAATACCAGGCTCTTTTGGAAAAGGTGCTCAATATGTTTTTACATTCAAAAAAATTATTTAAATAATGAGTAATTGAAAACAAGCTTGGGTTAAAACTTGTAACCCAATCAATATACTTCGAAAATGCCTCCAAATAAAAACATGAAATTAAACAACCCACTGGCTAACATCAATCAAAATAATATTTACTCTTGACAGAAAACCTCACAAAAATAAAGACCCTTCTATCAGAAAGAGTATCTGTGTAGTAAACTGAGTAAACTGAAAGAGTATCATTGAAATCGTGCAAGTGCATACACAGTTTAGCATACACCTATAAAAATCATTATAACATTGTATAGAAACATTCAACACATTACAAATGTGTAATTATAGTTTAATATATATATATATATATATTTTTTTTTTTTTTTTTTTAATACATTTATTTTTTACAAGCTCCATTTGAGCTTATTCGAGGTATTACGTTCACACTTTCAAAACTTTTTGATCTGTTGAGGGAACATTGAATCTTTATGTAATACATTGAATTCAAGGATCCCTGTACCTATCAGTTGTAATACCTATTGAAGTTACAGCATTACACTCACAAAGACACAGGGAAACATCAGATTTTAGGGAAATAAAATGTCAGTTTAATCTCCATTAACTTGTTCAGGAGATGATCATTTTAGTAAACAGGCATATTAGTATGTCCCAGAAGGCTGAACAAATACATTTATTTTATTACATTATGGGTGCTTCTCTCTCAAAGGAAGCACTGTTGCTAGCCAAACAAATAAAAGGCAACAGTATAAGAAAATAAAGAACGCTCAAGCAGGGCTTTTTTACCTATTCATAAAAGTAACAAAACCATTAGTAAGAAAATATGATATTTTACAACACAAAAACAAACACATAGACTTCCATGCTTTTCATAAAACATAGCATAAGTACAATCTCTGTAATGTCCAGAGCAGCCCATAAAAGACTGCAAGTCAAGGAAAATCAGAAAATCTAATCTAAATAAAATTTGACAAACTCTGTTAAAGCTTTACTGTTAATAGAGATGAGTAATAGATTTGACGTTATGTGTTTTGAGCAGTGCGCACACTGTCCATTCTCAAAATTATCTTCCGGTTTCTGTGACAGATAAAACCTAGCTGATGGTTTAGGATTACCAATTTTAATTACCACATTTATATAAAGAAGTCTGATAAATATGAACAGTGGCCAGTTTGTAATTGGTTTATATTACATATGTACATATTACATGATCTGTATGCTATTTGAGTGGGTAGATCTTTCTTTAGAATCCATACGGCATGGACGGTGACGTCATCCGCGCAATTATTCCCCGTGATGAATGGCTAATAATGCAATTCAGGAGCCCTAATCTCAGGCAAAAACATTAGATTAGAGGGAGTTACACTCCTGAGCAGGAGCTATTGCCATTTTAATCCTGCTTGTTACTGATCTAAATTAAAGGAACACTGTTGCGTTAGGAATACATATCTGTATTCCTATCGATACAGCTGCGATGCACCTTATCCTTTAGGCCACCCCCTGTACAAAAAAAAAAAGAGAAAACAACTTAACATACTAACTCTAGCCTAAAAAAACCAAAATTAATATAAACTATACTAATAGTATCATATATAGTTATTAGATTTTTGCATAATGAAAATAATAATAATAATAATAATAATAATAATAACAATTCATCCAGAAAAAAACATTTAATTTGATCTGAAAAGAGTTCATATGGTGTTTCAACTAAGATAAAATTTAGTCTATGTAATCTTTTCGGGAAAATGATTCAGATGAACCAAAAGAGGGTGAAAATTGGCCAATCGGTGTCCTGCAAAATATAAATATTATGTATACATTTTGCAGGGCACTGAGAGGCATAATTTCACACCCTTGGTTAACAGATCAAGTGACCAATAGAGGAAGAAACAGGCTGAACAGTAAAACAGAACTAAATATATAATATGTATTATATATTTATTTATCCTCCTTTCTTTCCTATGTTGGTCACTTCTTAATTGATCTGTGAATAACAATAGAATTTAGTTCCTGTTCCCTAATCATAAATCATCTTGTTTCCCAAAAAATATATTGTTTTATGGGTCCAAGTATCAAACTATAAATCATGAAGCAAAAAAATCTGTTTGTGCATTGTCCATTTTGTATGTCATATGATTAGTCCATATGCCTTTTCAAAGCCATGGAATTCATATGACTCCCTGATTGGCCAAGATTTGGACAAATCAAAATTTGTTTCAAACTAAATGCAAAAGTCTAATATTTAGTTACCATGATCAGCATTAAGTTTGTAGAATAACCATTAGAAGGAAAAAGAGGAGGAGCAGAAACAAAGCTATATTTAAGCATTAAATGTTTACTAAATATATAATCCATGGAATTCAGCCGATCACCCAAAATGCAGACACGTTTAAATTAAATTTGTTTGAAATTAAATGCACAAGTCTAAAATGTATTTATCATGCTCTGCACTAACTTGAAAGTCAGCAAGTTAGTGAAGAGCACAATTGTAGGCTAATAAGAATTAGCTGTAAAAAGAAATACTTCAATTTATGGCACTGATACAGGATATAAATGGATTTTTAAAATATTGAAAATGCGCTATTTACTTAATATGTTGCCCATATGCATTAGAACATACATTTTTAAACATTGATGTTTCCTTTAAGATTAAAAATACAGACTTTGAAATTTTAATGGCAAGTATTAAAAAAGGGCTGATCAAATGTGCTCTAATACTCAATAATCTGCTTTGGACGCACATCCATCATATGCACATATTTGTTTAGGGGATTGGGAGGGTAGATATGTGTGAAGGTAATTTGCAGACCGACATACCAAATGTAATGATACCATGCAGATTAGAAAAGATTACTTCATATAAAATTATTCTTAAGAGTTATTATCTAAATAGCAAGACAGTTAATGAATACGTGTGTATTCGTCGGGTAAGCACTTAAAGATATATTAATGATCAGACTGTAACATTAGTGGTATATAAAAGGGACTCTATAGGCATCCAGACCACTTCACCTTATTGAAGTGGTCTGGGTGCACTGTCCCTGTCCCCTTAGCCCTGTGATCGAAATCATTTCAGTTGGGTAAGTGAAAAAAAGGGTTATTTAACCCTTTCATGGTTGGAGAGTGACCGGGTGGGGGAAGGGGGTGTTAGTAGTGTATTCCTAACACAATAGTGTTCCTTTAACTATGTTTAATGTAAGAATGGATTACGGGGATGTAGCTTGTGGACTTGTGGGCTCATTCTATTTAATCTGCTCAATAAAGATATCTGAAATAGTCTGGAGGGGTAGATCAAACGTTTTACAAATTAAAGAAAGTCTATCAAGTGTATGACATTCCAAAAGGATGCTGGATAGATCGAATGATTAATGTTTTTGTGTGTCGGCTCCAGCTTAATGTCCTGATGCGTAATATAGTGGTACCATACGTATGACAAATAATTAATAACTATACAATTAAACACAACCTTACAGAAAAGTGATTAGAAAGTGATAACATAGAGTTCACCTATTAGGTGGCCATTATTGCCTGAAAACTTAATACTTGGTCTAATTAATACCCTGGCGAGTGAAAATGTAACCCTGATGAGTAGAAATGTGTCATGTACTCTCCATGCTTGCAGTGATGAGTAACTTTTAAGGCCCAGCTAATAGAACAGGACTGTATAGGAATTGTAAGTCCTATATATTATATATAAATATATATTGGTAGATGTGCATTCATGTCTTTAGATTCATCCTCCTTATCTCCTGTTCTCTCTTGTTCATCTCACTTCCTAATAAATATTGAATCTGTACAACTGAGTTTGTTAGATTTTTTTTTTTTTAAAGCATTAGAGAAATAAATGGGTAACTGGTAGACTTGTGCATCCAGTTTAAAAACAAAATTGTGATTCGTCTGAATTATGGGTGTTTAGTGCTTCATTCATATTCCACAAGTTTTAAATGTCATATGGACATATAACAAAACAATCTAAATGAGCAATGAACGAAACAATTTGTTTGTTTTGTGATTCGAATTTCTGGGGTGTGGCGCCAAAAATTTGTAAAAAAAAATTATTAATGTTTAGGGGACAGCCACTAAATGTTGATTTTCTTTACAGATCAAGTGAGAAGGTACTAATTGATGGGAAAAATGAAGAGCAGTACAAACTCTATATATGAATATCATATATTTAATAAGTAAAAATTATGCAAAAAAAAACAGTTATTATTGCAAACAGGAAGAAATTATTTGAGTTCATCCAAATATTTTTTTCCCCAAAACAATTTATGTGCAAAATTCATTGGATCCGAAACACCACATGGACAGAATTGGGTCCAACCAAACTAAAACATTTTTAGCTCGATTCGATTTGGAAAAAACTAATTTTTCACCATGCATAAATCTAGTAATTAATTGCATAGAGTTCTATTGAACAGAGGACATATTTCCCACAATGGAAATTTCATGGCAAATGTATGTTAGTATATTCGCAATTTAAATCAAGTAATAGTTTGCCTTACCTCACAGGAGAAATTTGAAAGTGCACAGCTTCAAAATTCTCTCTTGTTTCTATTATTACCTTCTAATAAACATGTTTAAGTTTGTATTGTTTGTCAAGAAGAATATTAAAGAAATAAAGGTAACTACTCCCACACAGGTTTACTAAATGGAGGCAGCTATGGCAGCTATTTGAACAGGTCCAAAATGGAAATTTCCAAGCAGATGGATTAGTATATTGTCTGTTTAATTAAGGGACCAATTTGCCCTATGTCACAAGAAAACATCTCTTGAGTCGTTTGCCTACTGAGACCAAGACAGGTTGAGTTGAAATCGATGTTGAGTTCCTCTATTTTGTAAAGCTAGGGAGACATTTGAAGCAACTCAAGGCCTGCATGTTACTTCCAATTTGAAGTCTTGAGTTAAGTCACAGACTAGATAAATGTTGGACTCAATCTAGGGCATTTTGATAATATTTCACTGATTATCAAACTCAATCACTTAACCGAGGGATGAAGAAGTTACCAATGATGAAGTTATGAAATGTTTTTAAATGAGTTATACCCAGGTACATACCTGCATCATGCAAAGCTGAATGATAACAAAAAAGAAAACTTACTGCAATTTTTAGCTCTTAAACAGGAAGAGGTTCATGAAAATTTATATGATGAATGACTAAATGTTATGCCATGTATATTAACACTAGTTGTAATCATTAGTGAGCCATTAAAACATGCCATTCTTGCTCAATATCTGTTTTATTTTTTTACATTCATATAATTATATTATTCAGCCTTATTCATTGCCTCTCTATTGTTTGTTTGTTTTTTAAATGTGGGGGATGATTTGGTTTGTCATCTTTCAGTACCCAGGGTTCTTTGGTTAAGCACCTCCAACCCTACCGAGTTTGGTTGAGTAGCCCTTGTTCTTTGTTATAAGATGATATAGTATTGCTTGTTCTTAATCATTATTTTTTCAGTTATACAGCAATATGGCCTGCTCAAGGTACATCCTATGTCGGTTGTTCATCAGCAAAAGGGAATAGTTTGTGGGCTGTAGTGGCTGTAAACATCTAAATGAGAGTCCAGCTCAAAAAGCCCTATGTGTTAATTTCAGCCCAACATTAAACTTTAGTGAGCTAAAAAAGTGTAAACAAATGTTGTTCACAGTAGAACACATGGAAGACAGTACTAGTACTTCTACATGGAATGGTTGTCATTAGCCTGAGATGGTGTAAGTAAGTAGACTAGGTAGGACAAGAAACACTTATATAAAATGCTAAAATATCATTTATTTGTTAGCACACCTTTTTCAAAATACATTACAAAATAAGAAATAAATATAAATAAGATAATATTTAGCTTGTATATATATATATTTTTATTTCTGGGACAAATCAAACCAATTTCCCAATAGGCTGCTTTGATGTGAAATTTAAGCTATTTCAGCAGCAATATATGTGTTATACTACCAACAATGGCTAACTAATTGAATAGGACCCTCAACCAATAGCAACTACTCTCCCTATGTTCTTATGCAAGCTTGGACTCACAATCAATGAGCAATAGGTCTAGATCAATAGACATATGGTAATGTAGTGGGAGAACTGGAAAGTTTATTGGTATCCTTAAATCTATGTATTTGTACCCTGTCTAACACAACTCCAACAGTAAGATTGGGTGGATTTTTCTTACTTCTTATTGAGAGCAGGTCGGAAAAGAAAAGAAACAAATCCATTAAGCATTTGCAAAACAACATCAAAACATACAATAAAACAGGAATTATTAAACATTAAAATGACCAAGAAGCATCCAATATTAATATGGATATTTGCATCTTTCCAGGCGTTGCAGTATGATGTTATTTTTGTTTTAAATGTCAAGGTTTAAGCAAATCTAGTAAACATTGCAGAACGTGTTCCCTTCAGTATGTCCCTGAATTACCCCAATTCTTGATTTTTTTTCTTGACTTTTTTTGTTCTGAAATATTTCATTGACTTATTCTTATCATTGTTTATATTCCTGCACTATGCAGTATAGAAAACAGTGAACCAGTGCAGCCAGGCTTTTACCGTTCAAATGAAAGGGAACATAAATCTTACAGAACTAACTAGATCTCTACATAACACAGACAGACGCTGAGCAAGCTTTTTCTTCCTACCTCGCCTATGAAACTAAGCTACAAACATATTGATATCCTTCACAGCATACATTATGTTTTGAGAATAGAGAAGACCATCTGTTTAAAATGAATTAAATATTAAAATTAGTTAATTTACCAATTTTTTTAATATCCGTAAAAAAAAAAAAAAAATATATATATATATATATACATATATATATATATATTATTTTATTTTTTCCCCTTCACATTATTGCAGTAAGATTGTTGGTGGTATGCAAACAGACAAAATTAGGGGCAATGATTTTCTTGTCTTTCGATTTTTTTTTTTTTTAATCAGGCACATATATGTTACAGGTGATTGGATATGACCTGTAATCAATTTGTAGATGCTGGACCAAAGGGCCTGAAATTTAATCCTGTGTGTGCGTCAGCCCCCTCTGGCAGTGAGGAGATTAGAACATACAGCATTAAATTTATTTAGGAGAAGCCAATTGCCCAGATGCATAAGGCAGGTGGGAATTTCAACGATGCAAAAGGTCTATTAGCAGATAGAGCATTGATTCCAGAGAATGTTCACAGACTACCAGACAGCTCTATGGCAGACTTGATTTAATAGCTCTCTATGGGTTGCCTGCAGCCTTGATTATTTCCAAAGCCAGTTTTGCTGGCATTGTTATAAGGCAGTGGATGTATTGTATCTTCCAAGCAGATATGTACAAAAGATACAATTTACTGATCTATACAAAATGTCACTGACATTGGACAGCCAATCTCTGACTATTTTTGCATGAACTCCCCTATAACACTTGAAGGCAAAAGATGTTATAGAGAGTACAATTAAAAATCTGCTCTCACACAATGGGAGAGGTGTTATAATGCAGCTAAGGAGATCATGCTGTGCTTATCTACCTCAATCCTACATCAAATTATGTCTTAGCTAGAAAATCTAGCATCCAACTTATTCCCCATCCCCCATTCCCCCCACCATTCCAGCATGATCTGATATCTCTCAATATATGGGTTGTGTACATTATGAGCTGTTAGATCCAATGCAGTATTCAGTGTCTGAATAGAATTGTAATTCCACTGTAGAAGTGTCAAGAATTATCAATGGGTTTTCTCATGCTTGATGATTATCCAGAAGGGGATAACTCAAGTTTATGTAAATATACTATACAAATGTCCTGTGGACTTCATATCTCTCATCATTCATCAAGTGTGACCAATGTTTGTAAAGCTACTAAAATAACAAACATCAAATATAAAAATAAATGGTATAAACCTATTTATTTGAAATCAGATACACAATTCATACAGATGAAGTCATATTTATTACTAATATACTATTAAAATCTTAAATATTTGATATATTATGGTGTATATGCCACTGGATTCACTATAAGAACTATATATCGTTGCTAGACTCCAATATAGCTCTTAGAGCAATATAGTTCTTTGTCCTCCATTATCACTTATGATTCTTTTTAAAATATCTGCTAATCATATTAGTTAAACTCACACGAGCAGCGTGTAATGTACAGACAAAAAGTTCAGCTATAACATATTTATTCAGAAGAGAATGACTGAGTGTATACAAATTAACCTCTGCTGTGTAGTTTCAGCATATTTCACTGTTAAGGAGGCAATTACTAATACAAAACTAAATGGTAGTCCTGATACGCTTTTGCCATTCTTATTGTTGGCCATTCACTATAAAGATACTAACACATATATGTTCTTCTTCAGCTAAAATAGATTGATCTATGGCATTTTAAAACAAGCATTATATGACAAATAACAAGCAAACCTAAGTTTCTGTGGCTTTCTCTATAGTACTGTGCATGCTACTCTATATTACTGGAAATTCACATCACCTTATCACATATATGCTTATATATACTGTGTTGTTTAGTTTTGCTCATAATATGTAAATTACGTTTGGTTAAACACAAAAAAACTATGAAACACAACATTTTTGAAAAACACTTTGACTGTGACTGAAGGATGATAGATAGATCGAAAGAGAGATAGATAGAAAGAGAGATAGATAGACAGACAGACATACAGACAGACATACAGACAAAGGGGAAGATAGACAGAAGAATAGACAGACATATATGATAGGCAGATAAGCAGTATGTGCAAAGAGGCAAAACAAGTTTTACGTATACACTTCCAAGCATGCAGTACTTTCAAATTAGGTCAATCAGTTTAAAAATGTCTGCATGAACAGACTACAGTTGGATGCAAAACAGTCTGTGACAATGTACTTCAGGAGAATGCAGACCATGGATGTTAAAAAGCTGTAAACAATCTGCATTGCACAGCACACTTTCCCACCTCCAAAAAAACCCAAAAACTGAATGTTATTGAAGTCAATTTACTGCTCACTGACATAAAAAAAAAATACTAAACATTCACTATTACATTATACAATGCCATCTGTGAAAGATCTACTTCAAATGCTGTATGATGATTAAATGACTGTCAGATTGCAATCACTGGTGATGGTGAAAATACATTACAACTTCTATTGTCTAGACAAGAAAAAAGAAAAAAAAAAAAATATTCAGCCATTGCTAGGCTAGCCAGATCCACTTGGTGCTCTCAGTACAGCAACTGCTTATATAGCTACGTTAACAACATATTCTCTTTGTATATGTATCTGCCAACATGAAGTTCATTACGACGAGACTGAAAGTTAACATGTATTTAAATTAGTATGTTAGTGTCAGCTCTGAGTCCTGACCACAACAATCACCACTAATTGGTAACAAAGAAAACAAAAGTCCAACAAAGCACAACAAAGGCAAAAAACAAAAGATATATTTACCTGCATGGGAATTAAAGGGTGCAGAACTGCACAGAAGCTGACCAGGATAATTTTTAGATGACAAGAGTCCAATTTTACCACTTCAGCTAGGCCGTGATCGGATAAGCATTAATTTAGCTACAGACAACACTGTGGCTTCCCCATCGTAAGAAATAAACCAAGAAAATTGACAAACCTGTTCCATGACAACTAAAAACTCTTCTAATGGTTTGGAACGAGCACCATATCTCTTCATTCATCCAATCAACTTTTCACTACACATCTTCTCTCTCTCTCTCTCTCTCTCTTTCTCTCTTCCACAGTTTCTTCCAGCTGATATTCAGAAACAAGATCGCTGCTCATCAGTATGCTAATTGTTTTGCCACATGGACAATAGTAATGATGATTTTAGACAAGGACGTAATGAACCTGAAGTCAAAGCTAGATATTAATAACGAGTTGACACCACTAAATGCCGAGAAAAGATGGGCATGCGTGCAGTGCTGAGGTTGATGCATCAGCTGTATCCTCTATTATGAGAGCGGCAGACTGTCTGTGAGGCAATAAGCTTAGCTGTGTAGTATGCATGAAGCACTAGCTCCCTTAGAGACCACATTACTGCTGCAGAGTATCACCAGTAGCGTATCACTGACTTACCCTGTCTCTGTCTGACATCTTCTGAGCAGAACCAAACGTGTCCTTTCCCAAATCCCAGTGTATGCCTGTTTTTTTGTGTGTGTATTTCGCAAGATCTGCTTTAAAAAAAAAAAAAGGTCTCCAACACTCCTTTTTTTTTTCTCTTTTTCTTTTTTTTTTTAATTGAGCTTTACTGCACAGCCAGACAAATATAGGGATGTGTGCTGTATGCTTCTTACATTGTACCCACAGGCCTCTAAGTCTCTGGAGCAGACTGTGTAGCGTGTGCAGTACAGTATATATTGGAATAGACGGGAACTCTTAATACCATATTCATTGCTTGAGTTGTGTGGAGTTTGTTGCTATTTGTAACAATAACAAATGTATCCATGAGCAGGTATTGTTAGACAAATAAGTGCATACATACATTATTTAGCACTAATAGTGCTGCAGATTACAGTGTACAGTGCAAGTAAAAAAAATATATGTTTGTATATGGAATAAATGTAAATATCAGTCTTAAGAGAGAAAGAAAATGATTTGATTGACATTTTTCAGACAAATTTAATTTGCATTATACATGTTCCTACATGTCTGTCTATCCTTCTCATACTCTATATTGTATATAGTCTATTTTGTTATGATATATGAATGTGTTTTACAAATTGTATCAAGTACCACATTGTGCCAGCAAATGCAGTTCAAGTGGGAGAGTATATGCCAACAATGTAATGCTACAATGAAAAATGTAAAGAATTTGAAATCTTACAAGAAGTACATATAGAGCTTACATGTCTATCAGTACCTAATAATACTATAAACCACCACCAGCAAAAAAAAAAAAATAATAAAAAAAAAAAAACAACACATATGACTCGGAAATATTGCAGTAAAATAAAGTGAAGAATAATTCAACTTTCTGCATTGTCTCATTGTGTTCCTTAAGTTACAAAACAATCAGTGATGGGAAGCTCACACATCAAGATTATTTTTTATAAAGTAGGAAAGAATTATAGGGTTTTTACACTAAGCAGTTAACTCGTTATAGAGCAGTGGACTCATATACCATCACAACAGTCTCTGCAGAACTCCTAATAAAAAAAAAACAACAACAAAAAACAACAACACAATTTTGCACTCTAACATTAAATCGTTATGCCCCGTATCATAATAGGCAATACCATTGTTCTTTAAGTGGTTAAGGCACAGATGATTATAAGTCATAGAAATTCAAATTAGCCGTCCTTATCACCGTAGAAGCATGTCCTGATGCATGTTCTTTACTTATATGCTGTAACTTTTCATAAGTTAAGATTTTTATTTAATTGTTTTGTTCCCCAATTTCTATATTTGTCTTGCATTCACAGTCATCATCAGAAAGATGAGCACATGTTGCAAACCTGATCTGTTATATAAGATATGCAACAATACCAATTTATAAAGCACAGAAGGTAGCCCATGCATCTACGTTTATTTTAGAATGGATATGAAGGGTATGCACCTGTAGGTAATTTATGCGTAGACATTTAAGATACAATGCCCCTCCTGGCAACTATTTGACATAACAACTCTGCAGTATCAGACAAAAATAGAAGCTTAAAGTGTGTAGGACAACATCATACAAAAGACAGAGAGCAAGATATCTCAATCCCAATGTTTACATAATACATCTGATGAAATCTGAATGGTTTGATATTAGATGTAATCACAGATGGTATCACAGCTCTTATCATGAATATTATGTTATTATATAACTTTTCCTCGGACTATACCAATAAACTTTTGTTATGATAACATGTATAGTTTATTTCTTACATGAGCTGCGTTAGCTACCCTATTTATAAAACAGGGGTGAACAAAACATAGACTCCAAATGCTGCACAAATGCATTTGTGAAGATTTACTGGCCAAGGGCTGGCAAAGGATAATGTGAGTTATAGTTCATGAACAGCTAGAGCGGGGCTAACTTTTGTCCACTTTTGTTATAACACTTTTGGTGATTCAGGCATCAAAGACCAAGTTCAATTAAATGTAAAATTGGACTAGGCATAGTATTGCAAATAGAGAATGCAATAGCATACGCTTCATCAAATACAGAAACTATTTTTATTCAATCACAAATTGTATGGACGTTGACTTTATTAGAGCAGTAGAACTGAAAAGAAAACAGTGGTAAGAAGATATTATAATGTTAAGTTTAGACAGGGAAATGATTGACATGCAGGAATCTAACCCTAGATAGTCAAGGAAAATTTGTAGTAAAGAATATGTGACTTGGAAACATGGGGGGAAGCAGTAGGTGGAGTGATGGAAGGGTAGATGCAGACAAGGAACAAATCACCAATGGGGTAGGTGGGAATATCAGAAATATGCTATTTTATAAACAAGAGAACTGTTCATCATAAAAGTTTAAAGAGAGAAGGAAAAATGAACATGCAAAAATAAGTAAATGAAGTATCACATTGTAAAGAGGGGATTCATTAAATAATGAGACACAAAAATACAATCAAGCAAATTAGAAAGAAAATACGTAAACATTAAGAAATGTGAATCAATTTTCACTGGTAAACAATAGAACAGAGAGTTATTTTTCTAAAGTAAGAATCCAAAGTTAATTAAAAAAATCTCTAAGTCAGCAATGTCTTTAGTGTGGTTACTATGGCTTTACATTTGTAATTCACTTTAAAGTCTCACTTTAGTAAATAACCCCATATAAAGCATATATATATATATATATATATATATATATATATATATTTGACTAGTATATTTCATATACTGGATTCTAGTATTAAGCAAAAAAACATGTTGGATTAATTTAAATAGTTTTGGTATTCCTAATCAATTATTAATTATAAATGGTTTAAATTCAAAATGATTCTGGAATAATAGCCTGTCCCCTATCGTACTGTAAAAGGGGTGTCATTTATGGAATTAATTGTCTATTTTTAAATGATTATAAATTATGTCACATCAGTAAAACTTTTAATTTTTTTAAGTAAACATGTGTTCCGTTTATTGGTGTCATATTTTAATCAATGTTACAGCCTGCTGTCCATTGTCTATGTCTATGTCTATGTATGTCTATGTTAATTCTTTAGTTTGGTAATTAAGGTGAAAGATCAGGAAGTCCAAGTCTGAAAAGTTATTCTGATTAGATCTCTCTAGTAACACAATAACTGAATAGTAACCTTTTTAAGTACAGTGACATGAAAGTTAAACTGGCTGGATAAATAAATAATAAGCAATTATTCCACGACATATTCTTGTGAAAAGTGTTGATAGCCTATAACAAACATATGAAACATGATCCTAAAAAGTGATCAGTCAAGCACATTCGTGAGTCTCACCTTATGTTGTGTACAGTTGTAATGCTTCTATAATGGATTTTTTTCCTTAACTACAGTCTGTATATATCCAGTGTGACGAAAATAGGTGTAAAATAAAATAGAATGACGGAGTATCAGTTGAAAATGTAGCAAAGTTCCCCTCTTAAAGCAAATGATTTCAGTGAGTTACTGGCTTTAGACTTCAAAATGCATTAAAAGTCAGTAGCATGAGGCTGAACACAGTGTTACATTGCTATCAGAAATGAACAGCTCCTAGTGCTGAAGTGAAAGAGTCAAGGTAGCTGAACAGCAGGCTAATATACCAGACTAGAAGGAAAAACACACAGCAAAACAGAGAGGTGGCAAGCACTGAACACTGAATAGCAGTGTCTACAGAACAATGGCAGCCAAGTCCAAATCCAACTATAATCACATTAATGAGATTAATCAGTGAATTAGCAGCAGTCAAATGTCAGGGTGGTAAGGAGGAATCTTAGCTTGGTAATTAACTTTTTTTTATTTATTTTTTTTAAGGAGGGGGATCATGTATTTAACAGAGACTTTGTGACATGCAAAAAATGTATCTTATACCTCACAGAGTAAAAAAAATAAAAGACTAATAATCAACGTCATTATACAATAGTTCCAATACTACATATATAAAACCTAAAATAATTGCACGCAAAGGCGTATAAAAGTATAAATTGGTGAATTGTGCCTATTTAACTTCGTAATCACCCCATCCGGATGATTAAACACATTTATTTGCTATGTTTAATTTGCACATCAAGTAAGGACACTTTTGATTGTCAGAAGTTAATGGGATTAAAAAGTGCAATTTCATAATTAAAGCATTTCTAGTGTAAACGCAAATCAAAGTGGCTGTTAACAGACAGAGATTTACAAGAACAAATAAAAAAAGTATTATGAAAAATAATAAATATATATATATATGGAAATTGTTTTTTACAGAGGAAACTTAATAGCAGAATGCTTGCAGATTAACGCTCTCCCCCTCACCCCCCCCCCCTCTTTCCCCCCGCACCCTTAATTTAAGCAAAGTGCAGTCCTGCAACCCTACTTCAATGCAATATGAAAGTTCAGGTCTCTACCACACATGAAATTAGAAAAACTGCTTGCCTCAAAGTCAAAGCATGCTTGCCTGTACGAGTCAAATGCTATCAAAGTATACAGCAACATGCAAGAGAAACCAAAATGCTAACTTAAAAGTTACATACATTCCATCCACAAGAATAAAACACCATCTAAAAGCCTTTTCAATATCTGGATCAGGCAGATAGTGTGAATCAGCATACCATAGGAATATTCACGTTGGTTTTTGTTTTTATTTTCCTCCAAAGAAATATCAATAAAGAACCCGTATTCCGTGATAGAAGAATAAAATTGCACCCACCAATATGGAGTAATAAAAAAATCAGCTTCCAAGGGATAATATCTCTCTCTCTCTTTCTCTCTCTCTCTCCCTGTTTCTTTCTGTGTGTGTGTCTCTCCTTTTACTGTGCAGAAGCTTAAGGGAAAAATGTCGCCCTGCAAGGAATGACAAATGCAGTACGATAGGCAGGCAGGCCTGAGGGATCTGCTTTACTTTCACATACATCCTCTAATGCACGCACTCCCACTCATCCTCTCGATATGTTTTTTTTTTTTTCTCAATTTTTTTTTTTCACCAGCTCTAAATCCCCGGCATATGACCTTCTGTTAAATAGATAAAAAAAAAATAGCTTATCAGTCATGCAAATGAGGCTGAATTCATTTTCCACAACAGATGGCCTCATGGATAATGATGATGGAAGAGAGAAAATTGAATGTCTCTCACAAGGTGGCCATGGCAACGGAGAGCGAAATAATATCAATAATAAGCTTGGTGCATAATAAGGTTGTCAGTCCTAGGAATCAAAGTCTCCTGCTAAATCAGGTATACCACCCCAACCAGTTATTTGTTACGTCTGCCCCTTAAATGTGATATATTTCCAGGTTGCACAAAGGGGGTGGGGGAATAACTAGGGGGATGGGGGGGGGGGGGAATTCTGTCTTTTAACCTGCTGGACTTTCTGTAGGTAGAAATGTAACGAGATTGTGTTCATTTGCATTTAATAAATGTATTATATGTGTAAAGCTATTTCAGCAACAATGCCTCCTTCTGTTGTATCTCTGTAGAAGCATCATACTAAAAAAATATAGATTGTCAGCTCTTGTTCATACACTTACAAACATGCTTCATCCAGACATGTATGGGTATGTATGAGTTTTTGTGTGTAATCTGATGCAGAGGGATATTCTGCTGCCCTTTTTTTTAATAAAAAGGGATACATTGTGTAATTAGTGCATTCAGCCCTGAGTCTGCAGTCTGCAGTCTGCTCCATTGACTGCCTATTCGCTCTCAATACTATTCTTCTCTCCCTCTCTCCCTCTCTCCCTCTCTCCCTCTCTCCCTCTCTCCCTCTCTCTCTCTATCTGATGTGGAATGCTGCATTGAGGCGGCAGTAGCTACCCTCAAACATCCACCTAGGTTCCCAGGGGGCTGTCCTGCAAAAGGAATCAGCAGCCATCCTGAGCAGACTGATTAAAATGAAAATGGCAGGGCACATGTCTGGGCGGAACTAAAGCTCATCCTTGCTGCTTGTCTGGCATGCATGCTCAATATAGCCTCTGCTAATAATGGCTTAACGCCTAGACATTTGTTACTAACCTACAGTGCTAGCGTTGTTTTTCCTTAATTTTGGTGATATCTCAGCTCATTAATGAAATACTGTAACCGCAGCCCAGTTAAGTCACTGTAGTCAGTACTGTATAAGTAATCATGTTCACATACATAGATTCATGTATGTGTATATGGTCAGACAGACAGAGACAGATAGATAGATAGACAGACAGACAGACAGTGATTGGACGGACAGATAGATAGACAGATAGTGATTGGATGGAGAGACAGATAGATAAATAGATAGGTAGATAGACAGATAGTGATTGGATGGACGGACAGACAGATAAATAGACAGACAGATGGACGGACGGACAGACAGACAGAAGAATAGATGAATAGATAGATAGATAGACAGACAGACAGATAGTGATTGGATGGACAGACAGATAGATAGACAGACAGATGGACAGACAGAAGAATAGATGGAAAGAAAGAAAGAAAGAAAGAAAGAAAGAAAGAAAAAGAAATACAGACAGACACAGACTATTGCACATGCATGCACATGTGTAAACAACAGATTTATTCACACAAACATGTATAATCAATTTTGTGAACAATACACAAAATATATATATTCATCCACCAAAATGTATGTGAAATATATCATCATGGATATCTACAAACAAACCTATATACACAGTTTATAAACAAAACAGACACAGACACATACTGTCAAACTGGCATGCAGATCCTGTCTAAACTATGATCAGAAACACATTGTACTTATAATACAAAGGGATCTCAATAGATCAACAGACAAGTGCATACAGAATACAATACATGTAATACGGACAAGGTTTGGGAAACATTTAACAAAGGTGTACCGTTTCAAAAAGAATACTAAAATAAATAGATCTGGGGTTATTTTTTCCAAGCATATATATGTTTTATTGTTCTGTATGCAAGAAATATTCACACCCCGATAACTAAAATACTATATATAGAAGTGAATTTACAAAGCATTATTACAACAAACAGCAATTAGATCATTTTAATAAAAATAAAAAAAAACATAAAACAAAACAAAACAGAAAGCAATCCTGATATTTACCATATAGTTTAAACCTCTTAGCCTAGGATGCAGTGGTTAAACCTACATACAATATTATTGATTTAATTTTGCTTTTCCAACAATTACTGTGCAAATTTTCCTACCACCCCTCCTATGTTATCTAGAAATGCAAGAGGATGCTCTTGATGAACAGAATATAAGATCCCTCTAAACCCTTAGCAGCATTCAAAATATCTCTCTCTCTCTCTCCCTGTCTCTCTCTCTCCCATCTCGCCCTGTCTGAAGCTGAGATGCTGCAGTGCGAATCAATAGAACTTCTCTTAATGGAGGTTGCACTCAGTGAGCACCAGCTGCAGTCGACTGTGCAAGAAGACAGCGAGAAAAAAAACAAAAAAACTCCTTGACGTGTGTGCTCCTGTTTCCCCTGATTGGCTGCCGCATCGTATGTTCTGCCAAGCAAAAGAATGGAAATCAGTTTTACTGTCTATTAGAAAGGGGAAGGGGGGGAAAGGGGGGGGAAGAGATGTTAAAATTGGAAGGTTGCATTTTTTTTCTTAGTCTCTAGGAGACAGGGGAGATAGATAGGTTTTTCACACAGCCAGCCATACAGTATCATTTGAGGACATGTCTCCTGGGTGTTAGTGGTCGCTATAATGTGAAATATGACACCCACCGAATATTATGTAACTGCTGCATCAAAACAACGCCCACAGAAAGGCACAGGGATTGAACGCACATGTAATAACTAGGAGCTGGAAGGAAGACGGGTCAGGAGAATAAAAGTGAATAATGTATTTTTTTCTCTTTTTATCTTTTTCTTTCTTCTTTTTTTTAGAACATTTTTAGGAAAACCACATTTATTTTGCTAGCTGAAAAATAATTGAATTGGTTAATCTGCATGGATTTGTCTAATCTAGCAATGCAGGATGTGTTAATTAGTACCCATCATTATAGTTCAGCATTGGGAAAGTGCTGCTTATACAGTTGGAAGAACAGATGGCATTATTTGATGAGTTCTTGCTTTACTGGACCCTTCTGCCAGTCGGGGGGTTCAAATTCCATATTACCCCCTTTGTACGGTCTTTGTTGAAGCACAGGCTGTAATAGCAATACATAACACCAGAGGATAGCATTCCTTTACTGGTCTGTCAAGGTATTTCAACCTCAGTGTGCTGACATTAAGTACCAACCTATTAGTCTGGCTCCAGAAAGGCATATATATTCTTTCCACTGGATTCACGTGTCTCTTGAAATAAAGTCTGAAAACCCCAGCCTCTCTTCAGACGGATGCACTCTAACAAATGGATGAAATATAAATTAGCAAAATATTTAAAAGGATTCTCATAGTCACATATCAATTGTACTTAAAACATTTATTCTTCATTTCTGTTGCATGGTTCAATATTTGTGATTATATTCTTTTTAATGTAAGGAGGTGTCACAATATAGTAAACATATATTACATAGATAATAGCAATTATATATATATATATACCCAACCGGGGGGGTGCACTCACCACTCACCTGAATATGCATAAAAGGGGTGCTGCTGGGGCCAATTCATACAATACACAAAATCCAGCGCACTCACTCATCCACTAAACAGCAACTTTAAAGCTCACAAATGTTATTAGTTTTTTTTTAAACACCTAATCTGGGCAACAAATTTGGGGGTTTAGTTATAGTATATGATCATACATTGCATAAGCCTGCCATAATGTCAATGTACCCCATCTTTGACAGGTCCTACTCTAACAGCCTAATGTCTACCCATTTACATGGGGGAAAAAAATCCATCTGGGGCTCTCTGCAGTGCAAGGTTGAAGGTTGAGACCAGACATAAGATATTACCACCGGTTCATGGGCAACCCATAATTTTGGGTGTCCAGTAAATGGCTGGTTATTTGGATAATAATAATAATATAATAATAATTTGCAATTGTTATAGCACTTTTCTCCCTGTGAGACTCAAAGCACTTCTGATGTTCAGATGAGCGGACTGAATGCCTGATGGAAGAGATGGGTCTTTAGCTTTTTTTTAAAAGTCTGGAAGGATGGTATCTCTCTGATTGCACATGGTAAAGAGTTCCAGAAGGTAGGAGCAGCATGGCTGAATGCCCTGGAACCTGAGTCCGTCTTTATTCTTGACACTAACAGGAAGGATTTGATGGTTGACCGAAGTGAACTGGATGGAATGTAGGGTGTCAGGAGCTCTTTCAGGTACTGTTGGTCTTGATTGCTTATTGCTTTAAAGGTTAGCAGGCCAATTTTATATATTTATATTTTATAAATATGTTCACCATCATTTATAAAATATAAGAGATCATTAAGCACTCAGACTAGCGCTGTTTCAGTGCTGCGGCGGCATATGAAACCTGACTGGAAAGGATCAAAGATGTTCAAGCTTGATAGATGGGTCTCCAGTTGAGTTGCCACTACCTTTTCAATTATTTTCCCCAGAAATGGAAGGTTGGATACTGGCCTGTAATTAGCCATGTAGTCTGGGTCTAATAAAGGTTTCTTTAGGAGTTGTTTTACCACAGCTTCTTTTAGAGGATCTGAGAAGTCTCCAGTTTTTAGTGAACACTGCACTATTTTTGTGAGAGCTGTGGTGAGTGTTTCAATGCATGCAGATTTAAGCTGAGTTGGAGCAGGGTCTAAGTCACACATAGTAGGGTGTAACTTTTGCATGGTTCTTTTAACTCCCTTTATATCCACATTTGTAAAAGTGGACTATAAACTGAGGCAATCTAGCATTCCATTTGTAGTGGTTCTGGTGTGTAACTGTTTGGCCTGTTGTGATAGAGGCTCGGATTAAGGAAATATTGTCTCTGAAGAAGATCGCAAATGCTTCACACATCTTGAGAAAAGTTGGTGGGGATATGCATGCATGCTAGTTTGCAGAGCCTTTCTACTGTGCGAAACAGTTGCCTGAGTCTATTGTGGGAGAGTGCAATTTTGCGTGATAAAAATTAAGATTTTTTTAAATCTTATCTTGAATTGATATTTGTTTAGATGTTTGGTAAGAGCGGTTTTATCCTCAGGATCATGTGTCACTTTCTCTCGAGTTTACAGCCTGTTAATTTCTCTGATGGTGCTATCAAACCATGGTGCATTGCTGTGGTCTTTGACAGGGCGTATGCGTGTTGGTGCAATGCTTTCTAGGGTATCTCTCATGGTTTTGTTGTAGAGTCGGACAAAGGAGCTGAGGTTTTCACAGGTGCCCATTAGTTCACTTAGATCCATATGTGATGTTACATCCAATGGCGTCACCCCTTTTAATGAGCGGTGTTTGACCAGGTTCTGAGGTTGGGGTCTGGCTGATTGTGATAAAATTGAGAAGTGAATGGAGTGGTAGTCTGACCAAACAACTGGATATACAGTTACTGGTGACACTTCTAGTCTAGACTGGAACACTAGATCAAGTGTATGACCATTTCTGTGGGTGGAGGTGGCAACAATTTGTGTGAAGCTGAGTGCACTCATCAAGCTGAGGAGATCCTGCCCAAGCAGGGATAGGCTGTCATCAATTCAAGTGTTGAAGTCACCCAATATAAGCCATCTGGGGTGTTCAAGGATTAAGCCAGCCAAAAGGTCTGAGAGTTCCTGAAGAAATCTCTTTCCATCTCTTGGGGGTCTGTATATTAACTGTATCTGGAATCCTCTATCTATTGAGATGCTGGCAGCAACGCATTCAAAAGACTGGGGTTTGTGGACTGATATTGGTCTGGGATTTAAGGATGATTTCGCACAGATCATAACTCCACCTCACTTGCGATCTTGTCTCAGGTGGTAGAACACCATATAATTGCCTGGAATAACTGCCTCTAGAATAGGCCCCACATTTTCATCTATCCATGATTCTGTAATGCACGCTAATTAGCATGTTTCAATAAGGTCGGCAATAATAGCTGTTTTGTTTCTTATTGATCTGGCATTGCTCTGTATTTGCTCTGTATTTTGAAAACAGTGTATCTTCTAATGGGGCTCACACAAAGAGGTTTTCTTGATTTGATTTGCATTTTTTGTGGCTTATAGGTTGAATCACTTCAATTGGGCTTGCAGGTAGACAGGGTGGTGGAGCAGCTGTGATAGTGTCAGGAGATTGAACGTTAACTTTTGATTTTCTCTACGACAGCCCCTGTCACTCCCTTTGAAGATGCCAAGTGATTTTAGGATAAAGGCAGCCAGGAGGTGACAAAACGTTGTAGGGTTTTTCTTTGGATCTGTGTTTCTGCCCTATTGAGTTTGTGAATTTTGACAAATAATTATTGTTGGTTATTATGTTTAGCCAATTTACTATCACTTATTGTTGTATTACAATTGTAATCTAATATTGACTTGTTAAACCAAGATAGAGATTCTGTATGGTTTCTGGTGTGCATTCTCTTTTTTAGTTAATTATTGTTTGTTTCGGTATTTGAGGGAATACCGGTGATGAATAGCACCCAAGTGTGTATTGTTTATTGTATATACTATCGAGTAGTCTCTCCATACTTTATATATCATAAGTGATTTTAGGATAACCACTTGCGCGAAATTAAGTGGGGTCTTAAGGAATACAGATATGAGGGAGTATAGGTGATCATACCATCAGCAGTGAAGGAGATAACATTGCTTCTCGTTTGTGTAGGGATGTTAGCAGTGGGGACTGGTTACATTGCCCTGCTCTATAGGATTCAGGCCAGAGTGAAGTGTGAGATTTTGCACTTGCTCAAAACCAATGTGTTTTAGTGAAATAGTTTTCATCAATTAGTTTTCTTGGTGTTTAGAAATGAAATCTGAGCATTGTTAAATGGATGATCAAATCCAAAATCCAATTTACACAAAATCCAGTTTACATGTAACTTGTTTGTGGTGTTCAGCTGGTATCTCTTCATGGTAGTAAGAAGGTTTAGTGGAAGTATATTGGATCTATTGCTGCAATGCCCACCAACCAGTAATTCAATTAATATAATATGTCATTTTATTGGACAGTCCACCTTAGATAATGGACAATCTCAAGACTGAATAATTACAATTTCCATTTATCAGGTTTAAGTAATTTTGGATGCATAAAGTGATATATTTTTATGTAGCGTGAACTCATTAGAGGCTACATTGTATACAACCACCATTTCAACTTTCACAAATTAATTATCTATAATTTATTTGATTAACTCCTCCACTATAGGTTATGTAGCAAAATATATAAAATAAAAGAACAGAACAGATATGTCTTCATGGAAAATAACATGAATAGTTTACTATGAACACAGCATATACAGCTTGCACATGGAATAAATTGCTAAACAACAATGTTGCGTATGTATTGTTTTCAATATCTTGTCCACCTCCCCTTGTTTGGTTAATTTAAGCCCCCACTCATCTGTGGGGTATAGGAGGGGACACTAGGTCCTCACTCTAAAAATTATATTATTACAAAATTACACAGGCTTCCAGTGGGTGGAGGTCTGGGGGAAGACATTAGGTCCTCCCTTTAAAACACGCTGACCATGGGTGGGGATAGAAAGGACATTAATATGTCTCCCCATTTATTTTATTAAATAGCCCACACCTGCTGGCCATGGGTGGCATCAAGGGATTACTGTCCACTCCCCCCCATTATTAATTTAAAAGTCCCTCACCCAGTGACCATTATGTTTAGAACTGGATTCAATGGCTGTCCATTTAGTAGATAGGCATAATATGAGGTCTTGGACTTTTTATTTATTAATGTATTTTTCCTTTAACTATTTAATGTGATGGATGACTAGAAAGTTTTGGCCAGGTACCAAATAATTAACTCACACACTGTCTAGTAAATATGAGAATTGCCAATACAGTTGCGATTAGGTCATTTTCACCATATTTTGTCCATCTAAATAATGTCCGGTGTTTAGGGGTGGAGATGTTTCACAGTGAGGTCCACCCAGCCTCCCTTGCCTTAACTTGAGATAGCTGGAGTGGAACCACATCTGTGGGCACCAGTTATTTTCTGCCGGCATCAGTAAAAGCTGATTTCCCAGCTCCATGCAGCTTTTAATAATGCCGGGGCAGGGGTACCTGGCTTACCTGGTATAACTAAAAAAAATGCACTAAGGTGGCTAGAATGTTATATTTAAAAAAAAATAATTTATTCTTGTTTTTTTTTTGCTTACTTTTGGGACAGAATGACTGTCACTGTTTAGTTTGTGGAAAGACTGGAGATAGGGGTTTTCCCTACACCAGGCAAAGAATAAAATATTGTTACACTAATACACAAGCCTGTCATTCTCTTCCAGAAGGCAATTGCTAACATTCTGTCTTGGGATCTATAATACCAGCAGAGCCAGGACTTTTGCTGTTGCTGCTATGCTGTTTGTCAGCAGCATCTGTCAGGTGCAGGTACTGATGTTTCCCTCTTGTACTCACTCTGAGAGTTCCTGTCCCAGGTCATACACTATTTATACTTTTTACCTTCTCATTGGTGTGATATATATTGTAGAGCAGAGGCATTGTTTCAAAAAATCTCTGCAACATACAGCATGGACCTAGTGGTCTTCTCATGTATGATACAGCTCATATGCATTTCAATAAGGCTTTCTCTCATCTGGCATAATCTGATAAAGAAAGATATTACGTTATGTATCACTGCTGACAAGAATAGATGTACAGGGGACTGAGGATTGTTTAAAACATATATATAGCAGAATACTATAATTATATAGATATCCACAGGACATTTCTAGGTGCAAGAAATATCTGGGGCTTGATCCCAAATGAAAAACTTGATGGCCCCCACTCTAACAGAGAGGTGGGGATAATCCTGCCTCTCTATGCGTGTCCTCTCCTCTGTTCCCATGAACATCAGCTGCTGATGCTCTCTAGGTATTCAATGTAATCCCCTAATACCACCTAACTAATAGAGGGTCATACAGCAAAGTTATGGTCCCCTTGCAACAGTCCCTTGGGAGGTATACCTCCCCTTAAGTAGCTTGGTGGAGCTCTCTCTTACTGATCTTTCTTTTTATAGGAGACTGATTCGAGAAGAAGCTGAGTGATGTAAAATAAAAAATAAAAAACACTGATGTCCTTTTGCATGCTCCATCAACTGTAGAGACCAGGAACTGAACAGACCCACATCCAGAGCTTTGGCCCTCAAAGCCACCCCATAGCAATGCCAATGGAGATTCCTAAAAAACCTTGTTTGAAACCCACCTCTTAAGTGAAGTTTGTATTCAGTGTTTCACATTACATGGTCCCACAGTAAAGAAATACAAAAAATATTTCTTAAAACTTTTTCTTTTTAATTTATTTTACTGGTATTGCTATCTTTCAAGGCGATCTTCAAGGATTCTACCCCATAACGTTGCTCAATTATGAACTGCTATGGATTTGATTATAGCATTGCTGCCAAGCAAACAATTATTAAACTGACCTCTTGTGCTTTCTGATTTTGCACATATTATGACATCATGACAGAATGACTAGAGTTGTGCACAGCGAGAAAATTCAGTTCAGCTGAACCATTTTTTCCAATAATAAAATAATTTTTCAGATGGCCGAATTTTGCCCATATGGTTGTTCTGCTCGGTGGAATTTCAGTACAGAAGAACTGATTTGGGGAAAAAAATCAGACAAACCAAGAGGACCAGCCAGTGTACTACAAATCATACACATAATATTTACTGACGAGGCCACAACATTAAAACCACTGACAGATGAAGTAAATAACATTGATTATATCATTACAATGGCATCTGACAAAAGGTGGGATGCATTAGGCAGTAAATGAAAAGTCAGTCCTTGAATTTTCTTTGTTAAAAATAGTGAAAATAGGCAAGCGAAAAAATCGGAGTGACTTTGACAAGTACCAAATAGTGATGGTGAGATGACTGGGTTAGGGCATCTCTATAACAGCAAGTCTTGTGGGGTGTTCCCAGTATGCAGTGGTTAATACCTACCAAAAGTGGACAAGTGTCAGGGTCATGGGTGCCCACGGCTCATTGATGCACATGGAGATCGAAGGCTAGCTCATCTGGTCCAATCATACAGAACAGCTACTGTAACTGAAAGTTCTGGAAAAACCTAATGCTGGCCATGATAGAATTGTGTTAGAACACACAATGCATATGGGGATGAGTAGCCACAGTTCAGTCTATTTTACCATCAATCATTTCTTTTTATGGTGCAGAATATGGATTTACAAATGAAAACTAACATGCCCTGCCATTACAGTTGTGATTGGTTTGTCATTAGATTCCATTTTAGATAGAAGTAATAAGGTATTTGACCAATCACCCAACTGCCACAAATTTGGATGAATTGCAATCCAGGCTGAAATTATTTACAATTGATGACTTCATTACATCACATTGTGACATCATTAAACTAACACCTTGGGTCTTCGCTTTCAGATGAGGGATCCGACTAATACCTAGCCTGTTTGCACTAATATTGAGAGTTGAAAATAAATCCCTCATTTAAAGTTTAAAAAGGATGCATATTTTAGATATAACCACCTAGCAGGTTTTCTCCTAAGTGATCTTCTACCTTTCATGTAGTTTTCAGAGCCCACAATTACCTAGCAAGGCCTTCTCACCTTGTTTGATATTAATATCAACCATATTCTTGAAACTAAGACATCTCATTGTAGAGACCATCTGCATTCACCTTTACATCATGTTTGTATCATTTTAATTTTAAATTGATACAAAGTTTGTTTATGTGGTATATAGTATTTGGTATGCATTTAATGTGTTAGGTATGCATGGTTTATGTCTATATGTGTGTGTGCATGTGTACGTAAGTATATGTATAATTTTATAGTACATTTCCTAAATTGTAAACTGTCCAATATCTATACTCTGGAATTATATAAATATATGATATAGATTTTTTTATTTTTTTTTACTGGTGCTCATCTTTTTCCCTCAATTGGTTATTTTGTCTTGCTTGATCTGTGAACCAAATGGTAGGTAAATGCACAGGAAGATGGGCCTATTTTCTAAATCGTTTCTAAATTTTATTTTGGCAGATTAAATTCTGATGAGTCAAACCACCACATACACGAAATTCGTCCGTCCCAAATTTTTATATTATTTTCAGATGCAGATTTTTTTTGCGGTAGTGCACACGTCTACTTCTAATTTGCTTCTGCACTATTCCTCACCTATAAGTAGCACAGAAAAATCAATATGGCAAATATAGAGTTCTACAATGACAGTTTGAATAGTCCTCTTTAAGAGTGCCTGAGATATTTGGTACTCTGCTACCACATAAAGTAGCTCAGTAGATTTGAATATAATTTAATGACAAGTGGCTGAATGAATGCAAACAATTCAGATGTTATTCATTATTATAATACAAATAAAGCCCAAGGTAGATGTTATATGAATAAAGATAAAACTAGCATGCTCACCTGTCTTGCAGATTTGTTTGTCCAACTTTGATCTTCTTCAGTGAAAATAGCTAATATCCCTGGTTATGATGACAATCTTGATGTTTAGTGACCAAAGGGGATTACAATTTACGCTTCATTGTGTTGTGAATCCTATAACTTGTTTCCCATTATTGTGGGGATTAGTCTTGGTTGCATATGAGCCATAAACATGTGTGTTTTCCTTACTGCATACATTGTTCTAGTTCTAAGCATTCATCTGGGTATCTGAATTACATAGAAACATCTGATCTTCTCAGACAAAAGATCCATCCAGAAGAGTTTAGCAAAAAAGACCAGCCAGACACTCTCTATATAACCAAATTGTGACAGGTGGGCAAAAAAGTAGGTTAATTTTCAACTAACATTTTCTGCCTTCCTGGATTATTTAACCCTAGTTTTATGTCTAGTATATTTGTATGTGAAATATGGGGCATGTGTTATTTTTATTACGGGAACTGGCTTGATGCATCTTGATTAACTCAATGGAGAAGTATCAAAGTTATCTGTTCGGAAAGTAGTGCAAAATATAAAAGGGGAGGAGTCATCAATTGAATGTGTCTGCTAGTTTGACTGGTTTTCACAGTGATCGGCTCACTTTTAGTACATTATACCACTCTTTGGAACAGAACACTTTGATAAATCATACCCACCGTGTCAGGTAAAAGCTTCTCTAAACTGAGATAATGTCATTCTTCAGAGAGCCTATAAGTGTTTGGAATATTTTAGATACTGTAAAGCATTTAAAATGTAATTCTTACTTTACAAAATGCAATTTTTAGCAGCAGTATAGTAGATACTAGCCACATATGTACAAATGGCACCCCTCACTATTAATAGCAATCGAGACACATATAATTATTTACTGCTTCGGTCTGTTTTAATCAATAATGCCTGACATCCAAGAGTGCAATATCATTTGAAGTTCTAACATTTTTAATATTATCCGATGTGGGCATTGTAACACACAATAATTTTCCACTACACCTTTTCCATCCCAATTTTATATTTAATTGTGAAATCCTTCAGTAATTCTCAGTAATGGTTACATGTCATATCTCTAAGAACTACTTTTGCCGAAAAGCCATTATTACAGAAAATTTGTAATCACTGAAGCATTGTTACATCAGGAAGTCTGATCACGGATGTAGCATATTGAGCCTGTTCCATGTTCTAAATTTTGTTCTCTGCTAAATGAAATAAATACATATAGTTAATAAAAATATTGATTATTAAATTGTGGAAGCAGGTTTTGTATGTTCTAATCTAGACAGACAATCCAGTCATTTTTGCTTTGAAAATACCATTAATGCATTCAGTTACTATAAATCTGATAATTTCCAGAAATCGTCTAGTACACCACATCAAAATATGGACCCAGATTAAATGTCCTCGGAGTGCCTCATAATTGCATAGCTGCAAGTAGCCCATTAAAAAAGCTGAAAGGTAATTGGCATTATCATGAGAACAGTGATGATGGCTAATCTTCAATTTGAAATTGTTCGTTGTCACCTTTCCCGTAACACCCAGCTAAAGTTGCCCCTGGAATCATGAGCAAAAATGTCTAATGCTGTAACAACTGTATCGCAGTGAACAATTTAGCATCTTTGACAGTCACTGTTATGAGGTGCAAATTGAGACTGTATCTCTTCAAGATTTCTCTTCAACAATGAAGCCTGTCTAGTATTTAATTTAGGATTGGTTCTGTGTATGGGATACTTCTCGGAATTTATAGTATATTTTTTCTAGTGATGACACATGTACCTGTAATTCATTTGAGTTCTGTTTAAAGATGACTACTTACACAATGGGACAAGTAAGTTCTGCCTATACTTTGTTTTACCATTGTACATAGAGCTGTATTTCTTGATTGCACATTTGCATTGAGAGAGAAAATATTCATTGGCAACTCTATCAAGTGATCTGCACTTTCCAACATCATAATATAGCCATAGGATGTAACAAATAACACAGATTTTTCACCTAGAATTGGTGATTCGAACATTTGAAACTGTATGCTTTGTGAGTGCACATAATGTGTTTTGCGTATATTGCATAAGTCAAGTCTTGACCTGATTCCTCAAAATAATTATGCAATCTCTCTATATATATGTACCCCATTAGAAATCACATGAGCAGCATATCATATGAAAGATGGTCTCATATTTTTCACGTGAGATTGATGTCAATAAGAATGAACATTTTGTGCTTTGTATGTACACTGTCTGTATAAGTGTATGCAACATTATTAATCCTATTATATATATATATATATATATATATATATATATCACAAAATTCACTATATAAAACAACAACCGACATTTTCAAGATCAAATAAAATATCAAAACATGGTGTTTATATATAGTGCAAACATTTAATTAAACTTACCTATCAAGGTGGTTTCTTGCATGTGTGTCCCCCCTGAGCCAACATTTGATTGCTACGAAATTTAAAAATAGGTAATCCCATTTGTTTTATCATTTTATTTTTCTGTAAACTAAAAATAAGAGATAAATATTTAGGTAGAAAAGAAAAAAAGCTTAACTGAAAAGCAAAGGCAAAAGTTAAAGGAGAACTAAAGAGTTAAGAATACAACCCTTTATTCATAAAGATTTAGTGTCCCTGTCCATAGTTAAAAAGGTCCCAATCACTGTGTGTTTCATAGCATTAAAGGAACATTCCACTGCCAATTTTTAAAATTAATCTTTAGTAGATATACCCCCAGTTAAAATATGCAAACATTTAATTATTTAGATCTGTTTTCTGCATCCTTTGCAAACCCTCCACTTCTAACCCAGACCAGACTTTCTGCGGCTGTCCAATCACAGACTTCCCAATGCAGCTCAAAGAGAAGTCTTTGCAAGGCAGGTGCTCTGGGCAATTGCTGCCTCTTGAGTTTAGCTCCACTGACCTAAACAAACCAGGAAGTAACAGGACCAGTTATCTGAATGACAGTAGGGGGAGGGTAACAAGCTTAATTTATGAAATGGCCAATTTAGTCCTTTATAAAGCCAGATATCTTTCTTCTTTTTTTTACTGGTTTAATATGTTTTGGTGGGGGTTTTTTTCTATTCAAGAATAGAAGAATGCAGTGAACAAAGTAAAATCAAGGTAAGTAAGCAAGCAACGTATTTCCTCGAAAACCAAGGGCATTAAAATACCATCAACAAAGTACACCCCATGACCTGTACTCCTGCTGTTAACACATTGTTTACTAATCAAAAAATAAAGAAACTGAAGAGCAAAAACAAAATAGCAAAAAAACTAAAAAAGAATAAGCGAAACAGCCATTGATAGACCAGCATCAAATTTGAGACTATAAAGCCCACAGGGCCTATATTTTATAGAAGAATTTCATAGAATTGTAAACCATGGCCATGAAAAAATGAACAGCTATCCTACCCCTAAAATGCGCCATGGTCGGAACCTGTGAATTTATTCACCCTGTCTCCAGGCTGTAAGCGTAATATTTATTTTGGTTATGCAAAGGTAAATTTTGATAGATTTGGACATAAGAAAAACCAAGTAAACCTAGTAAAAGTTAATGCCACAACAATTTAGAACCAAGTTAAGCAGACAGATGAGGATAGGTGATGGGGAAATATGAGTGACAAGGTGTACTAGGTAAATGATGGGGGATGCAGCTGATGCACATTGAGACAATAGCTTTTGGAAATCCTACTGCAGTGATGGCTATCTTTAAGACTACAGATGTTTGAGAACTCTGTGTCATAAAATTCAGCTAGATTTTGTTTTTACTTTGCATCATGGGAAACATAGAACGTGAACATCCGCAACGCCAAAGCTTGTCTTCACTGCCAAATTCAACATCTAAAAGACCAAAGTTAATTCCGGCTTTGTTAACCTTCTTTAAGCACTGGAATTAACCACCTGTGCTTTAGAGTTATGATCCTCATTCTACTAAAGCAATAGCATTTCCATTTTAATTTCACGTATTAATGAATCTTGGTGCTCATGCCTCTACATTATATTCAGAGTAGTATGCAGTGATTTATAAAATCAGCAGATGTTGGCTGTTTCAATGTAGAGCAGTGGGACAGTGTTTTGCTGACAGCAGAGGTAATGGAGCAGTTTTTCTGTTCCAGAACGAATCATATAACTGTGTTGGGTGCCACATGTTAGCTAAGAAATAATTAGTTGTGTTTCTTCCTTTAACAGAAAGTAACCATATCCTATTAATACAAGACAGAGCTGCATTTGGACAAAATCAGGCTAGCACGACAATGTTAGTGAACCTATGGGACCACAAAGTGAGCATGCTAATTATCTAAAACAGTTGCGCTTGGGATTTAGTAAATAGTTACTTACACTATGGGGCCCATTTGCAAAGGCCCCTGTAAACTAAAGAATGTTAATATGCATTAATTGGTACAAGTGGCTATATACAATATGCCTGTGAACATGTTCTAAATTGCTCTGTTCAAACCTGCAATGTTTGGAGACTGATCTAATTTTAGGGAATATTTTATCTGCATGTTACTTTATTTTTATTCATTAATATTTAATATACAATGTAATTTGTCTTATTAGAATAAATTTGTTGTTTTTTGTAGCTTAGGTAAAAAAGTAGTATGTTGTTTATTTTATGGGATGCAGCCAAAAAAATCATCTCAATTTATTTGCATATTTATACATGCTTGTAATGTACACACTGTATTCTTTTTGTAAAACACTTTAATTTGGATTGTTAACAATGCCATTAGTGATTGTGCAGTCCATATCCCTACCGCACCATTTTGTATTACCCACCAATTTCCCATGAGATGTTGGCTGAACAATATGGGGAATGTGGTCAGAACACTAGTAATCATGATTTATTATATAAAAATAGATGATGAATAAAAATAGCACCGATCCCATTTTCAATTTTGCTGAAATACAAAAAGCAACATAAATCTGTTCGATACAAATTACTTTTTTTTTTTAAATGGCAAACAAACTAAAGAAAAAGAAAAGAATCTACCAAAAACTGTGTGTATTAGTAAAACTTAACTTTTATTATGTCATAAAAAAATATACAAGGGTGGATAAAATAAGAAAAATAAAATGGAAAATGCAGTCCTCCCTGTTTGAACAAATCTTAGTAGTGTAGCAAGATAGTAACTCTAGGATGATAGAAATTATTCAGATTAGCAATATATTATTAATACAATGTTTACCTAGTGACACTGTGAAAGAGCTTAAAGAGTGTAGAGGAAAGGGAAACAATGGTAAAAGGCTATTATGCCTATTACTGAGTGAGAGCCTAGTGTGCCTCCGAGGGCACCCCTTATACAAAATCATACTCTATTACTAAGCCACCCACTACAAGTTCAACCACATTATCTCTAAGATATAAACGGAAACGAATTGTAAAAATACAGGATAAATAAAGGACTGAACGATCCTACAAGTCAAAGGATGCTAATGCTCGTAGTGTCAGCTATCTGTTGCTAGAGTTACGGTAGTAGGTGCTGTTATTAATGGTATATCGAGTGAGTGTCCTGAGCCCCTTACTTATTTTTGACACTGCAGATGTTTGTGGGCCACATTTTTCATAATGTTGACCCAATCTATGCAGCATGTCAATGTAGCACACAAATATGTAACTTACAGAATGGAGCTGACAAACCAGTTGCTTTTTGCGCTGCCCAGGTGAGTAATTCCCACCTATTTCTGAGAAGCTGGAGAAAGTATGTCCTGTTGCCATCCTAAAATAAAGGAATACATTCTGCAGTAAGCTTCTTTCTCCAATGGGAACAATAATGCGGACACAATCATGCTTTCCAGAAATTAATGTTGCTTTAATGAATAAAAATAAATTCAGATTAATAAACTGCATAGAGGGAGGGCACTTTACTAATCGATTTTGTGCCTAGAAGGCAATTACTCACAGAGGTTAAATGTCTACAAAACCTCTCATTGGCACATTTCATTATTTTAAAACAATACAAGGTTGAATGGTGTGTGTGTCTTGTCGTGTCTTTGTCCGTGTGTGCGTTTGAATGTGTATGTGTGTGCTTTTTCATCCATGCGTATCTGTATCTGGGTGACACAAAATTAATCTATTATACTAATTTAAACAATTATATTAAATATAAACTGAATAGATTGAATATAAAGTACAGCAAACACAAACTAGAAGAGTTCCTGTTAGACACGAGTCTGATTACCAGCTCAATGGGTATAAAATCAAGCTCTTTATCCTCTAGCCAACCCTGGCATTTTTGCCACTTATCATATTAAAAAAGCAACCCTTCATAATTGCATTATAGGTACGATTGTTTCAATGTATTCTATGGTACCAAAACTGAGAAGGGCATTTTTCTTATTGTTCTTTTTAACTATTTTCATTTGCGGTTGTATTGAATGAAAACATGTCAGTTACTCATTCTGAAACCTAAATAGTTTTTGGCTATGTATACAAAGCAGGATATCTAAAAAAGAATGACAATATGTTTTGTGTAGCACGGCTAATTAGCAATGTGTGTCCTGCAGTTGCATATGTTTGCATTACTAATTAATCCATAGGTGGTACATATCATCGTGTCAAAGGAAGATATTCCTTTAATTAGAAGGTGCCCTTGAGTACAATGTCTGTGAATACTAATTGCTTGCTATAAATGTCAGTGTCCTTCCTTGGAGTAAAACATTCTACGAACTGCAGACTTTGGGAAGAAACAATATTGCTAAATGAACAAAGTTGCATTTGAATTGTGCATATTATTTGTCACGTGAATAGCAGCTGCTATCAGGAAACAAGTTGTATGGACCAAATGAGAATCAGTTGTTCTGGTGTTCTGGTGTCTATAGTTTGTCCCTGCAGGCTTTTCAATGTAAACACTGCCTTTTCAGAGAAAATATTGCTGTATATTACTGTATAGTAAGTGGCAGTTTAGTTTAGTGGCAGTCTCTCAGACAACCATTAGAGTTTCCTCCTAGTTCAATGCTGCACAGAGTGCATCTCCTACGTTCAGCATCTTCACACTCTGCATGGAGATGATAAACATCTCCCATAGAGTGCATCAATTAATTGATTATGAGCCTTCCATTGAGTTACAAGGAGACAGTCACACACAGTCACAGGCAGTCCGACAAACACACACACACACACAGTTACAAGCAGACAGCCACACACACGGTCAAAGGCAGGCAGACACACACACAATCACAGTTATAGGCTTTTACACACACAGTTACAGACAGACAGGCAAACACACCGTTACACAGCTAGAGGTAGACAGACACACATACAGTTACAAGCAAACAGTCACACACAGTTACCTCCTTCAATTTTGGGCACTGGAGAAGGGAGTTGAGGCACTGCAATCCCTGGTTTCCAGCTGCTGGGGAAGCAGGGTTCCTTACTCAGTCTGTAGGAGTAGCCAGGCACAGGCTTCAGACAGCATTTAGCTCCGCCCCTGACATAGTTTAGTTCAGCTTTGCAGCATTTTTAATTCCGCCCCCTTACTTATGGATTCGGCTACTGCACTGCCAGCCCTAGCGTGTGTTAGCTGTGTAAAATTAAAAATATCTGAATTACAATGGTCTCATTTTACCTGATACAACTAAAAATATGTATTTTTATAAATCTGATTAATATAGTAGTAATTTAACTAGAGTAAGGCAAACATATGAGAATGATTTATGTCTTATTCCTCAATCACTTTTCCTAGTGATAGTCCAATTCTCACTTGAACATCAAGGTAGACACTTCTCTTTTTTCCAAGGATTGTATTTTTGCTAAATATTTTCACTTCCAATCACTGTACAATTGCAACCAGTATAAGATTTTACCATTACAGTACCGTGCAAAGTGTATAAACAGGCTCAAGGTAGAAGCATTTAGCAGACATGTCCATATTTTATAATCAAAACAAATTAAACCTGCAGAACAATCAATACACTGAGTTACTTTTACTTTTGTACATTCAGAATTCCTTTCATTTAAAGCGGCACTGTCATGCCGAACTTACCTTTCCTCAATCTCTTCCTCTTCTCCCTCTCTCTCGGAATCTGTTATTCTTTTCTTCCTGTCTGCTTTAGTTTTCTTTAAAATCATAAGACAAAGTAGGGACTCTTTGCCTTCTGGAGGATTCCTCCGCTTGACCAGCTCTGACCAGCGGAGGAGCAAAGTGTGCTTCATTTCCGCTGGTCAGAGCAATTTTCCCATGATCCTTACCTTCCCTCTGTGTTCCCACGATGCTTCCTGTCACTTTACACAAAACTGCCGAATTGCGTTCTAACTGAATGAGAACAGTATGTTCGTTTCTTTTAGAACGCAATTCGGCACTTTATTCGGATCGGAATTTCATTCTAATGAATGAAACTCTGATCCTATTCATTGCTGTGGCTGCATCTTGCAGCCGCTTAGTAGATAACTCCCTAATTCCCACGGTATCAGGGAGCTATCTACTAAAAGCCTGAAAGACCTAAATTGGTCTTTCAGCCACATTTACTAATACTAAGTAAAGATTACTTAGTATTAGTAAATAATATGCCCCTACTCGCTATACCGCGAGCATGTGTAGTAAGCAGTGAGCAGCTTATAGCTGCTCACTGTAAAAAAAAACAAAAAAAACTAATAACCCCCCCATGCCCGTGGGTGCCCTATATAAAGATGGGGGGGACCTACTGTCCCCCCCTGGCCCCCACCCCTGAGCGGTGGGTGGGGGCCCTAAATAAAGATATGGGGGGGAACTTCTACTGTCCCCCCCAGCCCCCACCCCTGCGCGGTGGGTGGGGGCCCTAATAAAACAATAACGGGGGGAACCTACTGTCCTCCCCCCGGCCCCCACCCCTGAGCGGTGGGTGGGGGCCCTAAATAAAGATATGGGGGGGAACTTCTACTGTCCCCCCCAGCCCCCACCCCTGCGCGGTGGGTGGGGGCCCTAATAAAACAATAAGGGGGGGGACCTACTGTCCTCCCCCCCTGGCCCCCACCCCTGAGCGGTGGGTGGGGGCCCTAAATGAAACACACCCCCCCATCAAGGTGTCTAGGGGTCCCAAGCCCCACCCAAAAAAAACCTATCCCCTACCTACCCCCTCACCCTAAAAATAGTGAGGGGGGAATAAAATAACTAACCTGTAAAAAAAAAATTTAACTGACCATTTGACGTCTTTTTTCTAAAATCTTCTTTCTTCAGCCCCCAAAAAGGCCAAATAAAAATCCATCATGCCCGTCGCATTTAAAAAAAAAAATAATAATAATCCATGTGCGCCCTTCGAGGGCACGCCGCGTACACTCTGATTGGTGGGTTTAAGCCAATCAGAGTGCTCTGAGTCATTTTACACAGCGTGGGAAAATTCAAAAGAACTTTCCCACGCTGTGTAAAATGACAATCAGAGTGCTCTGTGTCATTTTACACAGCGTGGGAAAGTCCTTTTGAATTTTCCCACGCTGTGTAAAATGACTCAGAGCACTCTGATTGGCTTAAACCCACCAATCAGACTGTTCTAAGCCTAATTGCAGGGCGGGGCAAGGCTTTATAAGCCTTGACCCGCCCTGCGGAGCTCAGTACGTGGCGTGCCCTCGAAGGGCGAACATGGATTAATTTTGTTTGCGATCGTTTTTTTTTTTTTTTAGTGTCGGGCTTTGCTGAAGGCTAACTGAAAACGAAAGGTAATGGTAACTTTTTTTACATTAGTTTTATTCCCTCCTCACTATTTTTAGGGTGAGGGGTAGGTGGGAATTTTTTAGTGGTGTAAGGGGCTTGGGACCCCTAGTCACCTTGATTTGGGGGGGGTTCAGCCCCCACCCACGCTCAGTGAAAAGGACAGTAGGTCCCCCCTTTTTTTATTGGGGCCCCACCCACCGCTCGGGTGGCCGAGGACAGTGGGTCCCCCCCGTATTGTTTTATTATGGCCCCCACCCACCGCGCAGGGGTGGGGGCCAGGGGGGGACAGAAGTTCCCCCCCATATCTTTATTTAGGGCCCCCACCCACCGCTCAGGGGTGGGGGCCAGGGGGGAGGACAGTAGGTCCCCCCCTTATTGTTTTATTAGGTCCCCCACCCACCGCTCAGGGGTGGGGGTCAGGGGGGAGGACATTAGGTCCCCCCCCTTATTTTTTATTAGGGCCCCCACCCACCGCGCAGGGGTGGTGGCCGGGAGGGAGGACAGTAGGTCCCCCCCTTATTGTTTTATTAGGGCCCCCACCCACCACGCAGGGTTGGGGGCTGGGGGGGGACAGAAGTTCCCCCCCATATCTTTATTTAGGGTCCCCACCGCTCAGGGGTGGGGGCCGGGGGAGAGGACAGTAGGTCCCCCCCCTTATTGTTTTATAAGGGCCCCCACCCACCGCGTAGGGGTGGAGGCCAGGGGGGAGGACAGTAGGTCCCCCCCCCTCTTTATCTGCATGGCCCCCACCCGCCGCTCAGGGTGGGGGAGGGGGGGAGGACAAAAGGTCCGCCCCCCCTTATTGTAATTTATGTCATTTTTTTTCAACAGTGAGCAGCCACAGGCTGCTCACTGTTTAGTAGACATGCCCCTACTCGCAGTATAGCGAGTAGGGGCATTTGGGAGATTTTAATCACCCTTGTGCTATTATGGGGGTCATATTGACCCCCATAGAGTGAGGGGGGGGACCTGGGGGGGCTTATGAAGTGGTGGGGAGCACTACCGGCACGCAGCTCCCTCCTTGTAATAACCTGCACGAACAAACATACACTGATACATAGTGTTTGTTTGTTTGGCTGATATTTCTATTCACTCATTCGTCTGTCTGATGAATGAATGAATAGATGAAATTCCCGTTCGCATGTCCAGGTGTTTAACTGGGCATGTGCGGGAATCTCACAGTCTGCCTAGTGTGGGCTGATGACGTGTCCCACAGGGACTTCACCTACCCACACAAAGATGGCGGCGCCCTGAATAAAGATCGGGGCAGAAAATAAGGATTAAAAAGTAGGTAATGTGGAGGGCTTAGGGGCGTTTGGGGGTGACTAGTGGGTCAATTGGATGTAGTGGAGGCGCGAGGGGGGTTAAAAATAAAAACGGGATTCGGCATGACAGTGCCGCTTTAAATTCACTAACAATACCCCATAAATGTTGCACAGATATATTCAAGATCCCCACAATCGTATGTTTTAAATTTGTGTCAATTGGGTGATTGGTCAAATTCCTGAACTCAGAAATGTTGCCAAGTCTCATACATACATACATACATATATATATATATATATTGGGTTGAATAATTTTGATAACAACTATATATACACTGAACAAAATTATAAACGCAACACTTTTCTTTTTGCCCCCATTTTTCATGAGCTGAACTCAAAGATCTAAGACTTTTTCTATGCACACAAAAGGCCTATTTCTCTCAAATATTGTTCAATATTGATAATCCATCCACCTCACAGGTGTGGCATATCAAGATGCTGATTAGACAGCATGATTGCACAGGTATGTGTATTTTTCTAAATAAGAAGTAGGATTCATGCTTAATCTAACAAAAATTTGCAAAATTCTGACATACATCAATAATTTTGTGGTAGTTAGAATAGAGCTGTGACATGAAAACAGTAGTTAGTTTAGGAGAAGAGTGAAGGGGCACCATTTATTATGTTTAGGGCCATTCAGTATTTTGATAATTTGACCCAGTTGGCTGGTTTTCGTGTGGGGAAGGCAAACTGTATAATGGTTTGAATGTTTTATTATTTGGCCAACTTTTAAACAGTGCTCTATTTTACTAGAGCTTCACTAGTAAATTCTCTGTGCCTAAGGAATCCATAGAATGCCAGTACATTGCAGTCTTAATGACTAGGTTAGTATGGGACTCAAATGTAAATCAGATAATGATCTAAATATATCACTATTTACAGGGAGTTAATGTTTGAGGTTGACTAGTTTCTGAATACCTTTAGTTTATTGTCAAAATGTACAGACTTTCAGCTGTTTGCAATGAACAAATCTAACTAAAGCAACTGAAATAGTTCAACACAATGAATGCTGCAAGTGTTTGCTCCACATTCAACTGAAAATGCAACTTATGATGTCTTCTCGAGTCTAAAAGTTTTCAACCCTCCTTCACAAAAGCACAAATATGCAAAGCACATTTTGTCTCAAGCACACCTGATGCAACTAATCAAGGGCTTCATTTGTTGCACCAGGTATGCTTGGGGTTGAACACTTGAAATACCTTAATTGGCTAGGGGTTTATTGAGTGTCACATTTGACTACTTGTTAGACATGATGGCTAAGTCAAAAGAATGGTTCATAAAGTTAAAAGAAGAGATAATCGTCCTTGACAAACAAGGAACAGGATACAAAAAGATAGCAAAGGCACTGAATGTTTCAAGTGACACTGTTGAAAGCATAGTTCGCAAGTTCAAAGTTGAAGGAACAGTGATTACACTACCTGGAGAGGGCAGAAAAAGAAAACTATCAATGGCTGCAAACAGATTACTGAGAAGGCAGGTTGTGAAAAACCCTTGAGTGACGGCAAACTACCTGCAACAAGACTTGGTGGCAACATCCACTGGGGTTTTAATAAGCACAGTAAGGTGCATATTAAGCACAGAAGGTTTCCATGCCAGAACTCCAAGACATACACCACTACTGACCTAAAAGCACAAGAAAAGCTGCCTTCAATATGCTCAAAATCATATAAATAAGCCACAGAAGTTTTGGGATTCTGTTTTGTGGAGCGATGAAAGAAAACTGGAACCTTTTAGCCTAAAGGATCAGCGTTATGTCTGGAGGAAGAAGAATGAAGCCTTAAAAGAAGCTGAAAATAACACTGCTTATAGTGGCTCAGTGATGCTCTGGGACTGCTTTGCACCCTCTGGCACTGGAAACCTGCAGTATGTCGAAGGCAAGATGGATTCATTGAATTATCAGGAAATTCTTTGAGAAAATGTCATGCTGTTTGTGAGGAAGCTGAAGCTTGGGCGTCATTTGACCTTCCAACAAGAACATGATCCCAGACATACCTCAAATTCCACCGCGGCTTGATTGCAACCTCGGTCCTGGAAAATTCTACATTGGCCATCACAGTCACCTGACTTGAACCCCAAAGAAAATTTCTGAAGAAACGAGGTGAAGCATGCAAACCCAATAATATTACTGAACTGGAGGCATTGCTCATGAGCATTGGGCTAAGATTCCTCAGGAACATTGCCAGAAGCTGGTGTCTGGCTATGCATCTCATTTGCAGCAGGCCATAACTGCAAAGGGTACTAGTAAGTACTAAAGTGCTTGCCATGAAGGAGTTGAATAATTTTGACAATAAGCCTGGTTTTCAATGGGGTTATATATATATATATATATATATATATATATATATATATATATATATATTTAATAAATATAACATAAAAAATACAGGGAGTGCAGAATTATTAGGCAAGTTGTATTTTTGAGGATTAATTTTATTATTGAACAACAACCATGTTCTCAATGAACCCAAAAAACTCATTAATATCAAAGCTGAATATTTTTGGAAGTAGTTTTTAGTTTGTTTTTAGTTTTAGCTATGTTAGGGGGATATCTGTGTGTGCAGGTGACTATTACTGTGCATAATTATTAGGCAACTTAACAAAAACAAATATATACCCATTTCAATTATTTATTATTACCAGTGAAACCAATATAACATCTCAACATTCACAAATATACATTTCTGACATTCAAAAACAAAACAAAAACAAATCAGTGACCAATATAGCCACCTTTCTTTGCAAGGACACTCAAAAGCCTGCCATCCATGGATTCTGTCAGTGTTTTGATCTGTTCACCATCAACATTGCGTGCAGCAGCAACCACAGCCTCCCAGACACTGTTCAGAGAGGTGTACTGTTTTCCCTCCTTGTAAATCTCACATTTGATGATGGACCACAGGTTCTCAATGGGGTTCAGATCAGGTGAACAAGGAGGCCATGTCATTAGATTTTCTTCTTTTATACCCTTTCTTGCCAGCCACGCTGTGGAGTACTTGGACGCGTGTGATGGAGCATTGTCCTGCATGAAAATCATGTTTTTCTTGAAGGATGCAGACTTCTTCCTGTACCACTGCTTGAAGAAGGTGTCTTCCAGGAACTGGCAGTAGGACTGGGAGTTGAGCTTGACTCCATCCTCAACCCGAAAAGGCCCCACAAGCTCATCTTTGATGATACCAGCCCAAACCAGTACTCCACCTCCACCTTGCTGGCGTCTGAGTCGGACTGGAGCTCTCTGCCCTTTACCAATCCAGCCACGGGCCCATCCATCTGGCCCATCAAGACTCACTCTCATTTCATCAGTCCATAAAACCTTAGAAAAATCAGTCTTGAGATATTTCTTGGCCCAGTCTTGACGTTTCAGCTTGTGTGTCTTGTTCAGTGGTGGTCGTCTTTCAGCCTTTCTTACCTTGGCCATGTCTCTGAGTATTGCACACCTTGTGCTTTTGGGCACTCCAGTGATGTTGCAGCTCTGAAATATGGCCAAACTGGTGGCAAGTGGCATCGTGGCAGCTGCACGCTTGACTTTTCTCAGTTCATGGGCAGTTATTTTGCGCCTTGGTTTTTCCACACGCTTCTTGCGACCCTGTTGACTATTTTGAATGAAACGCTTGATTGTTCGATGATCACGCTTCAGAAGCTTTGCAATTTTAAGAGTGCTGCATCCCTCTGCAAGATATCTCACTATTTTTGACTTTTCTGAGCCTGTCAAGTCCTTCTTTTGACCCATTTTGCCAAAGGAAAGGAAGTTGCCTAATAATTATGCACACCTGATATAGGGTGTTGATGTCATTAGACCACACCCCTTCTCATTACAGAGATGCACATCACCTAATATGCTTAATTGGTAGTAGGCTTTCGAGCCTATACAGCTTGGAGTAAGACAACATGCATAAAGAGGATGATGTGGTCAAAATACTCATTTGCCTAATAATTCTGCACTCCCTGTATGTAATAATAGATTTTTCTACTGCCCCTCCTCTTTTTCTCTTTATTTTTTCTCTTGATCTGTGAACCAACTGGCTATTGAATACTGTTATCTGTGTACGGTAAACTATATATATAATATTTTTCATTATGGTGATATTTTACAGTACACTGCCTTATTTCCGTACCCTTTTGGTTTGTCTGATTCATATCCTGAATTTTTTTTTAACTTAATTTGACAATCATATAGCTGAAATTCAGACAAATTGGTTTGACCAAAATTTTTTTTTTCATATTGCAAAATTCTAGCGTTTTCAAATTGATTCAGTCCAAAGAATATTGCATTATAGGATGCACTCCTATAGTAAAGCTTGGTTTTTAATTTTGATGTTAATTAAACAACTATTTAATTCCAGCCAATATAATTTTTTTTTTCTAATTATAATAATAGAATAACACTTCATTCATGGTGACTTGAGAACTGTTTACATAAAACTAATGCCTAAAATTAAATCCTCATTTTATTTAGAAAAAGCATCTCTAATACAGATGATTTTGGAAGTTTTGAAAATCAGTTGTCATGTCACTACAACTCAAATTCTGAACCATATATCAATATGTTTAGCATATCATCATGACATTCCACAAGTCTGGGGTATTTGTATTGATTATTCGAAACTGTTGAATCCAGGTAAATTGTTATTTTTTTATACATGTACCTCAATCATTCAATCGATTTCTTACAGAAATATTGCAGCAAAGGTTAAAATAATATTTTCTTCATTAAATCACTGTTACTGATAGTCAGTAAAAGGCTTCTTTTTTATGATAAATGAAATTGTGCATTTTTTTTTTATTATAGGTTGTGTTAACATTATCTAGATCAATATGAAATTTCCTCGTAGATTCAATTAGTGAACTGGAGTTGAAAATTGTTGTCCTGAAGGTTTCCTACTTATATGAAGAGTTGAAGTTGAAGACCAACTCTACAGGGAGTTTTCAAGAGGAGTAGAGAGGATATTAACCTAAATTAAATACTGCTAAGCGTGATCATTGACTGAATAGCAAAATGGTGCAGGGATTTCAAGTAGTTGTCCTCATGCATTTCTTTATAATATGAAGCAGAAAATAGATTGTATGTCATAACTTGTCATAAACACAGGATCTTAATATATTTGTGATGCTGTAATATTCTGCTGTTCTCTTACACAAGTCTATTAGGAAATCTGACAAGACTTCATAACATCATCTGTCTCAGAATGGTTTTCGATATGAAATATAACCACATAATTTTTAAACCACCTACTGTGACAAAGTATCACTGGAGGTCTTTACATCAGCATCATTATTCAAGGAAGACTCCATAACCACTACAGAAAGCTGGAAGCTACCTACACCGAGATAAGCCCGAGATAAGCGGGAAACTACCTACACCGAGATAAGCTGGAAGCTACCTACACTGAGATAAGCCCAGAAGTCTGTGGCTAGAGCTTAGCTTATGAGAACTAAGGTCCCATTGGACCTCGGGTGAGTTTTCAAACCACTAGCAAAACAGCTTGACTACGTACACACAATAATTACTACAGCACTTTGAGTGTTTCTTTAAGAATTCATCTTTAGGGCGTAACCTCCAATTTTTATTTTTCCCAATGTATATTTAGAGTCTTGATCTGATTCTTCACTCATAGATACCTTTTTAGAAGTGACCTCTGTAAAACATACATTTAAGAGAACATATTTAAGTATTTTAATATAGGTTTTCAGATAGAATTTTTAGATACATTTTGGGGGTACTTGGTGTGCTTAAACATGAATTGGCCATTGATTGTGGAAAAAATCCCGCTACTTTTTGTATGACTTACTTTTATTTTATGTCAGGTGATATTACATAGCCCTGCAAGATTTACAACCGAATATGTTTTGCACTGTTTGTCTGTTCTGCACTTTGGATGCATTTACATAACATTTGACTAAGATGAATACAGAAATCCAAGTGCCACCTATTAAAAATCAATTGTTTTTAACCCAGAGAAGCTTTAAGATTCTGTTCTGCACACTTAGCATGTGTTTCTTGGGCTGCAAGTTTTCCATGCCAGGTTTAACCAACGTACCCTGAATGGTTTATATTCAAACACATATATTTTTATATAAAATTGTATTTCAGAGTCAATCTACTGCCTTGTAACTTGTATGTAGTTTCTTTGATTCTGGGTTCTACCTTGACCTACCAGTTTGTTTGTTTTTTTCTTTTGGTCTTCTTAAGCGACATTTTCATAAAAAGTTCAAACATCTTTGCCACAGCAGTTAAATAAATGTAACTGACCTGATGGAAACATTATTAAACTAGAACTCAATGAGAAGTCTTTGCAATGCAGGTGCTCTGGGCAGTTGCCTGCCTCCTAAGTTTAAATCCACTGAGCCAAGCTTTCAGGATGTAACAGGACCAGTTGTCTGATTGACAGTCAAAGGGTGTAACAAGCTTATTTTATAAAATTCACAATTTCTATTGAAATCAGCTCTTGTTATAACATACAATTTAAAAAAAAACTCTTCACACACAAAGCACATCAGCAAGCTAAAGTGTTTTAGGTGTTTGAAGTGTTCCCTTAAGCAGCACAATTTTAGATTTCAAGAATTAAGCTGTTTTTAATTAGTTTATCTCCCTCAATAGAAACCATGGTTTGAATCAGAATTAACTTAAAAAGAAGAGAAAATGGTGTGCACTTTTTAATATATTGCACAGAATAATATATATGTATAGTTTATGTATGAGTTAGGATACTCTTTGTTCTTCATGAATAGAATATTTTTATATTCTTTTTATGTGTATGTAATATATAAGGTGTACTGTAAAACGCTATACCTTTAATTTTGTTGCACTAACTTAAGGGGACTCTATAGTCGCCAGAACACGTACAGCTTCATGTAGTTATTATGGTGTCTACAACATGTCCCTGCAGGCTTTTTCAGTGTAAACACTGCCCTTTCAGAGAAAAGGTAGTTTTAAAAATACTGCCTAGGAACACCTCTAGTGACCGTCGCCCAGACAGCCCCTAGAGGTGTTTCCTGGGTCAGTGCTGCACAGTATGTATGGAGATGCTGAACACTCCACATAGAGATGCATCGATTCAATGCATCTCTATAAGGAGATGCCGATTGGCGCAGCACGAAATTTTGCCGAGCATGTGCAATAGTCTTCCAATGAATTCATATGAAAAAGTATTGGAATGGCGAAGATCATCATATTTTATGGTCTTAGCCCTGGAGTTGAAGTGCGCTGGGCCAGCAATGGCGAAGGCATTGCTGGAAACAAGGTGAGTAAAATTACCTGTTTAAGGTAAAGATAGAGAACACATGACATAAACACTGCATTTTTATTGGTTTTGTTATGATTAATTCACCTATATATGATGTTGTACAAAACAAATATGTTTATGACTTGACAAATACACTTACAGGGTTATTTACTACAGTTAGGATTTTTGGGAATTTAAAGGGAATTTCAAATGCAAGGTCAAAATAGCCAAACTGTAAACGTAGCTGACTTAAATTTAAAATTCACTTTAAATTCACTTTAGATTCCTGACAATTTTCACATTAGTGAAGAGTCCTGCTAGTGTGTTAAAACATTATCTTGCCTATCTTTGTTTGATGGCTGAATAAAACAACCATTTCACCTATTTTGCTAAGTGCTGAGGATTCCATTTATTCACATTGCACTTTTTTAATATACAGACCATTTTGTTCTTTTCAAGGTACCTCAATGCTTCAATGTGCAACATGGAGGCTACCTGCTTCACTGACAGCCATTTAATGCTACAAACAGTGAGTGACTCACTTGTACTGCATTCATATAGAAAACTAGGTTGACTCACTGCCAAAACACAAATCCTACAGCTTTCTCCTCACCTGTCTCTGACAGACACTGCTGTGTGGTCTGAATCTGTCAGCACACAACTGCATTCTAATCAGTAGTAAAGTAATGTTGAGAGGGAGGAATGTTGAGGATTCATAATTTTAATTTTCACTTCTAGTACAGAAATACATATAAGGTCATTCAAGAATGAAGAGAATCCACTATTCTATTCAGCTAAAGTTTCAGTGTTACAGAACATGCATGCGCTACTCCCACATTTAACATATTTTATTTAATTAAATATATATTCTGGGCCCTTAACTTCCAGTATTCTTTCACTTTTAGAGCAGTCTACCAGTTTGACAGCCTGAGTTCAATACGTGATTGGCTATAAAGTCTGGGAGAAATTAAAAGACGATCTAATGTTTTACTTTATAGTTTAGATATTTATTTTTAAGCAAAAAAATTATATATATTGATAACAAGCATTATTACTGATATGCCTTAATACAGTTAAAATTTCCTCTTTTTTGATCAAGCACATGGGGGTGTGTTCACAGAGATGCAAAATGTATTGTTTTTAGTTATATTTGTATATTTCTAACTTATTTCCATTTTATTCTTTCTCTTTTAATTTTGTATTTCCTTGTGAAATCTGGTTTGGTATTTCACATACGTTTTGATAAAAGGCTCTAACATATTCTCACAAAATTTTTGTTCTCTGTGAAATTCTAGTTAAAAATACTATATATATTTTTTTTTCAATCGCCAAGATGACGAAACATACCCAAAACTTGATCTCTTTGGCTGCTGTATGGGTCTTAGCAGCAGGTTGGTTGAAAATGGAGGTGCCCTCATTGGATAATGTAATATCTAAAATTGAAGACAACTATGTTATTGGATGGCTGCTCATTTCCTTAAACTTAACCTGTCCATAACAGAACTTCTGGTCTTCCATCCTTCAAGTGTTGTTACTCTCTTGTTTGTTAATCTCCAAGTCAAAGGCGCTACCATAAGCTCTACATTGCAAGCTCACTGTCTAGGTATTTTCTTTGGCTCTGATCTCTCCTTCACCTCTCATGTCTAATCAATCACCCAATCCTGCCGCTTTCATCTCAAAAACATAGCGCTCATCCGCCCCTATTTAATGCCTGATGCAGCTAAGGTGTTTGTACATGCCGCTGTCTTCTTTCTCCTTGACACCTGCAATCCACTTCTCAGTGGTCTTATGTGTTCTCAACTTGCCCCGTTACAGTCTTCCAGTCTGCCCGCACCTTCCACGCCTACCCCTTCTGTCAAATCCTACATTGATTTTCCGTAAGATACAGGGCTCAATTTAAGATTCTGGTACTTGCTTACAAATTTCTACACAATGCTGCTAGAACCTGCCTATCCTCACTAATACAGAAATATGTCCGGTCTAGGACTCTACGCTCTGCCGAAGACCTACGTCTAACCTTTGTTTGTACTCCTACCTCTGATGCTCACCATCCTATGGAACGCCCTGTTAGACTTTCACCCAGTCTCCACATCAAAAAATCTCTAAAAACTTACTTAGGAAAGCATATCAGTTAAACTGTGTACAGCTATCTCTCCCCACACCCTGATTCCTCTCCTGCCACTGTCATCACAACAAAACACTAATCCCTCAATACTATCATAGCAACCTACGTTTCTAACCTACCCTTACTATTTGTATCACTATAGCCCACTCCCTCTTGCATGTAAGCTCATTGAGCAGGGCCCTCTGTTCCTGTCTGTCCAACTCATCTAGTTACAAATACTTGTCTGTTAGTCCAGCCATTGTACAACACTGTGGAATTTGTTGACGCTTCATAAATAATAATAATGTTATGGATGAATTGACCTCCAAAGTCAGACTGTGTACAGCGGCACACTATACTTCCCTTTGCAGCATTCTTGTTATTCACAAAAATGAGAGGACAGGTTACAACTACATTATTTCAGAATAATTATTTCTTTAATTCTTTTCACACTGTTCAAGGTGGTTGGTTCTAATGACCAATCTTCGTGTGCTCAGGGCTGATGATTCCTATAGGTTACTTAGGCAGTCGCCTAGAGCACCCCTTAGAAAGGGGCGCCTCCAGGAGTCCTGGCCCCTTAAATGCTGCAGCCGTCTGAGTGCTCTATACAGAGCCTCTGACGGCTGCAGCACTGCCCGGGTCAGCGCGTCCAATATGGAGCACCGGGACGGGGGTGCAAGTTATGAGGGATCGGCAGGAGGAAAGCGCACAGCGCTCCCTCTTGCCAGTCCCTCAGTGTAGCGTGGCCGAGCTGTGCTCCGGTCCATTGTACAGAAGCCTCCGTTTCCTGTACCAGTCCAAACTGACAGGAAGTGACAGGAAGAGGAGAGGAGACACCATCAGGGGAGGAGGGGGAAGGAGAGACCACCTGAGGAGGGAGGGAGGGAAAGAGGCAAGACCACCTGGGGGGAGAGGAGAGACCACCTGGGAAGGGGTGGAGAGGCGAGACCACCAGGGGAGGGTGTGGAGAGGAGATACCACCAGGGAAGGGGAGGGAGAAAAGCTGCTCCACTATAAGCCCCTATCCTACCTCACACACTCCCTCTTTCACAATAAACACACACACAATGCATCCCTACACACACACAGAAACACACCATGCTTCCCTTACACACAGAGAAAAACACAATGCATCCATTACACACAAAGACAATGCATCCCTTGCACACACACTGCATCTCTTACACACATTAAATTCACCCCTTAGACACAATCAATGCACCCTTTACAGACACACTGCATCCCTTACATACACAGAAACACACATTGCATCCCTTACACACACACAATACATCCCTTACACACAAACACACACTGCTTTCTATCCCTTACACAAAAACACATTGCATCCACCCCACACACACACACACACACTGCATGGCCTACACAAACTGATATCCCTATACACTACACTCCATAAGCACACACATTAGAACCTCTACAATAACACATAACATATCCCCTACACACTCCACTCCCTGTGAGCGAACACATGGGTGGAACATGTAGGTGGACTTATAGATGGGCCGTGGGGGCCCAGACCTTGAGCACTGTAAGGGGCCCCAAAAAATGGAGCTACTTCCCGTTCCCCCAGAATATTGATTTTTGTGAATACAGTTACAAACAGCCTCCAGAGAGCCTATTCTACACCAGTTTCTGTTTCTATCCCACGTTCTTTGTTACATTTTATAGAAAATCAACTATGCTGACACACAAATGAGGTACTTAACATTGAGTGTTTTTATCATCAATCTCTAACAAAATACTTTAAAAACTTTTTAATGAACATATTTTCTTTTATGTTTAGACTTAATGAATGAAAAAAGTTCACAGATATATTTAAGAAATATAGACCAGACAAAACAAGCTGTTGATTCAGGGACAATTGTAAGAATTGCATGAAGGAGTCACAATGTAATCTGTAATCTGTATTTTCAACATGATATAATAAAATGGGATTGAGTGAGATGTATGTATAAAATTGCAAACTATTTAAAATATTTATTTGTTATACTATTTATTATAATAAAAAAATGTAAAATGTTTCAATGATTATTAAGATTTGACATTTTACCACTAAACATCACCTGTTTAACCTTCATAAAAAAGCCCTTTATTTATGATGGTAAACATATTGCATTGATGATTTATATTCCCAGAGTTTAAACTGATCAGATAACCACGTGAATGCATATGAAGACATTTTTTGTCCTGGAGCACTTAGTTTTGATATTTATCAAATGACTGTGGTGAGTATAGTAGTATTGCATGACACCGATAAGACTACAAAATAAATTAAACAATTGTAACTTCCTGTTAACATAAATTACTATATGTAACTCACAGTTATTGTCGTATACATGTACCTATGAACTAAGATCTGTTTCTAGCTTGTATTGCGTGGTGGTTTCAGATATATGAGACGTTTGAATCGCAGATTAAAGTCTTACTTGGATCCAACATGTACAGTTTGGCTTGGATTTCCTAGATAGCAGATTTAACTCAGATTAAAGGCTAAAAGTTGTTTTAGCCAGATTTATCGAGATTACAGAGAAAAAGAAAATAAAAATTCGGTTTTGCGGAGTGAATTGAGGCAATGGATTACAAGTATACAATAGAATGCAAGCAGAACATGTGTAGGAGGACTTTCAGTACAAACGCTATTATGTATTGTACATTATGTACATCTCTCCTGTATTTTTACTTTAATCTGTCATTTGGAAATGATAAGGTTTCATACTATAGTAAAAAAAAATAGAAAAAAACTATATAAGGTTTAAAAAGTGTGTACTTTAAAAGTCCAGTTTAATTAAAATGAGAATATAAAGTTATATGCCGTTATTAATTATATATTTTACAATCTTTTTCATTCACGTTGAAATAATTATTACCTGCTATACCGTAGAACACCAAATCATATTTGATACATTACTATGAGTGACAACGCTATTTTATTAATATGAATAAATGATACTCCTGTTTCAAAAGCTATACACAATGACAATGTGTCTAAGAAGGAAGAAAACTATGACTAGATTAACCTTACAAAAAAGGTTTGAGCTCTAAGATTTGTGTTGAGCACTGCAGTAGAAAAGAGTGCATAAAGGCTCAAAATGTCAGCATAATCGAGAAATTTGATAGACACCAGTTGCACCTTTTCACTGCCTTTCAAGGCTCCATCTTTTACAAAATTTCATACTGTACGTGATAGCCATTCCACCAGGAAACCTATGTTAATCAGTAATGCTTTGTGTTCCTATGTCGTAATATATCTAACAAAATATTTTACCTCTTGTGATCCAATGTCGGATTTTCCCTGGGGGACTACTGCCGATCCCCGGTGCACATTTGCAGCTCCCGGCACATTTGCAGCACCTGGCATGGAGAATTAGCGGTACTCTTCAGTGAAAATCCGACATTAGACCACAAGATGTAAAATATGGCCAATAACACATGAAAAATAGGGTGCGGTACTGTGCAATCCAACATACGCACATGCCTTTGTAATAAAGAAACAATACAAAACATACTTTTTACAAATAAAAACATGTATATAGTCACACATATGGATCCTGTACACATGTAAATACATTTATACACAGGTCACAAGAGTATAAATGTGCATTCAAACACAGAGAAATGTACACAGCATTGCAATCATATATCCATTGCCTTTACTCCTAAAATACATTATAGGGACTACTTGGGACTACACTTAGGACTATAATTAACAATATTTTCCAACTCCCATTCTCCCCACTTTATAATGTCATGGGCTAAGCTTAGTAAATAATATATTTTCTATTGTTTGTATTTATAAATTAATGCAGTTCCAGCCAAACACATTAACTCTTCCACAACGCACAGAAGTGCAAACTCCCTGCATTGATGCTAAACCATTTGTATCAAAGCCATTGGGTGTGGGCATGTTATAACAATATGAATTTAGATAATAGATCTCTCTGTTGCAATAATATGATATGTAACTCTATTGAAACATTTGTGGAAGGCACAAGCTAGACAATACAAAACATAAAGAAAAGATACACAACGTAATAAAGAGACATTGCCTGTTTGAGCCATTTCAACCAGTGAATAAACACAGTACTTTGGCCAATGTACTGCTATCACAATCTATAAATCTCCTTATTTTCACTGAGCCCACTACTCTCATTTACTCTAGTGGTTGGACCTTAACCTTCCTAATGATTACATCCTAAAGAAAACAGTGAAACCCAATTTTCTAGCAGTTATTGGGTAAGGTGTCATATATAAGACCGAACATGATGCAATTTCAAATTCTATTTTAGTGAAAACATTATAACATCCCCAGCCTCAATTCCTGCTACTAGACAAATTTTCACTCTATTCATCCACTAACAGTGTACTCAAACGGCACCGACAATCAATATTTTGTAAAATGAATTATGTTTCAATATAAGTATCAATAAAGTAGTTACCCTGGATCCTAATGTGTTTATTCTTCACTCTAGATTTTCAGGTCAAGACTAATCCCTTAAAATTGCTGCCTATGACTGTATTTGCCACCAACACAGTGTACATGAGACATTCTATTGTTATTTGGATGCGTAGAGTAATGATTTTGTTTAATAGATTTGTGTGTGGTGGAAAATGTTGGTTCTACCAAGTCATTGTGTCCGAAAATAAAAGTTAATTTTGGCAGTTCCAAAGTCGACAATGTGATATACAGAAATTATATCTGTGCTTCAATTCACCTGTGATACAACATTTCAACCTCTTTATCTTATTTATATATTTTGGATGTGGATTGCACCTAGGCAGAATTTATATAAACTATTGAAATGATAGTCTTGAACTTTTTGTTTTTATTATATATAATATTTGAATATATAAATATAGATGTGTTTTTACTGTTCCTTCTCTTTTCCCTGTATTGGCCACTTCTTACCTTACCTGTGAATAAAATCAGCATTTAGTGGCTGTCCCCTAACCATTAATCATCTTTTTTTCCCCATGAATCAACTCTTTTTTTTTGGCACCGCAGACTAAATTCCATATGAAACGAACATGCTTATCCATTCTGTAAGTCGTTTGTTTGGTTGAAAGTCCATATGATGAATTGCAATTCGGCTGAAAACAAACGAAAAAGACTACTGTTAAGTTTTTCCTTAAAATACAAAGAAATGTGATGATTACGATACAAAAAGAAAATAAAAATGCTAAAATGAAAAGAGGTCAATCTGACAATTGTCCTTCTAATACAAATCACTAATCTCAGGTCAATTGTTATCTTGTTTGTAAGTTCACATAAACAAGCATAGCAGTCTTGGGTGACTCCTTTCTTGAAAAAGAACTTCCCTAAAATTTACACCAGTGGCTCCAAAACCAGTGTCTTAATGACCCAGCAACATTCCAAGTTTTGTCAGTATCTCCATTGAAAAAAAAAAGAAAATGCATAAATCCTGACTGTTTCTGGGCCATAAGAACTAATTTTGAAATCACCTATTATTTGTGTTAACCTTTTGATATGATATGCTCCATGTTCAAATTTCTACTAAAGGATTTAGCAACGTTAATTTATCCTCTTCTCTGAATGCTTTTTCTTCAAAATATTACTGATGAACTAAGATAGAGGCAACCAGTTGTAGGATGAATTGGTATGGATTTTTACACATAATTTTATTTTTCACACCTCACAAAAGCATGTTTGAGGGATACTGAAGTGTAATATTAACTTGGGAAGAGACATTCCCTTTTAAGTATGTTTGCCCCAAATCATTGCGACTTGACTACTAACTAACTACTAACCTGTGTAAATAAAAGATAATATCAACATTCTTTATTTATGTTTATTTTAATACAATTAATACACCAAACAATCTATGCTGTTTAATTATCTGGATATTTTAAGTTACAGTTGTGCTCAAAAGTTGCATACCCTTGCAGAAATTCTGAAATGTTGGCATTGATTTTGAAAATATGACTGATCATGCAAACAAATGTATTTTATTGAAGGATACTGATCATATGAAGCCATTTATTATCACATAGTTGTTTGGCTACTTTATAAATCATAATGATAACAGAAATCACCCAAATGCCTTTAATCTGTAGCAAGGCTGTTTTTTTATTTGCTATTAATAAAGTATACTTACCTGAGATCCGGATTGCAAGCTTCCTTTCCACGGATCCCACGCACTCTAGGGGCTGATCCTCCCTGAGTGCTATAGCAACGAGTGGTGCTTTTACCACTCCAATCTTGTGAGTGTAACACCTAAAGGGCACCTCTGTTTGATTTATTTTATATATTTATAAGGGAATTACTACACTGCACTAGGAGCTCTCTTTTTGTTTTTGTCTCCTTAATAGGTGTCAGAGTGATTTCCATGTTTGCAAGTATACCTACAGATTGTGCTTTGTTTTACCACAACCACTGTTTGGTTTTCAATTATTTATAATATTTCCACTCTGTAAACACCTCATTTCATGTACACAGGGTTACTTTCACTCTCTATAAGAGGTCCATAGTGAATATGATTTTTTTGTTGTTGCGCACCATCACTACTGTAAGTTAGTTTGTGTACAAATGGTCAATGTGTTTGTTAGCTCTCACGTGGATGCACTGAGCAGGCTAGATACTGAGCCATGGGGCGCAGAAAAGAACTGTCAAAAGACCTGCGTAACAAGGTAATGGAACTTTATAAAGATGGAAAAGAATATAAAAAGATATCCAAAGCTTTGAAAATGCCAGTCAGTACTGTTCAATCACTTATTATGAAGTGAAAAATTCAGGGATCTCTTGATACCAAGCCAAGGTCAGGTAGACTAAGAAACATTTCAGCCACAACTGCCAGAAGAATTGTCTGGAATACAAAGAAAAGCCAAAGAAAAGGTGAGCTGAAGAGAAATACAGGCTGCTCTGGAAAAATAACAGTGTGGTTGTTTAAAGGAGCACAATATGACGATACTTAAACAAAAATAAGCTGCATGGTTGAGTTGCCAGAAAGAAGCCTTTACTGCTCCAATGCCACAAAAAAAGCCAGTTATAATATGCCTGACAACACACAGACACGACTCACAGCTTCTTGCACAATGTAATTTGGAGTGACAAGACCAAAATAGAGCTTTATGGTCACAACTATAAGCGCTATGTTTGGAGAGGGGTCAACAAGGTCCAGAGGGAAAAGAATACCATCCCCACTGTCAAGCATAGTGGTGGCTCACTGATTTTTTTGGATGTTTGTGAGCTCTAAAGGCACAGGGATTCTTGTGAAAATTGATGGCAAGATGAATGCAGCATGTTATCAGAAAATACTGGCAGACAATTTGCATTCTTCTGCACGAAGGCAGTGCATGGGAAGCTCTTGGACTTTCCAGTATGACAATGACCCTAAGCACGAGGTCAAGTTGACCCTTCAGTGGCTACAGAAGAAAAAGGTGAAGGTTCTGGAGTGGCCATCACAGTCTCCTGACCTTAATATCATCGAGCCACTCTGGGGAGATCTCAAACGTGTGGTTCATGCAAGACGACCAAAGACTTTTATATGACCTGGAGGCATTTTGCCACGATGAATGGGCAGCTTTACCACCTGCAAGAATTATGGTCCACATAGACAACTATTGCAAAAGACTACAGGCTGACGTTGATGCAAAAGGGGGCAATACACAGTATTAAGAACTAAGAGTATGCAGACCTATGAACAGGGGTCATTTCAGTTTTTTCTTTGTTGCCTCCAGGTCATATAAAAGTCTTTTGTCGTCTTGCTTGAACCGCACGTTTGAGATCTCCCCAGAGTATATTTCTTCATTGGTTTGGGATTTTAATGAAATTCCAACACAGTCAAGATGAGTTTTCCACAAAGATTCTATCTTTATAAAATTCTAACTTAACAGGGGAGACAGTGCTTTAATAATTAATTACTCGACAAGGATCTGCAAACCATTTTCAGGATTGGAAATAATAAAGGCAGAGAGATGACCACAGAAGAAATGTGCCACAGTGGTACAAGTATCATTAATATATCCTCCTTCGTCATAATAACTTCAACCCACCGTCTCCTGGTAACGGGGCAAACCATTTCAGGGCTTGCCTCCTTACATGGTCTCCAATTGGCACCTGGTCTCCTCTGCAGAAGGCTTATGACATTTGACTTCTGCAGCACTGCAAAATCTGGATGCTGATACTCTTGGTCTTTCATTGGCTGAGAGCTTTAACTGACCACTGTCAGCCAATGAATAACATTCTGTGCATAGAAATATGCTCATGTTCTGGACTATTTAATGATGTACCAAAGACGCTGACAGAAGTGGAGTTACAAGAACATAAGCAAAGGTGTTTGACATATACAGACTGAAATGGTCTCTAAAATGGTCATGGTTCTTGGAGTAACCCTTTAAAACAGAAATCAGAAGTCAGATAGTATAGAATGTAAAAAAATCTGACTTTCATGCAAGGGTTTGGTTTGTTTTATCTAGGATATACAGTGCACTTTTGTACAGAGCAATTTTATTGATATGGAGGAATAATAAGCAAAATATTAAATATAGAATTTAGGAAACTTGTATATGTAATCTTGGTTAATTTATCCATGCATTACTTTTTCTAGTACCTGTGCAGTAAATGTGTACTGGGTTTTCAGAAGTTTATTTGAGGTATTTACAAACGATTGTGCTACATAAATATAGATATTTTTTGTCCTTTTTTTAAAGCCTACCTATCCGTGGGTTTTGGCAATCCAAAACTGACTTGCTCTTACTGGTATAGCTCGAACCTCATTGTATGCCCTCAGACTTTGTCTCCAACCACAAATGTAAATGCAATATGCCTGGTTGTATGGTAGGGCTTTTTTCACAGCCTATATCTACCCCCTCCCAGCTGCCACCTGATGTTTTACTGATGTTTGGACCCCACACACCTCTCCCTAATATACTCTTTCAGTAGGTGGGCCCTCTTTTTCTGTCCTACACATTCATTGGTTTTGGCACATTACGACCGACTTGCTCGTACCTTATTGTATGTCCTCTGTCTGTGTCACTGAACACAATATATTTATATGTGTGTGTAAATCCTATTTGATATTACTAAAACAGGTATAGCATAGGTCATTTTTATTTTTTGATTTTAGTACATTAGTATCATTAGTTTTTTGGTTCCATTATGTAGATTTTATAAATCGTGCTTAGTACTGACAGGAGATTATGCATCTTCTGGATAATTGTATAGATGTATCAAATGTGTTAGACACTCAATATATAGATGCATATAATTTAGATGTGTTTCTTGATCCAAGCAATTGATTTACATTGACTTGTAAAGTTACACTGTCTCCATCTGGTGGCCAAATGTTGCTGACCATAACATACAATCTTTGGGAAATATTTGCATGGAATAAAGGCAACTGTTAAATAAAAAAAAATTACAGTTTTTACAGTAATACCGAAAGGATGACTACAATTACAAAAATATTTTGGATTGTTGAATTAAGGAACAGATACATAAAATTAAGAAACCACACACTTGTATGTATATCAGTACAAGGAAACAATATCAAGATGACTAGGTATAAAATAATTTGGTATAACACTGATAAAAATCATATGTTATAGAAAAATCAGATGTTTAACCCTCTGAATGGTCAAATGATACCATGGTTTATTTTGGACAAATAGTGTTTATGTAATAATTTTAGTTGACTTTATGTGCTCTAATGATCTAATGTGGTAAAAGAAAAAATAATCAGATGTGTCCTATATACGTTGAATTTCTGGCAGTATGTATATTATATGTATTAATAATACATCTATCTATCTATCTATCTAGCTATCTATTTCATTATAGTTAGCACTAACTAAGGTTTCAATTAATTAATAACAATCAGAAAATAATGTACAATTTGAGGTAACAACTTGAGTCAAATGACCTTCAGTCCAATAGCTACATGTGCATGCCTTGATTATAAACAGAATATGTTATAAACGGTAGTAATAATGTTAGTCTGCCTTTCCTTTTCCTGTTACTCAGGGGCGTAATTATTAACCACAGAGCCTTGGTGCAAGAATCCAAGATGGGCCCCTTATTTTCCAACCTTACATCCCACTAAGCAATACACCTGAGTGGAATAGGTGACTTGGCTGAGTATGATATGTGTGTGTGTGTGTGTGTTTGTGTGATATTTTTTTGAATAATGCTTTTAATGCTTTTAAGCACTCACACTGCCATACATTAACCAACTGAGCTACCTCATTATTTAGGCTTACTTTTAAAAACATTTTGAATTTATATTCGATTTACTTTTCTGTTTACAGGCACTGTATAGCATCTACAAAGTAAAATACATTTTATGTATCAATGTAAACAAAATAACTTGTTAACTACAAGAAATATATTCCTGATGGAAACAATCTTCACAAATACAAACTACATTAAAAAGCACTCTGTTCAATCCCTTTCTGTAACATATTGCTTACATTTGCTTTGGTCCTTGACAAAAACTTTCAGGAGTAATAAAATGATATAGTGAAGGTGCAAACATATGACACCTCGAACAATGTTCTCCCAGATCTTTATGTATTAGCAGCGCTAGAGTTGTCCTGCAAATGCAATATTTATTTTTATTAAATGCATTTAAGTCTTGCCCTTTCCATGATCCAACTTCTATTTTCCATTTTCTATTTTTTCAGATTATTTGATCTATTTTATAAGATAGGGATGTTTGAAAAGCTAAATCCAAGATATCATATAAAAAAAAACAGAGCAAGTTGCAATAGTATTGTCATAGATTTATGAGAGAGAAAAAAACATTGTATGCAGAGCTGGGCCAGATACCCTTGGGCTGATTTTCATTCCAAGCTTAGACCTGTATCTCTGTTGCCATTGTTATTACCTTTTCTAAAGCAATTTGGCCTTTAATTACACATGTTCCATTTGATTCATGGCATATTCTTTACCATACCCCCTGTTCATTTTATAAAAGAAATAATTAAGCTCCCTCATAGCTCTCAGTGATAAACACAGCTTTGTTAACATTGTATGATTGTGTGATTGTTTCAATAAATTTATAATGATACTTTGCTATTACATTTGATAATATGACAGTGAGTGTTCCAATAAATATGTATTGTTACATTACTATGACTTCTAACAATAATATACTGATTGTTCCATTATATATTGTTCCTTTACTACTACGCTTAACAATTATGTAGTGATTGTTCTACTAAACAAATATCGATAACCTCACAACTATATTTAATAATAATATAGTAACTTTTATGTATAACAATATATATATATATATATATATATATATATCTTCAATCCACAAACTAGTGTATTAACCCTTATTAAAGTGACCCATGAAAGCTGATTCTATTTTATTCTATAGTATGTGAACAGATAGCTAGATAGATAGAGAAAGAGATAGGGGGACAGACAGAGAGACAGTCAGACGATACTAAATTTAACAATAATATAGTAATTGTTAAAATTGTTAATGTTACTATAAACATGCATTGATAAGTTAAAACTACATTTGGATATAATAATGTTAAAGGGTTACTTCAAGCACAATGACCAGTTCAGTGATTTGAAGTGGTTATGGTGCATGAAGTCTGTATCTGTAGCATTCCCCTAAGAAATTCTGCACATGCAGAGTTTGACTCCTTTTCTGCATGAGGTGTAACTCCACCTCTGGCCACATAATTGGGGCAGTATTAGTAAGCCAAGGACATGACTTATAAAATGAATTGCCTCATTAACGTTCATAACCACTAATGATGGTTCATAACCAGCAATGATGGTTACCCTTTAAGCATCATGTTTCATAATGCAGCAGATTAGCATACAATAAAATATGTAGGTAAACCATGCACATCCCATAGTTTATGCATTCACTCACACTGCCTATAATTATTGAACCTTATGTGTGCCTACCATGGTATATCTGATTTCCGTATAAATGAAAAACTATGACATTTCATCTATACATGGTGCTATCAAAAGTTTCTGCATAATGCAGAGCAGTACTCCTGTGTGAAATGCAGATTTAATTGACTTTTTTTGCTAAAAATAACCCTGCATATATGGTCTTTTGTATTCTTTTGACTATATTGCTGGAATCTAGCTGAGATAAATATGAAGACAATCGTGGTCTTGACAAGAATTGTAATAAAGTGGAGAGATATAATGCATGTCACTAGGGGGCTTTAGTGAGTTGAAACCCACAATGTAAACTACGAAACCCTGAATCTCTTCAAGGGAGGAACTATCCTTTAACTCCCCATAAGTACTGCAACATTTGCCAGATGTAAATATATATTTCTCTCCTGCAATGTTCTCACAATATTATCACACAGTCACCAGAGATACACACAGGAAGAATCATAGGTCTCTAATTCAATATTTGTGAAAGCAATACATGGCAGCTGTTGGAGAAGGAGTCGTGGTGTAAAGGGGGTGGCAACAGTGAGGTGAAGAGGGGGAGAGTGCAACACTTGGTTAGACTGAGGGAAAAAGTATTTCTAGCATGTCGGGATTGGTAGCACTGGAGTGAGCAGGAGATAGATAGTGACACTAGGTGGAAAGTGGTATGCCAGTAACAATGATATAGTAGATAGAAGAAAGGTCCAGGCAATCCAAGGTACAAAAAGGCAAATTTTATTGACCCCACTCCATCACAACGTTTCAACATGAATTACCTTTTTGTACCTTGGAGTGCCTGGATCTTTCTTCTATCTACTGTTGAGTAGGTACTGGTACTGGCCTGGTTGCACCCAGCTATATAACACTTGGGAAGAGTGCAGTTCCACGTCTTTACAGTAACACTGATATAAGCAGAAACTGACTTTGGATAAAGTTTGTTGAAAATGGAGACACTGGGAAGGGATGGGGTCAGTGACACTGGGGTGGAATAGCAGGTTGGCTGGGGAAATACCTGGGAGGGAGACTGGTGACTCAGGGATGTTGAGTTATGACCCAGGGTTTAAAAGAGAGGGAAAATTGTTGATGCTTGGTGTTCTCTGCATGTTGATTACATGTTTAAGTGGTAGAGAATTGGGAATGACAAAACATTTTGAAAGTAAGAACTAGCGTTAAAATGAATGAGTTAAGAAGTGTAGCCTGGAGGGTTAAAGGGCAAACTTGGGGAATGGTCAAAGCTCATGATATTGTACTTTCAGCTCAGGCCCTGGGTATTTTTGCCATCTACATATGCCAGCTTGGTTATAGAGGAAATAGAATATGTAATTTGAAAATATATATTCTTATAAATCTCTTCATAAAATGGATTTTGTAAGCTTTTTAGTGACATTTTCATTTTTCATTAAACTGAAACCTTAACAAATTATTAGTGTTTTACAATATGACATTATATTTTTAAAGTGTCAATTTAAAAAGCTTGTTCGGGAATTCATAATATTAGTTCATAAAAAATCAATTAGCAAACAAATCACTATAAAATAGAAAATATGTGATTTTATTATAGTAATAACTAATTTCCTGCATCATTTTTTATTTTATGTACAAAAAAATATAATTTTGTAATTATTGTTGTATTAATAGTTAAAATCTTATAGAGCATAATATATTTCATTAAAACACAGTTTGTCAAACTAGCTCAAGGTATTTAGCAGCATTTTAAACTTTGATTGCTTTGGTTTTAAATTAAATTAGTAGGCAATCATAAAGAAACGTGTTAAATTTTGACTACTGAATGTTTGCCTCTATTATGAACCTCTTGGCTATAGACTACATCAATTCAATAGTCTAAGTGTCAATGAATATGTGTACCAATATTGAAAGGCTGAACATTATGAAAATTGTGGTTTACAAACATCTGGAATGCCAGAACTAGGCAAAAATGTCAAGTCATATGTCAAGTGTAACAATAAGAATTGTTACACAGCCAGAAAAACTCTATTTCAAACATTCAAGTTATTATGTTACAATATGGAATTCAATAATTAAACTGTGGGTGGGCTAAACATACAATCTATATTGCTAAATGTGAACGTGTTTATATACATTTGTTTTAAAGATCATTTCCAAATGAAATGCTGCCCAATGACTTTCCTGCCACAAAGGTTTGTGCATCAGGATCTTCAACAACCCCTTTGTGTATACATTACTTTGGGATGTTCCATGAAGAGGTCAGCTCACAAAATCAGTCGTCACTTAATCACAGGGTCAATTATCAATGCTTTCCGATGATATCATAGAAACATAGAAACATAGAATGGGACGGCAGATAAGAACCATTCGGCCCATCTAGTCTGCCCAATTTTCTAAATACTTTCATTAGTCCCTGGTCTTATCTTATAGTTAGGATAGCCTTATGCCTATCCCACACATTCTTAAACTCCTTTACTGTGTTAACCTCTACCAATTCAACTGGAAGGCTATTCCATGCATCCACTACCCTCTCAGTAAAGTAATACTTCCTGATATTATTTTTAAACCTTTTCCCCTCTAATTTAAGACTATGTCCTCTGGTTGTGGTAGTTTTTCTTCTTTTAAATAATAGATCAGGGGGGTGCAGTAGACATTGCTCACCTAGATTTCAGTAAGGCTTTTGACACTGTTGCACATAGAAGGCTTATCAATAAACTGCAATCTTTAAGTTTGGATTCCAATATTGTTGAATGGGTAAGGCAGTGACTGAGTTACAGGCAAGAGAGGGTTGTAGTCAATGGAATATATTCAAAGCTTGGACTTGTCACCAGTGGGGTACCTCAGGGATCTGTACTTGGACCCATTCTCTTTAATATTTTTATTAGTGATATTGCAGAAGGTCTTGATGGTAAGGTATGTCTTTTTGCTGATGATACTAAAATATGTAACAGGGTTGATGTTCCAGGAGGGATAAGCCAAATGGCAAATGACTTAGGTAAACTAGAAAAATGGTCAGAATTGTAGCAACTGACATTTAATGTGGATAAGTGCAAGATAATGCATCTTGGACGTAAAAACCCAAGGGCAGAGTACAGAATATTTGATAGAGTCCTAACCTCAACATATGAGGAAAGGGATTTAGGGGTGATTATTTCTGATGATTTAAAGGTAGGCAGACAATGTAATAGAGCAGCAGGAAATGCTAGCAGAATGCTTGGTTGTATAGGGAGAGGTATTAGCAGTAGAAAGAGGGAAGTGCGCATGCCATTGTACAGAACACTGGTGAGACCTCACTTGGAGTATTGTACACAGTACTGGAGACCGTATCTTCAGAAGGATATTGATACCATAGAGAGGGTTCAGAGAAGGGCTACTAAACTGGTTCATGGATTGCGGGATAAAACTTACCAGGAAAGGTTAAAGGATCTTAACATGTATAGCTTGGAGGAAAGACGAGACAGGGGGGATATGATAGAAACATTTAAATATTTAAAGGGAATCAACACAGTAAAGGAGGAGACTATATTTAAAAGAAGAAAAACTACCACAACAAGAGGACATAGTCTTAAATTAGAGGGACAAAGGTTTATAAATAATATCAGAAAGTATTACTTTACTGAGAGGGTAGTGGATGCATGGAATAGCCTTCCAGTTGAAGTGGTAGAGGTTAACACAGTAAAGGAGTTTAAGCATGCCTGGGATAGGCATAAGGCTATCCTAACTATAAGATAAGGCCAGGGACTAATGAAAGTATTTAGAAAATTGGGCAGACTAGATGCCGTCACATTCTATTTTTCTATGTTTCTAAATATAGTCTCCTCCTTTACTGTGTTGATTCCCTTTATGTATATCTAATGCTGAGCTCTAAGCCCATTAGTGCGGTCCTGTATGACCCTGTTTAGCTCATAAAAAACAGAGGTTTACAATCTTATTAGATCAAAACTAAAACGTCTTTCTTCATCAAAACTAGGCTTCCCCAAACTCCGGCCCTCCAGATGTTGCTGAACTACAACTCCAATGATTCTCAGCCTATCTATTCCATTCATAGAATCATTGTAGTTGTAGTTCAGCAACATCTGGAGGGCCGGAGTTTGGTGAAGCCTGATCTAGACAGTGTGTTTAGAAAGGAACAAATATTTTTATATTTACATATTACTTTTTATATTACTGCCACTTTAAAATAAAATGTAAAATATTATTGGAATATCGTCTATTTAGTCATATTGTACATTGAGGTGGATGTCTGTCTCTGGGTCATTTAGAGTGATCCTAGCAAATTATTTTATCCAGCAGAGCTTTCTGTCTTCTTACATACCTCCACATTTGCAAAATCTCTCTCATTTGACAGTGACCCACATGTCACTTGGCATAGATTTTTGTAATAAATTTCCTACTACATTCTAGTTTCACAGAAAAACACATTTGGAACTAGGGCAAAGTGACAATGGCAATTTGGAGTATGCTTCTACTGTAGATAGTTTGACATAACCAAGACTGAATGAACTAAAGCTTCTAATTTAGAAAGCACTGGTGTAAAATAAAGCAAGTGGTTTGAACTGTTTATTCTTGCTCATATTATTTTAATTATTTTAAGCATTTTACAAAAATATCATACCAATAAAATGGAGCATATAAAGACACATTTCAATAGAACTTAAAGAGTAAATTTGTAGGAAAGAGCTTCCTATCCTGATATATGTATTTTAATGCCTTTTACAATTACAATCATTTACATAGCGCCAACATATTCCATGGCACTGTACAATAGGTAAACAAAATACACATTAAATTCTAACAAAACCTAGTTGACATGCTGGAAGAGTAGGTGAAGAGGGCCCTGTCCTACAGAGCTTTCAATTTAAAAGCATGATTAGTATATACCTGAGCTATGAAGAAAGATTAACAAATTTAAATCTGTTTAGTTTAGAAAGATGGCGCATCAGAGGGGATATGATAGCATTATACAAATATAATCAGTCCAATACAAACCATTGTATGGAAATCTGTTCATAAACAGGACTCTACATTGGACAGAAGGTCACACATTTAGACTGGAAGAAAGGATATTTAGTCTAAGGCAGAGGAATGTTTTTTTTACTATAAGAACAAACAGGATGTGGAATTCTCTGCCTGAAGGGGTGGTTTTATCAGAGTCTGAACATATGTTTAAACAGCAACTGACTGAATACTTGGAAAAACAAAATGTTTAGGGATAACCTTTTCAATATGAGGGGTGACAGCTTCTTGATCCGGCAAGAGGCCTGACTGACATTCTGGGGTTAAGAAGGAATTCTTTCCTAATTTATTGCAAAATTGGAAGTGCTCCAAACTGGATTTTTTTGCCTTCTTTTGGATCAACAGGAAAAACAGATGTGAGAAAGGCTGAACTTCATGGACATGCTATTTTACATTCTCAGGTACATGCAGAAGAATCAGCATTTCAGGAAGGCTTTAAACAAGACTACTAAAAGAGTATAATTTTAAAATGTATTTGTGACGGACCGCCTGGCAACCTGACTGGGTACCTCCATCAATTGCTGCTTCCTAGTAATCCTTGAGTACCATAAGCACCACACTGAAACACCATAACCACCGTAAACCCCACAAATCGGCACAGCTTGGTTGGGGTCTCTCTGTCCTCCACCCACCCTAAACTTGGTTGGGTAGACCTCTCCTAGTTCAGAGAGTGAAGCAGGTTGCTCTTACAAGAGCAAGTGTAGTTATCCAAGGGAATATAGTGATTATAGCAATCCCCAGAGTGTGAATATAGCTCTCCAATACTCCAAACATGAGCCTAGACTTCATGAAGGGTAAAACAAATCTGTTTAATGGCAGGCACAACTGGCCTTATATGCTGGTCCCCATGCAAGGGGCACTCCCCCCTGGATCTGAGCTTAGACTACAGTAAAAACAACCATACAGGTCCAGGACACTCTCATACACAAATAAAATAATCCCTCATCTGTGCCTAGGAGATAACTGAATCAGGAACTGTACTAATCTAATCCAATTATCTCCAAAACATAAAATGTTATAAAACCCCAATAACACATTTAAACACACAAAACCGCCACAAAAAAAAATATATGCCCTGGTAGCCTCGATTTGGGTGAACAACATATCCAAAATTCACCCTGATCAGTTATGGGGTTCAGGAATTTTATTTGACCGACCGCATGCATGGTCCCATGCACAAAACAGTTCTAGAGAAACAGGGCTTGCGGTCGGTCTAGTTTGGTAGTTTAAAAACGAACAAACTACCGAACATAGTCAATGTTCTTACCCTGGAGCTTGTTCCCCTCATCCAAACGAATGATTCCACTGTTCAGTGCCCTACTAAATTGTATAGAACCGAACGCAGGCAATGATGGAAGTCCATCGGTGTTTGGGAGTTTCTGTGTACGATTTTAGTTCCAGGAACTCGACGACCAAACACCGCTGGCTGCGTCCATGTGAACAAGATTTCTTCCACCTCGTGGCCGTTCAAACGAACAGCGGCCACCCAAACAGACAATAAGAACACTGCGGTTAGAATCTTTACTAAGTGTTAATAGGGTTTAACAAGCTCCCGGGTGGTCTCTGGTTTGTGCAGCTGTCAGGAACCGAACCATATAATCCCAATTGCACAGAGTCTTTTCACATAGTTTTTTAAAGGGCCCATAGTCTTTTGGTAAGAGGCTGGCCAGAGGGCCCCTCCAAGAAGACGTGATGAGGCTCAGTTCGTCAAAGTATTTTCTTCCTTATATTTAATAATAATTTGAAACACACATAAGGGGTGTGTAGCAATTAGTGTGTTTGTTGTGTTATGGGATGCACAAATGAAAAACAAATTAAAATAAACAGATTAAAATAAAACGTGCAAAAATAACATAATATCCCTTTAAATTCAATGTAATATCTTCTATACATGGTGCTAGCCAACTTCTCAAATTGGTTAAAAATGTATAGTTAACATTGTATTCATATTTTTTCCTTCAGTATTAGTATTTACCTGGAATCTCAGAACATTTTATATAATTTTATTTTAGTACACTAAGCAAAACTTCGACTTAGATTTGTTAGTGAGAACCAGAGAATCCCCATTTGGTGTGTTACTTGTTAAAATGGACTACAACTAAAACTTGGCCAAGACTGGCACTACTCCGTGTGAAAATCTGACACTCACAATAAGCTACTTTAATCGGGGTTGAATAACACAGCCCAGCCAAAGTTCCTGTAGTACAATTTAGTTCAAACTATCCATGTTTTTTTAGACCTTTTCTATTTTAAAAGCAGCTCTGTTGTATTTATTTGCTAAGGAATAGTGATGTCCCAAACTGTTCGCCAAACTGTTCGCCAAACAGTTCGCCATGGACTCATCATTGAGTAAACTTTGACCCTGTACCTCACAGTCAGCAGACACATTCCAGCCAATCAGCAGCAGACCCTCCCTCCCAGACCCTCCCACCTCCTGGACAGCTCACTAAGAATGCAGCTTCACAATGGATGCTGTCCAGGAGATGGGAGGGTCTGGGAGGGAGGGTCTGCTGCTGATTGGCTGGAATGTGTCGGCGAACAGTTCAGGACATCACTACTAAGGAATGATTCATAAATTAATAATAAAAGTTTAACCAGAAGTTCTTATACACATGGAATTCATTCTACTGAAACATCTCTATTACCATCATCATATTTACATTGTCAATCTTTATACTCAAAATAACTCCAAGAATATTTTTAATACAGTATTATTTTAAAACAGATGTTATCCCTATTCATTAATAATAATCAGAAACACAGACAGGGGGGGCTCAGCGATTAGTGTGTTTGTTGTGTTATGTGATGGACAAGTGAAAAACAAAGATGAATAGAAACAAAATGGGAAAGGCTCCTACTCAAATTAGCTTACGATCTCCAATAAGTATAAAAAGATAAAGAGCAGCATGTTAGAGGAGAGATCACCAGATGTGATACCTAAATATAATCAGATATAAGAAAGAAAGGACAAAATAAATCTGTGAACCTGTAGAGTAGAATTGTGAGAGAGGGAAATGGCCTGTGGAACTGCGGGTTATGAAAAGAGGTCATGCAGACTAGTGTAGAGAGACATTACCCAGGATGATGATAAGTTTTCCTGCAGAGATGTATTTTACGAGATGTCTTAAAAGACTGCAGGTTAGTGATTAAGTTGGCTGTCTCCCAAGGATTGTGCTTGAAAAATCCTTAGCATTGTGGGTGTAAACAGAGGTCTAGTAAAGGAGTGTTTGAGTAGGGATGTATTTCTGAATTAGAGAAGGTATATATTTATCGGGCTGAAGTAAATGAGAGATTTATAGGCTAGTTTCAGTATTTAAAATATAATCCTAAAGGTGGAGGCAATAACTAGTGACTTACAGTATTTAAAGAGTTAATAAAAAAAAAAGAAACAGTGGTCTAAAAAAGCACTACTTTGTGTTGAGGTTACCCTTGTAGACATACTCCCATTACACCCTTAAAAAATAATAAAGAAATAAGGCTAAACTCACTTTTATATCTCATGCTGAAACCAAGTTCTCCATCAGCCCAATCCTTCTTCAGTAACGACAAGGAGAGGCTAAGGGTTGGACTTGGGTGGCAAGGAGGGGGAGCCATGCCACCATTACGGTGCTTGGCATGCTGAGAGACACCAAATATGCACAGAATTGACATTAGCCAGCCCAAAACATTCATTCTTGACTTGCTAATGATACTGCTAGAGATGGCATTGCACTATGTGTAACTGCTATGTGCTTTAACTCTTTATGTGCATCATCAAATCTTCCCCAGGCCTAAAATCCTTTAAGAGATCCCTCTCTACATATCTCAAAACAGAATGCACCTGTCATGGCTGATTATATATTTCTTACCTGTTCTATGTTAAATTTTGTATATATTGTTTTTGTATTTTATTGTACCCTATTGTATCAATGCAATGTTTTGTGGACCCAGAACATACTTGAAAACGAGAGAATGTTATCCTTCCTGGTAAAATATTTTATAAATAAATATAAATAAATAAATGTGTTAGATAGGTGGGAAAAATAACAGAGGTTGGAGAATATGAGGTTGATATTATTACTGGCCATATCTGTAGAGGTGTTAGTCAACAATGTGAGGATACAGAAGGAAGTAATTGAAAGAAATATTGAGGCTACTGAGCTAATTGTTGGTTAAATCTGGATGTTGAAGTCAGAAGGGCTTATTAGAAGAGAAAGTGTGAGGAAGCAAAGAAGAGACATGATTTACAACAGAATCCCTTGAGGCAGATGTTAGCAGTTTGAGCAGTGATGGGATTTAAAATATGGATAGAAATAACTTCAAAAGAGGAGAGTAAATGACAGTGAGATGAGAAAAATAGTGTGGGGAAGCATGTGATGTTTGGGGTATGTTTGGTATGTCTGGAAAGTAAACCTTGTATGCCATGCATGAAATCATTCTACAAAGGGGGAATTTAACAATAAATGAGACAGTTACAAAATGTTACAGGAAAAATAAGTTGATGAGGACCCTGCTCAAACGAGCTTACAATCTAGATATATATACACACATGTATATGTCCACCATAGGGGTTATATTTAGTGGTTAAAACATATTTCACATTTGTCTTACTTTACTAAGGTAAATATTTACCATGTTAATTTGTTTCATTGACACTATGCATTAAACTATAATTTTTGTGATGTTAATGTGCATACAACACCATATAATACCACATTATTATTAACCCCTTTAGGACTGCTGATGGTTCAGGACCGTCATCGGAAATATACCTTTGAGGTCTGGTGATGGTCCTGAACCGTCATAATGGAAAACTAGCGAAATCCCGCAATTACTATTTGCCAGGCATGCGAGACAGATAGTAACAGCCAATTACGCCGTGTGAGCGACATGCGATCACTCACAATTGGCTGCTGTCAAAGTGGGTGTTACAATCACTCATTTTGACAGTGATCTCTGCCCTCTGTAGTGTTTTGTGAGGAGAGAGACAGAGATTGTGATAGTTTGTTGCCAGCACTGTTGCCAGAAGTGTTCCAGAAACTTTAACAAGTATCAAAACTTAATAAAAATTCCTTTGTAACCTTTTCCCTGCCAAATCTTTAAAAAAAGTGAATGTACTGTCTGTATTATTATTATTTTTTTGCCCTTGAGGGTTAAATTTGTGTTAAAAAGTTGTGTCTTCGTCTGTCTTAGTCTGTCCTAGTTTGTCAGTTTCCTTCCCCTAAATCTCCATTAGATTCTTTTTACAGGAGTTTGTTTAGGGATTGCTGATTTAGTCTGTTTTAATCTGTTTTTATCAGTTTTAGTAAAAAATAATAATAATTGTGTGTTAGAAATTTGTTTGTTTAGTCAGTTAGTGTGTTGGTGAAATATGCAGGGCATGTACAGTTTGAAGGAGGCATCAGCCTTCTTGGTGTCAGACTCTGATGCCACTGACACTGAGTCGGATTTTGACCCAGGTCAGTTTTCGGACACGTCTAGTGACATGTCATCTGTGTATGAGCCAGCTGCAAAAAGAAGCTATGCTTTCCCTGCTATGCCGAATGTGAAGGAGGACTGGGTACCTCCACAGTAAGCTGAGCCCAACATCCCCCCTTTTAGTGCCAACGCAGACATTTATGTCAATGTGGATGACTTCTCCCCTGTGCAATATATGGAGCTATTTTTAGGGGATACCATCTAGGAGGAGATTGCTTCCCAGACTTATTTATATGCTACCCAATTTATTGATACTAATCCAGGTAGCTATGCAGTAAGGGAGCATGCTTGGCAGCCCACAGATGTGACTGAACTTAAAAAATTCTGGGCTCTTACAATGCTCATGGGGATTATAAAGAAGCCATCAATTCTCTCTTACTGGAGCACCAGCCTATCTGTTCTAGTCCATTGTACTTCCAAACCATGTCTAGAGCAAGATATGAGTTGCTGCTAAGATATTTACATTTTAATGACAGTACCCTCTGTCACCCCAGAGATCACCCCCAATAGGATAGGCTTCATAAAACACGCCCACTGGTAGATCATCTTCAGCACAAATTTTCTGAAGTTTATACTCCCCAGCAAAATATATCCATTGATGAATCCTTAATTAAATATAAAGGGAGATTATAATTCAAACAATACATCCCCTCAAAGCGCTCTAGGTATGGCGTAAAATTCCACAAACTGTGCGAGCGTGAAAGTGACTATACATTTGTCTTTCGTGTATATGAGGGGAAAGATTGTCAACTGGACCCTCTTGGCTGTCCTGACTCTCTGGGGACAAGTGGGAAAATTGTTTGGGACCTACTGATCCCCTTGTTCAATAAAGGTTACCACCTTTATGTGGACAATGTTTATAGCAGTGTTCGTTTGTTTCAAACTCTTTATGGTTTGCAGATACTGGCCTGAGGCACTGTGAGAAAAAATGCCAAAATAAAAAGGTGAATGTAAAGCTCTGCGCAAAGTTGAAGTGCTTGCAATAAAATTTAAGGACAGGAAGGATGTTAACATGCTAACCATTATCCATGATGAAAGCATGTCAGACGTCACTGTCCGAGGCAGAGTACAGACCAAACCTGTTCGCATCAGGACTTATAACAGGCACATGGGGGGTGTTGATTTAGCTGATCAGCTGATGCTTTTAGCCGACAAGCCTATGCATGGGTGGAATCACTGTACTCAGGAGATGTTGCTGAACACATATTAGTGTGTTTTGTGGCAGGATCTGTGAATTTATACTTGAATTGCAATGTATGTTAAAAAAATTTAAAAAGGAAATTACCTATGCGGAGTTTTGAAAAGATTGGTGGTAAAATGGCTGCATAGAAAGTGTCACAATATCCTTAGATGAATACCCTGGGTTACCCTGGGTTGTCAATGCCTCTCTGGATTAAGCAGGACTATGCTCTGCTTTTGATGGGGATCGGGTAGCAGAAGATCCCAGCCCGGGTATGACTCAAATCTGCAGGAGTCCCTCGAAATTGAATCACACACCATCAACCAGTCCTACTTTTATAGCTTGTTATATTAATAATTCGTGCTGAAAATGCTCTCAACGTTAATGTTCTGGTCTCCTTACTTTACCTGTAGCTATAATCCTATTACATTGAGTTGTTTTTTTCTTTTAAAATTGCGCAGTTTTTCGCATTAATAACTTATATCACAATCTTTATCACTTAATATCGTGTAAATGTGAAATATCCAAAATATATCCATGCACAACACAAATAGAAATTTACAAAAATAAATAAATACATTACACATGGGTCTTGTAAATTAACTCTTTCAATGCCATGGGAAGTTTCAAGGAGTATATTTTTTTTTTTGCGTTCAATGTTAAATATTTATTTAGTGCTCTGCGTGTATATATTTAATAAATTTGTTTGTTATAGTTAAATTTGTGGGCTTTTGTAAACATTTTTTGTACCATTAACGCCCTGATATCTTGCTTTGATCTATCAAAATATACTGCATACAAGGGTTTAGCTAATGCAGTAATCAGGTAAATGTGAACCACTGATGTTCAGATCATGAAAAGCGATTAGAACAATTCATTTTGATGGATGTCAAGATAATTGTTAACATCATTATAGGTATGAAAATTCCTTCATGTAAATTATGTCTCTTTCTTTTCCTCTTGTACTCCAGCAACCCTTATATTCATACAGCAGGAGGTCGATAGAGGGCTATCTACTCAAAATGTAAATTATTAGTCTGGTACAGACAAAATGTAACGCAAATCACTTAAGTAAAAGGTTCAATTTATAGATCACATTGTGTCTTAACTAAGATACAGTATGCCCTAAGGAAAGGACAGCTATACAAATTTAATTTTGCACAGTTTTAATCCAGCATAAAATCTCCCAATATTTGTAGATGTAAATATGTGATTATTTTATCTGTGCAAACAAAGCGAGACTTACCTAAGAGATAATATTGGCAGAAATGTACGGGCAGAGAGATATGAGATAAGGACATATTGAATGTGTTTCCTTGTCTGTAGTACTTAAGGATTCCAGTGAAAACACCCTTATACAATAAAAGATCTACATTTATAAATTTACAGTTATAAACAGCAGTATGCAACGATTTGGTTTCTTCTTCTTACTAATCTCTCATATATGGTCAATGACACAATAATGGAATGTGTTTGAATTTAATAAAATATAATTAATAAAAAATAATAATAATGTGCTCAGAAGCATGCAGCAGCTATGTTTTCTCTTCGGGTTCACATGACATGATGTTTTGGTCTTTTTCTAAGTTATTACCCCTTTATCTGGGATCAGCTCTGTCTGTAAGGCATCCACATAAGTCAATCTTAAAATTTTGATTCAGATCACTGTTGATTTCAGTTGTCTATCACAAACAAGTTTCCATTGTGTGAGTACAGATGGTGTAAATGCTCAGAATTCTGTTGAAACATTTACAAAATCTAATTCACCAAACATGTTTGTAAGGTATGAAAAATAAAATAATTATACATATGCATTGTTTTATTTACATTTATCATGCTGGAACAGAGTAGTTTAATCCTGGTTAACTGTTATTCATCATCTGCAGAGACTGCCCAGATATTGGATTTCTGTGACGAGCTGTAAAATACAATTTACCACTAATTTCAATAGAAATTGGTGATGAAATGGACGGGTGAAACAAATGTAAAATGCCCCATATTGATGAGGGTATTGTGCAGTTCGGGGTCTCCCTTTGTGTCCCAAAAATAAATTAGTTGTTGAATTTGCACATTTGAAAACTGAAAGTGGCATGTCTGTAATTTAACCCTACAATGTCTCAAAAGTCTAGTAAAGGTCAACATGAGGATACTGCTGCACACAGAGGCAGTACCAGAATACAAATATGGTTGGTTTATTTGTTCACAATAATGGGAGACTTACAGTCTGTGAAATTTCCCAAGAAAATCTATGAGTGAAGAACATCACAAAATGAAATATAATGTGGACGTGGCTTAGCTGCAGGGCTGAATGGATGCATCCTCATGAGCTCTGCCCTTTCTGCTTGGAATGGAGTTAGCAAAGAGCAGCAAATTGTCAAATACTTACCAAGCTACAATGGGGATTAAGCACAAATATCATAATGAACAAAGAAGGCTGATAAAGTGGAGAGAGCCTTGTTTTTTTTTCTGGCTCAATTGACCAACACTAAGTCACAAGGCCTAGCAGATGAGGATCAAGATGGAGACTGGATGGAGAACTGCAAGGGCTCCTCATCCCTGCCCGAGTCACCGCATGATGACTACTAGGATAGACCAGTGATGGGTTCTCAAATGAGAGCATTACTGGCAGACATCTCATCCACACTTACTACTCAGCAAGAGTCACAGTTTCAAGCTCTCTCTGGAGAACTTAAAGGGAAATACAAGATCTGTGGAGTAGGACCAGCCATATGGAGCAGAAGATGGACGATAAACTGCAGGAAATGGAGGGTACCTTAGATACCTACAAACCTAAAATAGTTAACCTGGAGGATAGGTCATGACACAATAACCTCTGATTCAGGGGTGTACAGGGAATTAGTGTCAATGGAGGAACATTTTAACAAGCATTTTTCGAGAACTGGTGACTGAAGTCCCAGGCATGATGGATAGAGTGCATTGTCGACAGATGTCTAAACATCTCTTAACTTTCAAGCCCAGGAATGTTATAGCGCACATTTAATTTTTCCATGCCAAGAAAAACATTGAGAGGACGAGGCACTTGGAGATTAAATGACACCCTGCTCCGGGACTCCATATTTGCCTAATCAATTCAGACCACTCTAGTGGAATACTTTTCCAATAATGAAGAAGACGATGTCAATGAAACAACCTTATGAAAGGCACATCAATTGGAGGCTAGAAATAATTTTTTTCATAGAACATTTTACATGAAACACAAAACTAGAGCTGACAATGAGCACGAGTACAATGGAACCCCCTACTTCTGAGTGGTCAAATAGAACTGCTGCTCTTAAAATGATATTGCTCCCCAGACTAAAATACATATTCTACACATTTCTTTTGGATCTGCATAGCTCCTTTTTAAAAAAAAACAAAAAAAAAAACATCACTACTGATATAAAGAAGTTTATATGGACCGGCTGTAGACCGAGAGTAACAATGAAATTATTAATGCTCCAATATCACTAAGGTGCTTTAGTTACCTAATATAGAAGCATATTATCATGCTGCTATTACTGCCTCAGTAATACCCCATTTCTTTAAATAGGAATCACTCCACTGAGTGAAAATAGAGAATGATCTTGGTGGTCCACACCAGGTTTCTCACCTTTTATGTTTACCAACCCATTACCGCCCACAACTACACAATGCTTCAACATTAACTACGTTAGCTCTCAAAATGTGGGATAAATATCGTTCTCTGCTATGTTTCAATTATCAGGTGTCAATACAAGCTAAATATGCTATTTATGTATGCATATAGGATATCAGACATATTTGCCCTTTAAAATGGTGTCTGTGTACGTGAAGAGAATTACAATGAAACAAACACATAGCAAAGTTCCAAAGAGGCCTGGTTGCCAAATGCATAGAAATCGCCTTGGATACTAAGGAGTTAAAGTAAGGTATATGATCATTTTTGTTAAACTGATAATGCCAAAATGGTTGTCACAAAACTGTGAATGCTGTCCTGTCAACATCATTATCATCTATTAATATGTAGATAATTATCCAATAACAGATTGTGATCGATAGTGGCCTTAATTACAGCAATACCTAGCAATGTTTGTGATTTGCTGAGTTTAGTTACTGCTCATGAGAGATAACAAAACAATTCTATTGGTGTAATCTAATAATATATCAATATTAGGTTTAGCTTTTGTTTGAGAATTGCTAAATGGACGTGATACTTTCATTCTGAAAATATATATAAAATGCTAATGTTGCTTGATATTTATTGTTAATTATTGTAACGGCACCCCGGGCATAAAAGGGGTTAAACGCCGTTTAGAGGATATTCCCCTTCCAGATACACAGGCAGCTACCAAGACACCAATTTGCCGAACAGGAAACCATATGAATGCCATAAACAGCCGAACCGAAACCATACGAATGCTGTAAACAGCCGAATAGGAAAAACCATACGAATAGGTTTACACTCAAACTAGAACAGCATACAATAAATCCCCCCAAGAACGAGACGAGGCTCTGTTTTGAGGGTCAAGCAGGAACAGACAGAGCTGTAGGTTTATTGTTCTTATATACACATTCTTACACATTAGTACCACGCACAGGCTTTTGTAAAACAACCAATAAATACGTACAATACACTCAGACACTCCCACACAAAATTACCTTACACAATGGGTTAATGTAATTATCACAGGCAGAGAAATACAGTTTTTTCCACATTATTCATAACTTTAAAAGTATACATCACATACATTTTCAGAATCAGCATACTCCAAATACAAACATATGTTAAAATCATCCAAATTGGTCCAGTGGTTCAAAAGATAGATTGAAGTCCTTTGTGACCAAATGAAGCATGGCTTTTCTGCCCAAAACCAGTACCACAGAGTCTTCTATCCTGAAGATAATTGGGAAGTAATCCAATTATCTCCAAGGACAGAGGCAAAACTCAATTGAACACATGGTAGCAAAAGACAACAAAATACATAAAAATATATAACTGTGCAGCTATTGCAAAAAACAGGTACATTCAACATATCCCCAGATAGCTTAGATCTGAGCGCACATTATTACTGAATGGCGCTCAGATCACATACATACAGTTCAATTGCCATGGAGCCAAAGTCTTTCACATAGTCTTTCGTTATACGAATGGGCTCCATGGCATAGCTATCTGGGGTATCACTGTTCAAATAGGGCAATTACCGAATGACCCGGCTTTCGTGTCTTTGCAGGGGAAAATCAAGCGTTTCAACATGAGGCCATAGTCTAAAGGCAGCAGATGGGCAATCAGGCTCCTCCAATACACAGTGGTGAGATTGGTCTTGTCACAATTATATTTTTATGTCCTGTTGCATTTTTAATATGGGCAAATTTGAATTGTATAAAAATTGTGCTATATTGACATGGCCAAGTTTAAACTGCATAAAAATCGTGCCTGATCCGAGTGTACGGCTATCATGGGCCATCTGACCTCTTGTCCTACACTTTCCTACAGTTGTCCAATGTAAGAATGTTTGTTCATAATCTATGTCAAATGTAACTCTTTGTTTAGTTGTGATCAAGGAGGCGGTATTTGAAAGAAATACCGAGATATACAAAAATAAAAGCACTTCTAAGAAATTATATTTGAATAAATATCTAAATAAAAATAAACAAATATCACACAACTTTCCAAAATTAGATATATTCTTGTATCTGTGGCATTTAAAGGGTTATTATTTTTAATGTAAAATAAAAATGAAGACTATGAGATTTCAGAGCACAATGCTGTAGCTAAAACGCCCAAATCTTGTTTTTATTTTTTTCTAGGTGGCGGAAGGCCAATAGAATATGATGGAATTTTTTTTGAATTATCAATAACTTTAGATCAATTTTGAATGATGCATTGCTGGATAGGATAATGATCTATCTGTCCATCCCTGTTTGTCACTTATTTGTCAGAACGGTTTAAGCAAAACACGGGTCTGAAAGCAAATGTATCAATGCACTCATGGGTACTGGGCTAAGTTTAGCAGCATGAGTCCGAAGCACTTCTCACAATTAGATACCTTGACAATCAACAGGAATCTGATATCCTCTTGGCGATGAGCTTTTTTAAAAAAAAATTTATTTATTTTTTAGAGAGAGAAAAAATTCTAATGGAGACTTCTATATCAAACTGAAGGAAATGCATGATTGTTTCAGGTCAGCAAAGCACAGTATGTCCTTATCATCTAGTTCTTGATAGAATATAGAGCAACACTCCAAGTCATATCTTGTAGCAGATACCCCGCTGTTGCTATAATGAACAGATTTATTTAATTTTACCTTATAATGCATTTATGTGGAACAAATGGCTGCTAAAAAATGAGCAGGAATCAAGCTGATTTCCTCGAAAAGAATGTGTATCTGCAGATTGTACGGTCTTATTTATTTTATCTGCAGCGTCGTGATATAATATAAAATACTTGCAGGTTAAAATAATAATTAAGTATTGATTATATACGTCCCTTTTATATATTTTAATTAACGTTAGATAAAAATGTTAATAATATTTTCTCAAATTTAACTGTCATAACTCAAGCGAGTGAAAAGGTGTCTACAAAGTGTGGATTCTCAGAACAAAGTGAAGTAGGCAGTGCTTATTCACAGCAAGGTGACTTTATTTTCGGCAAAAACAAGAGCAGAAAATGGTTTCACTCATTTTAAGGTCCTAGTGCGGCTTTAAGGGGAATTGCCACTTTTCTTGAATTTACAACGTTGAACACACCATGGAAAATAACCTTCAGCTAACTTCAGGGCCGTCTTTAATTCTGATTGGACCCTGGGCAAGGATTAACTTGGGCCCCCTGACTACATATAGATACACACAAATACAAAACCTGACACACATGCAGATACACACTGACCGCATATAGATACACACAAGAACATACAGATACACACAGACTACATATAGAACACTGACACACAGATAGAAACAAACACAGATACACAACCTGACAAACATGCAGGTAGACAGATACAAACACTGATACATGCAGATACAAAGGTACATACACTGACTACATATAGATACACCGACACACACACTGACACACATACAGACACACAGATACACAACCTGACACACATGCAGATATACATATACAAACACGGACACATACAGATACACACTGACTATATATAGATACACACACAAACACAAACGGACAACATACAGATACAAAGGCACATTCTGACAGATGTACTGACACAGAGACACACACAGACAGCCATACTGAAACACACATACACACATACATACTGAACCACACTGACCGACTCACACACACACAGACATACTGACACACTGACAGACATACTGGCACATATACACACAGATGGACATACTGAAACACACATACACACAGACACTGACAGACATATTGACAAACACAGACATACAGAACCACACATACACTGACAGACTCACACACACAGACATACTGGACACACTGACAGACAGACATACATACATACTCACACACACACTCAGACACTCATGCAAAATTTGATAACCACCCTCCAGTTTCTTACCTTTTCCTGGAGGGTGGCTTCCCTGGGGTCCAGTGGGCTGGCTGGGGTGGCTGGGAGTTAAGCTCTCCCGGCCTGGCCCCCTCCGGAACAGCTCCTTCCTCCCGCGGGGCTCTTGTTTCTGTGGGAGGAAGTGACACGCGGCTGTCACTTCCTCCCAGTGCTGCCGAAAAGCAAGGGCCCGGTCGTGCTGTTAAAGCGCCACAGCGCCCGACCGGGCCCCTGCTGTCACAGGCCCACCGGGTGGCCCTAAGTGCATGGGACACCCGATGGGCCCCCATAGTTTGCGGGCAGAGGGCAAAAGGAGCAGCTGTCTTGGGCCCCCCAGCTGGGACAGGGCCCAGGGCAGCTGCCCCGTTTGCCCTGCGTTAAAGACGGCCCTGGCTAACTTGTATTAACCTTTTTTTCATGGAGATGCTGTTTGCTTTCAATTTTATATTAAAAATTGCAAACACAAGATTGAAACACTGCAAATGAAGATGAAAAATAGAAATAAGGTTTTATTTCTCTGTTTGTCTGTATGCTTACTCTATGCGGACTATCATTTGCAAAGCTTATAACAATGATTGACAGAGGGCCAAGGTGGTGGAGCCCGTTTGCAAAATAAAGAGGTGTGCTTTTTTACGTTTAATTTTAGTTTTCATACTTCACAAACACATATTTGTTATAGTTAGGAGTTATATATAGGCGATCCACTTTAATCGTATACCACGCCATGACATTCAAATGTTCTCCATTATATATGCATTACGAAACAGGTACTTAATAACCTTGAACGATAGAGCATCTGTCTCTGGATATTAAAGGATTTCACCAGGATTTTTTTTTTAAATGCCCTTTGGTTCTTCTCTAAGATTCTGAAAATAAGTATTACATTATTTACTTACCTAAATCATCCAGGTGCTGCTCTGTGCACCCCTTCCTGACATCACAGGAATCACATTGAGGTCCAATCAAAGGCTTTCCATAGAGAACTGTCCCGTCAACCCAAACACCTGTTTCACACTTTTGATGCTCTTCTTTGCCCTTTTACTCCCCCTCCTTCTACCACCTTGTCCGCCACAAACTTTGCATCTCACTTCACTGAGAAGATCTCTACAATCAGGGAAGAGATCGCTAATCTCTCTCCTTCCCCTACCAATACATCACCCAACCCGACTCCATCCACCATTCTACACTCATTCACACCTGCTGCAGCAGAAGAGGTTCGTGCTCTGCTCCGGTCCTCCCGCCCTACCACCTGTTCCTTAGATCCTTTTCTCTCGCATCTTATCCGCACCTTGTCTCCCTCTCTTGCTCTTCCTCTCACTAAAATCTTCAATCTCTCACTTTCCTCTGACCCATTTCCCTCTCCCTTCAAACATGCAACTGTAACCCCTATTCTAAAAAAGCCCAGTCTTGACCCCAACTCCCCATCCAACTACCGCCCTATCTCGCTATTGCTATTTGCCTCCAAGATCCTCGAGAGAATTGTGTACATCAGACTGACTGACTTTCTCGAATCCAACTCTCTGCTTGACCCCCTTCAGTCTGGATTCCGTGCTGGTCATTCTGTCGAAACTGCCGTGACCAAAATATCCAACGATTTAATCGCTGCTAAATCTCGCGGCCATTACTCTATCCTAATTATCCTTGATCTTTCTGCTACCTTTGACACTGTTGATCATCAACAGCTTCTTTGCATTCTCCGTAATTTTGGTCAACGGGATACTGCTCTCTCCTGGTGCTCCTCCTACCTCTCCCAGCGCTCTTTCAGTGCTTCTTTCTCTGACTCTGTCTCTTCCTCCCAACCACTCTCTGTAGGAATCCCCCAAGGTTCTGTCCTTGGTCCCCTACTGTTCTCTTTCTATACTGCCTCCCTTGGGAAAGTCATCACGTCCTTTGGCTTCCAATATCACTTTTATGCGGATGACACGCAAATCTACCTGTCCTCTCTTGATCTCTCTCCACCCATCTTGACTCGTGTCTCTGACTGCCTCTCTTCGATCTCCAACTGGATGGCTGCTCACTTCCTTAAACTCAACCTGTCCAAAACAGAACTTCTGGTCTTTCCTCCCTCAAGTGTTACTACTCCTGTGTCTGTCTCCCTCCAAGTCAACGGTGCTACCATCACCTCTACCTCACAGGCTCGCTGCCTGGGTGTTCTTTTTGACTCCAACTGCTCCTTCACCCCTCATATCCAATCAATCACCAAATCCTGTCGCTTCCATCTCAAAAACATAGCGCGCATTTGCCCCTATTTAACCCCAGATGCGGCTAAGGTGCTGGTCCATGCTCTTGTTCTCTCTCGCCTTGACTTCTGCAATACCCTTCTCAGTGGTCTTACATGTTCCCAGATTGCACCGCTGCAATCTATAATGAATGCAGCGGCAAGGCTCATTTTCCTGTCCGCTCGCACCTCCCAGGCCTCCCCGCACTGTCAGTCCCTGCACTGGCTTTCAGTTAAATATAGGGCTCAATTCAAAATTCTGGTGCTTGCTTACAAGTCCCTACATAATGCTGCTCCAACCTACCTATCCTCCCTAATACACAAGTATGTCCCGTCGAGGCCCCTACGCTCTGCCAAAGACCTACGTCTATCCTCTGTCCGTACTCCCACCTCTGATGCTCGCCTCCAAGATTTCTCCAGGGCTGCACCTCTTCTGTGGAGTGCCCTTCCCTTCTCCGTAAGACTTTCACCCAGACTCCACTCATTCAAAAAAATCTTTGAAAACTCACAAACTCACAAAGAAAGCATATCAGTTCAACTGTAAGCAGGTTTTTATCCCCCACGCCCATGACTCCTCTCCTGCAACTGTCAAAAATTACCTATGAAGCCCTCAATGAATACTTTTCTAACAACCTACTTCATACCCCTACCTTTACCCTTTGTGTCACTATACCACACTCCCTAGAGAATGTAAGCTCATTGAGCAGGGCCCTCCACCCCTCTATTCCTGTACGTCCAATTGTCTGGTTAAAATTACATGTCTGTTAGTCCACCCAATGTACAGCGCTACGGAATGTGATGTCGCTATATAAATAATAAAATAATAATAATAATAATCCTCAAGCAAAAGATCTTTGAGGGTGGGAGGCAGTTTACATCCAAACAGGAGCTCTGGGAGGCTATTCTGACATCTTGCAAACAAATTCAAGCAGAAATTGTCCAAAAACTCACAAGTTCAATGGATGCAAGACTTGTGAAGCTGCTATCAAATAAGGGGTCCTATGTTAAAATGTAACGTGACCTGTTAAAATGTTTAAAAAGTTAAAATGTTGTTATAAGTTTGATTGAAATAGCTTTTGATTTCAGTAAATATGCTGCAAACACAACAAATGACAATTTTCAGTTCTTTACAACCTATAAAGTGTTTTGAAACTTACTGTGCGTAATAATTTGGAACAGTGCATTGTAAGTTTATGTTTAAAAAAAATACTGTTATCATTAGGAGGTTTGTTCAATAAAATTTGAATTGTACTCTTAATAGTTGATAACATGATAATTATGCTGACTGTTTTTTACATCAATTATTTAGGTAAATGAGAAAAATATAATTTGCATAATAATTTGGAACAGGGTGTGTGTGTATATATATATATATATATATATATATATATATATATATATATTATAAATTAAAAAAAAAAACATTCACCATGTAACTTTCCAAAACACCATAAAACCTTTTACATGGGGTATTGTTATACTCAGGAGACTTCACTCAACACAAAAATGAGTATTTCAAAACAGTAAACGACGATGATATCACTACTAAACGTGCAGTTTTTGTTTAAAAAAATGCAAAAAAAAACAAATACAAAAGCTCATTTTGGCCAGCGTTCATGACTAAAAGACTGGACATACCCCATTTTGAATACCCTGGGTTGTCTACATTTGCAAATGGTATGCCATGATGGGGTTAATTCACATTCCTGGGCTACCATATGGTCTCACAAGGCAACATAGGCCCAGCAAACTAATCTGGCAAACTGAAATAGTTAAGTCCTATATTGACGTTGTAACTTTCCAAAACACCATAAAATCTGTACATGGGGGGTATTGTTATAATCAGGAGACTTCCCTGAACACAAATATGAGTGTTTAAAACAATAAAACTCGTGATGACGATGAACTCAGTGCAGTTTTTGTGTAAATAAATGCAAAAAACAAATATGAACACTAACTTTGGCAAGCGTTTGTGGCTAAGTGGCTACTACAAAACACTGGACATACCCCATTTTGAATACCCTGGGTTGTCTACTTTTTTTTTCATGGTGGGGTTAGTTTTTATTTCTGGACTGCCATACCGTCTCAAAGGCAACATAGCCAATCTGGCAAATAGCAATTTACAAAAACAGAAATTGGCAAATCTTATGTTTGACCTTGTAACTTTCCAAATCACCATAAAACCTGAACTTGAGAGGTACTGTTGTACTCATGAGACATTACTCTACACAAATATGAGTGTTTTAGAGCAGTACAATGTATTATACTGATAATATCGTTGGGGAAATGGCAGTTTATGTGTGAAAAATGCAAAAAAACACTACTTTTGGCCAGGGTTTGTAACTAAGTGGCTACTAAAAAAGACTGGACATACCCCATTTTTGGTTGTCTACTTTTACAAATGGTATGCCATGATGTGGTTAATTTTCATTCCTGGCCTGCCATATGGTCTCAAAGGCAATATAGGCCCAGCAAACCAATCTGGCAAATTTCAATGTGCAAACATGGAAAAGAGGAAAGCCTTACATTTGACCCATGTAAGTTTGCAAAACCCCATTCAATATGTACATGGGGAGTACTGTTTCACTTGGGAGACTTTGCTGAACACAAATATTAGTGTTTCAAAACAGTAAAACATATCACAGTAATGATATTGTCAGTAAAATTGAAATTTTTTAGCATTTTTCACACACACACAAATGACACTTTCACTGATGATATAATTGTTGTGATACGTTTTACTGATTTGAAACACTAATATTTGTGTTCAGCAAAGTCTCCTGAGTATAACAGTACCACCCACGTACAGGTTTTATAGTGTTTTTGAAAGTTACAGGGTCAAATATAAGGCTTGATTTTCCATTTTTTCACATTGGAATTTGCCAGATTGGTTATGTTGCCTTTGAGAGCATATGGTAGTCCAGGAATGAGAATTACTCCCATGATGGCATACCATTTGCAAAAGAATACAACCCAAGTTATTGCAGATGGGGTAGGTTCAGTCTTTTTAGTAGCCACTTAGTCACAAACACTGGCCAAAGTTAGCGTTCATAATTGTATTTTGCACTTTTAACACACAAACAAATATAAATGCTAACTTTGGCAAGTGTTTGTGACTAATTGGCTACTAAAAAAGACTGGACATAACCCATATTGAATACCCTCAGTTGTCTACTTTCAAAAAATATGTACATATGAGGTGTGATTCAGAGATTTATTACAGATAACAGTGTTACAATGTCACTATTGATACATTTAAAATATATATATATTTTTAAACAGCAATGTCCTACTTGTACTTATAGCCCTAAACTTGCAAAAAAAGAACATGTTAACATTGGGTATTTCTAAACTCAGGACAAAATTTTTAAACTATTTAGCATGGGTGTTTTTTGGCGGTTGTAGATGCGCAACAAATTTTGGGGGTCAAAGTTAGAAAAAGTGTGTTTTTTAAATCTTTTCATCATATTTTATATTTTTTGTATAGTAAATTATATGATATGATGAACATAATGATATCTGTATCAAGAACATTTAATGGCGAAAAAAAACTGTATATAATATGTGTGGGTACAGTAAATGAGTAAGAGGAAAATTACAGCTAAACACAAACACCACAGAAATGTAAAAACAGCCCTGGTCCTTAACGTTAAGAAAATTGAAAAATGGTCTGGTCACTAAGGGGTTAAACATATAGGAGCTTTTTTTGTGCCTTTGAGTCAGTAGTGTTTTAAGTCTTAGAATTTTGGCATGGAAACCATCTGAGTTTAGTACACACTTTACTGTGCTTTCTGGAACCTCAGTGCCTGTTTCCACCAAGTCTTGCTGCAGGTCTTTTGCAGTCACTCAAGTGTTTTTAACAACCTGCCTTCTCAAAAATCTGGTTGCAGACAATGTTAGCTTTGTTTTTCTACCCCATCCAGGAAGTGTAACTACTGTTCCTTCAACTTTGAACTTGTGAACTATGCTTCCAATAATGTCTAGGAACATTCAGTGCATTCACTATTTTTTTGTGTCCTGTTCCTTGTTTGTGGAGGGTGATGATCTTTTAACTTTGTGGACCATGCTTTTGACTTAGCCATATTTCTAACATGCAGTCAAAAGTGTCACACTTAAAACCCTAGCCAGTTCAGGTTCAAGCTCATGCATGCCTAGTGCAACTAATAAAGTCCTTGATTAGTTGCATTAGATGGGCTTGAGACAACACCTGTTTTGCATGCTTGTGCTGTTGTGAGGGATTCTAGTCAGGGGTTGAACAATTTTTAGACTGAAGAAGTCATTATAAGTTGAATTTTTTGTTGAATTTAGGGAAATGACTTGAAGCATTTGTTGTGTTAAGCTATTTCAATTGCTTTTGTTTGGTTTGTTCATTGCAAACTGATGAAAGTCTGTAAATTTTGAAAATAAGCCTGATTTTCAATGGGGGTTGAATAATTTTGATTACAATTGCAAATATTATTCTTAGCTGCAGTTCAATATCACATTTCTTAAGTGTCCTCCTATGTGAGAAGTGACTTTCTTGTGTACTCTGTTTACTTATAAATAGTATTTACACTTTTTCTAAACAAATATTTGCCTCTAGCTTACAATATAATATTCTATTAACATGGAATGTACAAGACCATGAGAGACACAAGTGCCTGATGTGTACATATAGAAGTAAATTGGTACAAGTGATACATTTAATAATGCAAGAACAGAAATGCTTTAGACAAAATATCTTCAAATATCTTTAAATAATTCCTCTGCTGCTTTGATGGTGAAGAATTTGCACTTACACATCTTCAATATCAGTTTTGTTCTATTTTGAGTCTGGACAACAATGCCTAATACTGCAGCCCAAGATGGATCTAGTTAATAGCTGGAAAAGGGCACCTTAAGCGTGAGGCTTGGGTTTCTCAAATAGCTCCAAAGTAGACTGACTGTCAGGATCCTAACCTGACAACTCAAATCATGTTTAATTTCTTCTATTTTATTTACTACAATTACAGTTTTCAGCACTAGTGGCCTCCCTAACCACTAGACCAATGGTTCCCAACCCTTGGTACACGTACCCCAAGGGGTACAATTCAGTGCCCCTGGGGGTACGCGAAAACATTTGGGTAATGACAACGATGCTGGATGCCACACGGGCTGTGTCAGTGTATCTGTATGTCAGTGTATGTGTCTGTATATCACTGCATATGTCTCTGTATGTGTCAGTGTGTGTGTCACAGTATGTGCCAGTGTATTTGTATGTGCGTCAGTGTATGTGTCTGTGCATCAGTGTGTGTGTCTGTACATCAGTGTGTGTGTCTGCATCAATGTATGTGTCTGTGTGTCAGTGTGTCTGTGTATCTGTATGTCAGTGTATGTGTTTGTATGTATATGTTTGCATGTGTATTAGTGTAGCTAAGTATGTGTGTCAGGGTGGGTATCTGTGTGTCAGTATGGATCTGTATGTCTATGTCTATGTGTATGTGTCAGTGTGTGTATCTGTGTGTATCTGCATGTGTGTCAGGGTATGTCTCTGTGTCAGTGTGCATATCTCTGTGTATCTACTGTGTATCTACTGTGTATCAGGGTACGTATCTGTGTGTCAGGGTATGTATCTGTGTGTCTGTGTATCTGCATTTGTGTCACAGTATGTATCTGTGTGTCAGTGTGTGTATCTCTGTGTATGTGCATGTGTGTCTATCTGTGTGTAAATGTGTCTGTGTGTCAATTTGTGTATCTGCATGTGTATCAGAGTATGTATCAGTGTCAGGGTGTGTATCTATGTGTCAGGGTGTGTATCCTTAAGTGTGTTAGTGTATGTATCTATGCATCTGTGTATTTGCATGTGTGTCAGGGTATGTATCTGTGTGTCATGGTGTGTATCTGTTTGTCAGGATGTGTATCTGTGTGTCAGTGTGTGTATCTGTATGTGTGTCAGGGTATGAATCCTTAAGTGTGTCAGTGTATGTGTATATGTATGTGTCTGTGTAGTGTCAGGGTATGTATCAGTGTGTCTATCTGTGTGTCAATGTGTGTGTCAGGGTATGTATCTATCTGTCTGCATACCTGCATGTGTATCAGAGTATGTATCTGTGTGTCAGGGTGTGTATCTATGTGTCAGGGTATGTATCCTTAAGTGGGTTAGTGTATGTATCTATGTGTCTGTGTATCTGCATGTGTGTCAGGGTATGTAGCTTTGTGTCAGTGTGTGTATCTCTATGTATCTGCATGTGTGTCAGGGTATGTATCTGTGTGTCAATGTGTATATCTGTGTGTCATGGCATGTATCTGTGTGTCAGGATGTGTATCTGTGTGTCAGTGAGTGTGTCTGTGTATTTGCATGTGTGTCTGTATCTGAATGTGTATATCTGTGTGTCAAGGTATGTGTCCATATGTGTGTCAGGGTATGTGTCCGTATATGTGGGTCAGGGTATGTGTCTGTATTTGTGTCTGTGTATATGCATGTGTGTCAGGGTATGTATAATTAATTGTGTCAGGGTAATTATCTGTGTGTCAGTGTGTGTGTCTGTCTGTGTGTCTGTATGTATCTCTGTTTATCTGTGTGTCAGTGTATGTATCTGTGTATCTGCATGTTTGTGTATATATGTGTCTGTGTGTCAGGGTATGTATCTGTGTGTCAGGGTACGCATCCTTAAGTGTGTCAGTGTATGTATCTATGTGTGTGTATCTGTATGTGTTTTAGATTATGTATCTGTATCTGTGTGTCAGAGTATGTCTCTTTATGGGTGTCAGGGCCTATATCTGTGTCAGTGTCTGTATCTGCATGTGTGTCAGTGCCTATATCTGTGTCAGTATCTGTATCTGCATGTGTGTCCGTGCTTATATCTGTGTCAGTGTCTGTATCTGCATGTGTCTCACTGTATCTGTGTGTCAGAGTTTGTATCTGCATGTCAGTGTGGGTATCTTTGTCTGTATGTGTGTCAGTCAGGGCTTGACAAATTTGCTTATAATCTAGGAGCCAGCTAGAAAAGTTAGGAGACAGAGAAATCAACTCCACAAATACAATTTTAAAGGGACACTATAGTCACCAGAACCACTACAGCTTTATGTAGTTGTTCTGAAGTCTATATCCTGGCCCTGAATGCTTTTCAATGTAAACACTGACTTTTCAGAGAAAAGTTAAATTGACGCAGTGGCATTTTGCTGTGCATGCGCAATAGTTCCCCAATGCTGTCCTATGGAGAAACATTGGATTGACTGAGATCGTCACGATTGATGATCTCAGTCATGGAGGTGGGGCCACCCGCGGCATCACCCCACGGCGTGGGAAAAATGGAAAGTAAAAACACCTTTACCATGTGATTGGAGTGAACACACACTCACTGACCAACACACAGACATACAGACACACACACACTCATAGACCAACACACACACTTACAGACAAACACACACACTCACAGACATACAGACACACACAGACAAACACACACTCACACATACATACACACTCACTCACTCACTCACTCACATACATGCAGACACATACACCCTCACAGACAAACACTCACACTCACAGACACACACACACACAAACATTCAAAGACACTCTCACTCACAAATAATTACTTTTTTTATTTTAATGTAAATCCACCCAGTCTCCCTACCTTTGGAGAGCTGGAGTGTATAGGCTTTCCCTGTGGGGGTCCAGTGGGGCTGCTGTGATCTCCCTACTCAGCTCCCCCTCACTCACTGATAGTGAGCCGGGGGCTGGAGTGATGTCATAACCCAGCTCCTGGCATCACTATAAGGCGCGTGAGGGAGCCGAGCAGGGAGATTACAGCTGTCTGTATCTATGTATCTGCATGTGTGTCAGTGTCTAGAAACATAGAAACATAGTATGTGACGGCAGATAAGATACATTCGGCACATCTAGTCTGCCCAATTTTTTAAATATATATAGGTAACAAGAGGGAACAGAAAGAGAGGGGTGTTGGAGACAACCAACTCCCCAAGCTCTGTAAAGGTTACAAGGGATATAGGGGGGGGCTTAACCCCAAATGTAATGTAAGAAAAGAGAAGGGGAGAGAATGAACCAGAAGGCCACCAAACCAAATAATTAGAGTTGTGCGAACTCGGACTGTAAAGTTCGGGTTCATACCGAACATTACGTTTTTTGGACCCCAGACCTGAACACGGACATATCACTGTATGTTCGGATTGGCGTTCGGTGTTCGGCGATTTAATAGCGCTTTTTTTAAAGGCTGCAGGGCAGCCATTCAACAAGCGTTTGACTCGTGTGCCCTTAGAAGCCATCATAGCAATGCCTACTAATGGCATGGCTGTGATTGGCCAGTGCAGCATGTGACTCTACATATAACCTGGAGTCGCGTAGCGCTGCACGCACATGAGCTCTTATTAGTGTAGGGAGAGGATGCTGCCGCTTTTAGGGACAGATTAGGAAAGAATTCTGCAAACTGGTACATTAGTGGGGTGCACTTCATATCTGAGAGTCAAATACCACGGTTACATCAGAGTTTTAAAAAGTCAATTTTTTTTTGTGCTATGCTAAATAGTACATTAGTGGGGTGCACTTCATATCTGAGAGTCAAATAGAAGCATCAAATACTGCTGTCACATTGCAGTTTTAAAACTTGAAATTTTTTGGGTGCTAAAAAGTACATTAGTGGGGTGCACTTCATATCTGAGAGTCAAATAGAAGCGTCAAATAGTGCTGTCACATTGCAGTTTTAAAACTTACAATTTTTTGGGTGCTAAAAGGTACATTAGTGGGGTGCACTTCATATTTGAGAGTCAAATAGAAGCATCAAATACTGCTGTCACATTGCAGTTTTAAAACGTAAAATTTTTGGGTGCTAAAAAGTACATTAGTGGGGTGCACTTCATATCTGAGATTCAAATAGAAGCGTCAAATAGTGCGCTTAGAACGCAATTGTAAACATGCTTATTTTCTGGGTGCTAATCTGCTAAATAGTAAATTGTGGGGCCTGCTCTACATATCTGAGAGTCAAATAGAAGCGTCTATTAGTGTGCTTACAGCGCAGTTGTAAACATTCTAATTGTTTTGCTGCTAATCTGATAAATAGTACCTTTTGGGGCCTGCTCTTCATATCTGAGAGTCAAATCGAAGCGTCTAATAGTGCGCTTACAGCGCAGTTGTAAAAATTCTCATTTTCTGGGTGCTAATCTGCTAAATAGTACATTTTGGGGCCTGCTCTTCATATCTGAGAGTCAAATCGAAGCGTCTAATAGTGCGCTTACATTGTTTTGCTGCTAATCTGCTAAATAGTACATTTTGGGGCCTATATATAAAAAACAGTGTTGGCTACCTCCTCCTACTCCATCGCTGCTTACACCTACACCACCACGGTCACCGCCTCCTCAACCTATGGATCACTTAGTATAAACTATGTGCACAATAGCAGAGGCTTGTGAAGGCCTTTTCTCCATCCATCAGGAATTGAGCATTTCTCCATGCATCAGGACTGCAAGAAATGCACCGCAGGCCGAAAATGTTTCTTTTTTTTATATGTCCCAATATTTTGGGGGCTACCCCAATTAAAATAAAAAAAACAGTGTTGGCTACCTCCTCCTCCTCCACCGCCACTTCCACCTACACCGCCACAGTCACCGCCTCCTCAACCTATGGGTCACTTAGTATAAACTATGTGCACAATAGCAGAGGCTTGTGAAGGCCTTTTTTCCATGCATTAGGAGTTGAGCATTTCTCCATGCATCAGGACTGCAAGAAATGCACCACAGGCCGCAAATGTTTCTTTTTTCATACGTCCCAATATTTTGGGGGCTACCCTAATTAAAAAAAAAAAATATATATATATATATATATATATATATACATATAAAAAACAGTGTTGGCTACCTCCTCCTCCTCCACTGCTGCTTACACCTACACCGCCACGGTCACCACCTCTTCAACCTATGGATCACTTAGTATAAACTATGTACACAATAGCAGAGGCTTGTGAAGTCTTTTCTCTATGCATCAGGAGTTGAGCATGTCTCCATGCATCAGGACTGCAAGAAATGCACCGCAGGCCGCAAATGTTTCTTTTTTTATATGTCCCAATATTTTGGGGGCTACCCGAATTAAAATAAAATATATATATATAGATAGATATATAAAAATCAGTGTTGGCTTCCTCCTCCTCCTCCACCGCCGCTTCCACCTCCGCTGCCACGGTCACCGCTTCCTCAACCTATGGGTCACTTAGTATGAACTATGTACACAATAGCAGAGGCTTGTGAAAGCCTTTTATCCATGCATCAGGAGTTGAGCTCAGTTTGAACAACGAAAGAGAATACCCTGCATTCCAACCCTCTCTCAAATGGATAATTCTGTTGATCCTCCTGACAGCCATGCTTTAGATTTTGATTTATGTTCTTCCAAAGCTAAAATCAAAGATTCCAACTAGTGCTATTTTATGGCTCAGCTGTATTTTTAATTTTTATGTTATTTCAAGTGATTTCCCTATCCACATTTGTTTGCAGGGCACTTGTCCTACTCTTACCCCCATTTTACTTCCTTTTGCAGCCCTCTAGCCCTTTCCAGAGCTTTTTTAGAGGCATTTTTGTGGCCAAAAGTTCGGGTCCCCATTGACTTCAATGGGGTTCGGGTTCGGGGTCAAGTTCGATCCCGAACCCGGACTTTCTTTCAAAGTTCGGCCGTGTGTCAGTGTGTGTCTGTTTACCTGTATGTCTGTGTATATGCATGTGTGTCAGTGTTTTATTCTGTCTGTATCTGTATGTGTGTAAGTGTTTGTATGTTTTGTGTATTATTGTATCTGTGTTTCTGTGCACCTGTATGTATGTCAGTGTGCGTTTCTGCAGGTGTGTCTGCGTATCTGTATCTGTATGTGTGTCAGTGTTTGTTTTTTGTGTGTCTGCATGTGTGACAGTTTGTGTGTCTGGGGCAGAGGAGAAGCAGGGTGAGCCTGGGGCGGAGGAGAAACAGAGTGAGCCTGGGGCGGAGGAGAGGTATGGATGGTCTGGGGCGGACGAGAGGCACAAAGGGTCTGGAGCGAAGGAGAAGCAGGGAGAGCTTGGGTCAAGAAGAAGCATGGAGAGCATGGGGTGGAGAAGCAGGGAGAGCATGGGGCAGAGGAGAAGCAGGGGGAGCCTAGGGCAGAGAAAAAGGGGAGATTGAACAGAGAAAAATGTATAAATTTGAAATAAATGCAACTATATTAATTTTGACATATTGCTAATGTGATGGGTACAATTTATGGAAATGGGCTGCCAAGGGGTACTGTGAAAAAAGGTTGGGAACCACTGCACTAGACAAACCTCAGTATTAAAAGTTATGTTTTACTAGGGTTACTTTCTGTCCATGAGGGATTATCCCTTACATGGTGTTTACTTGTGGTTTTTTTGTTAAACCTCAGTTTCACTTGCATAGCATGATGGTCCAAATCTGCTATAAAAGGCCACAACTGAATAAACCAACGGGCCTTCACAATGAAAGAAGTTGTGTTCTGCACTTTATAAGAATTCTGCTCCTGGCTCTTACTAAAGAAAACCTGCTCTAATCTTACTTACCTTGAACCATCCTGAATTATTCCAACCGGATCTCCAATATGAACCTGCTTTATTTCTATACTGGACTTTGTTTTTATATTGATTTTGTTCCAACTTACCTGGATATTACAGACTTTCCTATTATTTGCAAGTATCCTAAAAGACCCCGAAACTGCAATTCTGATTTCTAACCAAAGAGGCTGAGAACCTCAATTGCTACCTTAACCTGTTTTACTTTATCCTTTATGTTCATGTCTAGTTTTATCTAATTGTATCCCTATTACCTGTTACCTTAAACCTGTTTAGGGCATATTGCCTAAACCTCCAATTCTGTTCCTTCTATTAACGCTAACCTATAATTTCTCTTATAGGTTTTCCTGTTAATTTATAATCCTGTCTGGGGCTTATTGCCTAACTCTTGTTTTCTGTTATCCCTTAATTTTCTTACCTGTAACTCTGTTTATAGGTTCTACTTTCTCCATTTCTCTATATTATTCTATTCTTCCTCTTGCCTTTCTACTATTATTATTTTGTGTCTAATAATTCCACTAAACAGCCTGAAGTCAACCCTGGCCTATGTCTCCTCTCTGACCTTCTCAGAATCATGACACTGACATTAAATGCCCATAAACTCTTGGTACCATAATCCCTACAATGAGCAGTAGTGGTTACTTTGCATAGACTGCCCAATTAATACTATTCAGCAGGTCTAACCAACAAGTAAGTGTCCCACTGCGGTGGAACTGCTTTTCCCATGATGCTCTTCAATCACATCTCTACATGGAAGGCAGGATGTTATTTTGATATTTAATGATAAGCCTGTTTATCCAAATAAACTTGTGTTAGGCTAAGGAGTAGACTAGGTCTTCATATTATAAATGTAAACATTAAACACTCTGCCTGTATAAATATTTGCAAATATATTATCCGGCAAATACATTATCAGTCTGGGCCCTGGTGTGATTACAGAAAATGCATTATACCATATGATCTTATCTCGCTAATCCACATAACATAGATCATCTTGTGTAGAATGTTGTCACAATACCATTTTTATGTTTACATTGAAATATCTAGAAGACTTAACATATTTAGCCTGATGCTGTATTAACTGAAAGCTTTTCTGCATTTATCTATTCAGTTATGTATATGCTAATGCATAAGGTTAGACTTGCACCCGGCTTTAAAAAAAATGTTTTTTTTTGTGAAAACTACAATTTAGTTCAGACAGTGAGGTACTAAAGGGAGGGGGGGAGAGGTAAGACGTGTAAGATGTGTGGCAGGGACAGGTTGCCATGGCAGCCACACAGCTCACACACGCAGGCAGCCGCAGAGCTTCAAAACCGTCCGCATCTAAGAAAAAGGGGGCGGAGCTAATCTGTGAATGGGGCAGTGCCAAACCAGCAGCGGGGGTCAAGCTAAACACCGCCTCAATCCGCTGCTGTCACTGCTGCACGAGCTAAACACAGCCTCAACCTGCTGGAGTCCCTGCTTCCCCAACTAACAGACTCCATACAGTCAGTAAGTAAGAGAGAGAGAGAGAGAGAGAGAGTGAGTGTGTGTTGACTGTCTGTCTGTGACTCAGTGTGTGTGTGTTGACTGTCTGCCTGTGACTCTCTGTGTGTGTGTGTGTGTGTGTTGACTGTCTACCTGTGACTCTGTGTTTGTGACTGTCTGTAACTGTGTGTGTGACTGTCTGCCTTTAACTGTGGGTGTGACTGTGTGCAAGTGATTATGTATCTGGGACTAGACTCTGAAGTCTATTGCTAATATTGTTGTGTAAAAAAATAATTATATTGTAAGGGGCTGAGCAGAGGCTTTAGAGGGAGAGGCAGTTTTTTTTGGGAAGGGGGGAGTGCAGGAGTCTTATGGAAGGGGGTGCAGGGGCTTATAAAAGAGGGACATGGGTTTTGTTTAAAGGGGGCTGAGCAGGGGATTTGTGGTAGGAGGGTGCAGAGGTTTTGTAGAATGGGGGCAGGACATGCGTTTTGTAGAACGGCTGGCAGGAGAGCGGTTTTGTAGAAGGGGACAGAACAGGGTTTTTTTCAAAATGTACACATTTGTAAAAAACACAGGATCTGCCCTGGGTGCCTAATTCTCTAGGTATGCCCCTGAGTTCAGAACAACTGATAAACATCCTTGCAGCAGTTTGGACAAACCAAAAAAAGACTTTGGAAAAAAGTGTCTAGTGTTATAATATTAACAAAGTATTTAACCAGGAAAGGTACATTCAGAAATTATCTGCTTTCTACGTACGTACTGGGAATGTTACTTCTGCCTAATATCGAGGGGATGTTACTATGTTATGTAGCAATGGGTAGGAAATATCAGGCATTTTGCAATGCCAACTCTGAGTAGCCAGCTTGTCATAATTATCTCTCTAAAAAAGTGAAAGTAGTTTTATAATTGTTTTTTTATTTTCCAATTTTTATTCACAATCTTGTATTAATGAATGATGTATAGCAGTAGCTGCAGCTGTAATTTTAAGTTGAAAAAAGGGGATTTAAAAAAAATAATAATACAATTAAAAGGTCAGTTGACAAGTGAAGACCCACACACCTTACACCCTGAGAAGAACAAAGCTTTTCACCACAACCAGTCTATAGAGTGAGTGACCATCGCTCCATTAATGGGGGGGAAATACAGAGCCCTAGCAATAGCATGAGTCATTTAATCTGGAAAAGTTTTTTTAAAAAGAGGGGATGGAAAGGGTGATTTAAAAAGAGAGGTTTTTCAAAAAAATTGAAGGAAAAACTCCAAAGGCACTGGGCAATTAACTACCCACTTATCCATTCAATCCTGAGAGGAACAAATTTTTCCCACACATCCAGTTTGTGGCATGAGTGACCGTCCAAGTATGGAGTAAATTGGTGCCAAATCTGCTTCTTACAACTGTGTCTGTGGAGGTAACAGGTGTAGCCACATTGCAATACTCAGCCAACTGGGCAAAAACCAAACCATGAAAATGAATGACAATGAAAGGCATTCGAAAATATTACTACAACCAACTGAATCCCCAACACATTTTAGAAAAAAACCTGCCACAATCAGGATAGGTTCACTTGTGCAGTAAACTGCTACACACTGTACAGAGGGAGGAAGTGTGCAAGGTTGAATACTAAATACTAATAATAGTGGTCATAGTGGCAGTGATGGTGGTGGCAGCAGTGGCCACTGTGTCAGCAGTCCTCGTGGCCAAGAAAGAGGTTTTAAGACTCTGTTATAGCACAACTGCTGATGGTGGATTGGTTAAAAAAAAATAAAAAATTCTTCCTTCCCTCAATTTCTTGTTGAAGTTTAGTAGGTAACATTGATGATGGTGAGATTGCTTTTTATATTAAAATACACTGGGATATGAATGTGTATTGTGTAAACTGACATAACATTATTGATCCCAAATAGATGTTTGTGTTGAAAAATGTGTTGCTGCTTAAACAAAGCATTATATTTACTACTACTGTATTATTGTGTTTGGCATTCAGTACATTGTGTACTGCACACAGTAGATTGAGCACACTCAGAAAAAAAAAATTCTGTCTGGAAACAGTTAAAAAAAAAATGATCAACCATACTTAGTACAGAATTATCTTGGGCAGCAAACTGTATTGCACAAGAATGGGACTAAACCTCACTGGAAAGGACTGGACAAAATGATTTACAAGCAGCCTGGTGTGTATTTACACCAGGTTGACTTGCCAGTAATGAGGGCGAACATACCCCATTTCGAGCAGGATCACTCCCTTTTCATGCATATTGGCCTCCTTTTAGGCAGAGTCCTGATTCTGGGACTGCCAATATCAGGCTGTAGACTCGAGGTTATGCACAGAGAAGGCCAAATAAGTTTCTTCCTCTTTCATTTCACGAGGAAGACAGCCTACATTCTGGAATAAGAAGGTGACGGGACTAGATGGAGTTAGCAACTGAATTCATTGCTTCCGTACACTCATGGGTCCTTGTCTGATAGTAATAAAGAGATGGTAGGAGCTACACTCAATCCCAGCAGCCAGCCGGTGCTCTGGAGCAGAACCAGCATTCCCACAACGACAAGGCAACAAAGAAATTGAGGCCAGAAGGGAAAACATTAAAACATCCAGTCTCTCCAGTGTCTGCAGAACCAAATTGCTATGAGGTTTGACTCTCCCAGAAGGTATTCCACCCTCAAAGTAATGTTGCGAGTAAGGCAGAAGTAACTCTCCTTTGTTAAATCCATCAACTGCTGAGAGTGAGCATCCCCTAACCAAATTATGTAGCATAATGCAGACATATTGCCCATCAGAAGCAAAATGAAACAGTTGGACCTCCCCCTTGCCAAGTTAGGAATGGCAAAGGATCCCACTAGAAGTTCCAGGCAATTGATATGGAGAAAGGTTTATTGCTCTAACCACGTATCCCCAGTGGAGACATCATCGCTGGCAGCGCCCCATCCCCAAAGGCTGAGTCTGACTCCAGCACAAAATTCAGATGCTGACTGAAGATTGAGCACACATTCCAGACCTATAATTGTAGAAGCCACCATTAAACTTCTGTCCAAAAATGCTCTGTCAGCAGAACCAACTGATGGTAAGTCAGATTCCAGAAGAGGAAAGAGGCCTTCAAATGCTATATAGCTCTGTACCACAATGTTCCTATATGTTAACACATTGAAGAGCCAAAACACTTCCTGTTAACAGTGTGGAGCAGCAGAAAGAGGAGGTGCTTGAGGCTCTTTCACCTCACTTCTCCTCACCACTTTGAGTCTTATAATAGTTTTTTTCTTTCTTTGTAGCTTTTTTTTTGCTGCAGTGGAGTTCAGTAAAGAAAGATATGCAAAATATAAAGCTTCCAGTCATGAAGCAATCTCAACAAACTGTTGCTTCCAGAGAAACTCAGAAGGCTTTTAGTAATATTTTCCATCCAGTTAGATGTTACATTATCTAAATGCAAATCTAAAATGCAGAATATTGGAGATTCACTTCATTATGAACTGCAATGAGTACAAATTTGGGCCACATAGGTGAGCATGTAAATTCCGGATTTCCAATAGACTAATCACGAAACAGATAACTTGCACAATAGACAGGCATGTTCTTTTAATTTGTGATTTGGAGTTCCACCCATGATACCAAGAGTTGATTAGTAAGAATCATGGTTGAAGACAGCTACTAAATGCTAAAAGTAAGAAGTAGCCAATAGAGGGAGAGAAATGAGGAGCAGTATTTTTACTGCTTTTCCTGGTTTTCCCAATATTGGTTATTTTTTTGATGAACAGTAAACAAATATCTATATTTGAACCAAATTGTGAGAAAATGGATCTATGAGAGTACTGCAAAATATATACATACTATATTGTATTTTATAACCAACCCATTAACAATAGCTTTATTGTCAGTGCAGCTGTGTGTCAAAGTGCTTGCTAGAGGAAAAATTACAGCAACTGTGCAACAAAGTAAGAGAACCACCTATAGGATGGTTTGCCAACAGTATTTTATGTCATTGGCATGAACCTTCATGGCACGAATGGGCAGGTAGGGTCGTGATCATTATATATTTATACTTAAAATGTGTAAATTTGCAAGCATTTCCGTTAGCACAACATATAGATAACGTTCGACGCCTAACGCAGACCCCACATGCCACGCACCTGCATAAAAAGACACCACAGGAACACACCGCACACTCCAGCCACGACCGAAGATGAATCATGGACAACTAACCCGAGAGACCCCAAAACAGATAAGCCTAGGGAGAGTGGCGGGTGGTCATACGGCTCAGGGGGTAGCACAACGGGCCTCCACATGAGCTCGGACTGAACACAACCCCACCAGGCCCACTACGGCCTGAACCCACACACAGCACAGATACTAACCAGGTTGGAACCCTAAATAAGAGCTCCTTATGGTATCCTCCGAGGGTCGGAACGCACAGGCTGACACAACATGACTGGAGATGTAATAACGTATTCACCAGCTTGGTACTGGTTACACAGGCACAATACTTAGTATAATGCTTGGGGAAAAGAATAACCACAATGTACGCCGACACTGACCTCCACCAAACCAGGGTGCCGCAAGAAACAATAGGCCCAATACGAAAGAGACAGGCAATCTCTCACTGAACCAAACTCCCCTTATAGTTATGCCTACAAATGAGGTAGATCAGGTAATTTCATGGTGATGCATGATCTCCCCAGCCCCACAATGACAACCCTGAGAGGTTAGAGCAGGCTATGAGACAACACGCTGGAGCCTCGCGGGACAACCCCATACACCCCCAAACACAATGTGGTCTAACCCATTACACGTCTAACGACACAACACAACATACAAGAATGCCTATTACTATGTAAGAGTTATAAATACGAAACCAGCTTATCAGTAAAATGCAGAAATTACTTCAACGCTGTTATACACATAACTGTCCCGCTAACTCGTTGTAACCTGTTAAACTGTAACGTATATACATGTTGTGATTCTATAACGTAAAAATAAAGAATGTCAAAAAAAACTAACATATAGATAACGTTTATGCTTTTTTATCTGAGCCTAAATAAGTATATAAGTTACAGTTAAAGTGAGAAATCAGTTAATGTGCACATTACCTAGTTAATCTGCAGATTAACTGATTTGCTCCGTTAAAGTGCGGAACCAAAAGTTTTCCGCACTTTACCTAGGTAATGTGCACATTAACTGCTTCCGTCTAGTTAAAGTGCAAAGTATTTGTTTCTTTCCTTCGGTAAAAGAGGAATTATTTATTACAAAAAACGTCCTTGCAGAACCTGTTTCACCCTTTCAGTGCAAAATGCTTGTTTCTCTCCCTCGGTAAAAGAGGAAATTATTTATCACAAAAACGTCTTTGCAGAACCTGTTTCACCCTTTCAGTGCAGTCTCTGCAGAGTCGTTCACTTCTCGCCTGAAGGCAGAACGATTCTGTGTTAACCTGTCTCAATTCTTTTTGTGAGCAAGTTCCTTTCAATGCCCTCCACCATCAAATTCTCAAAGCATAGACGCATGGCTTGTTGCTTCTCAGAGGGGGCTGGCTACTAACAATGCTGCTCCGTAAGTCTGAGAAATACTTCTCTCATTGAGGAGAATGAGACCAAGGAGAGGTCTGCTCATGGACCACTGATTCCGACAGTCTTCAAATATATGATGATATTGAGAACAGTGGAGAGCATCTGCTGGGATCATTTCAGGGTGTTGCTGCATAATGTGCAGGAAGCGCTCGCTCTCTTGTGGTGGTGGGGGCTCCTCGTTTCTTACCAGTTCAGAATAACTGTTTGAAGAGGTATGTGACTATGTGGTCCAGACAAGAACAGAACAGCAGCCTGTGCACACCGTGGTGTCCTCCAGAGCTGTGAGCCCCTCAGAGAGATGGAGGACAGAATAATTTTTTTGCATTTTAACGAGTGCCAAGTAGGTAATGTGCAGATTACCTAGGTAATGTGAGAAATATTTGAAAAACAAAATCATTTTCTGCACTAGATGAACTAGGTAATGTGCACATTAACTGATTTATGCACTGTAACTGTAACATATACATAAAAAGAGCACTTTAACATAAAAGCATTAAATTATGTTTTTTTCTGATTTCTCTGTAGTTGTTCTGGTGTATATAGTTTGTCGCTGCAGGAATTTTGCTGTAAACACTGTCTTTTCATAGAAAAGGCATTGTTTACATTGCTCCCTAGAGACACTCCCAGTGGCAGTCACTCAGACGGCCACTAGAAGTACTTCCTGTGTCAGTGCTGCACAACATCAATGAGGAGATGCTGATCAGCCAATCAGCATATGAGGGGATGTTGATTGGTGCAGCGTGTTTTTTTGCTGTGCATGCACATTAGCCTCTTAATGTTTTCCTATGAGAAAGCACTGGATTGGCTGAGATTATCAATTCTGGGCAGGGGCGAGACCAGCTTATTTAAAGAGGGCAAGAGGGACTAAATAGATATTCTGTTTTTGCCACACATTTCTCCAGCATTACTTACACATAGTTTATTATTTCCTAGAAGAAGAAGCAAATATTCATTAAGTGATATAATATGAACAGCTAAACACAGCCTTGCATATGAGGTTTACTTTTATAGTACAGATAACAGCTCACTTCCTTATAACAAAAAATGAAGTCATATAGATATGCAATTCTCATGATGTAAATAAAATCAATGGACTATAAGAATTACTGACAACGTAAAGCAAACATGCAGCCACTGAACAGTTGCGACTCTGTAGTTTTGCTGCATTGGTAGATAATCCATCTATGAAAGTTGAAGTTCAGAGTGTGCTTATTATATAGTAAGTGTATTTTACATAGTAGTGTCCTTAACTGACCTTGAATATAGAGAAATGGATTCCATTTTTAAAGCCATTTATGCGATAAAAGCTCAGCTAACAGCAGCAGAATGCAAAGTATGTTTCCTGTTGACAGGAATGAAAATAGAAAGGATCCTTGCGTATGAAGGAGATGCACAAGAGTATGCACAATAAAATAAACTTCTTTTATCTGAGCATTATATCATGGCACTAATTACAATATTTTGGACTGAAAGCTTAAAAAGTGTGTGTGTGTGTGTGTGTGTGTGTGTGTGTGTGTATATATATAAAACAATAGATGGTCCTTGCACTCCTGCTCCGGTATTTTACAAAGAATTTTGATGCTAGGTGCCAGACTATAGTCACATGTATACACAAAATATAGCGAAAGGTATTCAGACACTAGAGGCTGAGTTAGTGCTGCAATGTAAATATTGTTTACATTGTTTTACAATGCAGGACTAAGGGCTATAAGGACACTGCACCCAGACCACTTCAATGAGCTGTAGTAGTCTGGGTTCCTATAGTGTCCCTTTAAAAGTGTTGCTGATGACCAGTAGATACAGCATACTAAATTCAGCCAACTCTACTTCAAACTTGCATTTACTAGGTGTACAACCCATTAAAGGACCACTATAGTGCCAGGAAAACGGGCTGGATGGAGAGGAAGGAATTAAACTTACCTCTTTCTCCAGCGCCGGGCGGGGAGCTCTCCTCCTCCTCTCCGCCTCCTCTCCTCCTCTTTGGCTGAATGCGCATGCGCAGCAGGAGCTGCGCGTGCATTCAGCCAGTCCATAGGAAAGCATTCACAATGCTTTCCTATGGATGCTGGCATCTTCTCACTGTGAAAATCACAGTGAGAAGCGCGGAAGCCCTCTAGCGGCTGTCAATGAGACAGCCACTAGAGGCTGGATTAACGCATTTATAAACATAGCAGTTTCTCTGAAACTCCTATGTTTATAAAAAAAAAAAAGGGTTAACCCTAGAAGGACCTGGCACCCAGACCACCTCATTAAGCTGAAGTGGTCTGGGTGCCTGTAGTGGTCCTTTAAATATAGCCCCACCTTGTGCAGAACTTCTCTAATTTTTCCAGGAATAAAACCTCATTTTATGGTATAGCAAAAAAAATGCCTCTCCTAATCTCTCTAAGCCTGACCTTGCCTACCTGATCTGTAGCTATTCTGTATTCCTTCTTTGACCATTTGGTGACCAATCTATTTTTGTATTATGTCACTCATGGCCACCTCTATGGATGAATAATACACACTTTCAACATATTTGTACTTTCATATACACTAGTACCAGGGCCAGATTAAGAGCCCAGTGGACCTGGTGCTGACAATTATGACGGGCCTAATTACAGAATCATATCGACCAAAAACAGTAAAACCCTCCCAAGCGTCATGTATCTGATGGAGATGGTGCTGGAGAGAAAGAAAACAGCAGCTATAAGAAAACACATACCCTAGGCTAATCTCTCACTAATTTATGTTTTCATCTTTCAAGTAAATCCATAACCCCTAACAGCAGTGTCCAGTCAAGCAGGAAGTCAATGGGCACGGTAAAAGGGTGTGCCACTGACACAAATCATGTAACCTGCCAAAAGGGGCGAACATGCCCAAAAAGAGGATATGTCTGCCCAAAGAATTAGAAGGCCAGCCTGGTATGAATGCATGTCAGGCTGCCTGCCAATCATGCAGCTGGCCAACTAAGGGCATACTATGCAGACAGCACCCTGAGCTTGGCATAAATGCATCTAATGATGCGCTCGCTCAACGCTTTCTAAGGACTGTCCCCTAGCATTTGCTGGTCCACTTGTCTCCTTACCTTCTTACTAGCAGGCAGAAGCTCCTGGTATATAGTCTGGGATAGAGAAAATCTGTATGTAGTGAGTGTAGAAGCACATTGTTAGAGAGACCAAAGTCAGCATTACCTTAAAGGATCACTATAGGGTCAGGAACACAAACATGAATTCATGACCCTATAGTGTTAACACCACCATCAAGCCCCCCTGGGCCCCTCATGCCTCCATAAATATAGCAAAATCTTACTGTATTCAAGCCTGAAGCTGTAACTCTGCATGCTGTTAGACTCAGAAAAACAAGCAGTCTGCTGACATCATTAGAAGTGGTGGCCTAATCCAATCACAGTGCTTACCCATAGGATTGGCTGAGTACACTAGGCTGTAATGTAAAGACTGCATTTTCTCCGAAAAGACAGTGTTTACAGCAAAAAGCCTGACGGTAATGATTCTACTCACCAGAACAAATTCAATAAGCTGTAGTTGTTCTGGTGACCCTAGTGTCCCTTTAACTATATTCATTGTCAGCCAGTCCACACAAGTTTTGTTCCAATAAATCCCTCTTAAGTTTCCATACTTAAGTAAGGGTATGTGAAAAGTAGTTAGAGTTGCCACCTTTCTTGGAAAAACATACCGGCCTTGCTAATTTGCATAATTAAATATGTATGGGTGACATCACATGATGTAAATCACAAGGAGTGACATAAGAGAAAATGCTGTAAAATCACAAAAAAACTACTTAGTTTGATTCTGCTGTATAGATGGATTCCTCCCAGTGGCCCCATGTCTCCCAGTGCCCCCATGTGTCGATTACGCCAGGTCTCAGTGTTCCTATGTATCAGTGTCTCAGTACCCCATGTCTCCCAGTGTCCCCTAGTGTCATGTCCCCAGATCTCCCAGTGATCCCATGTATCCCAGGTTCCCCATGTCACTAGGAAGACGGGAAGACCTGGGGACACGGGGAGACCTAGGGACACGGAGACACCAGTGACACTGGGAGACTAGGGGACTCTGGCTGGGACGCATGGGGACACTGGGAAAATAGGGGACACTTGAAGACATGGGGACACAGACACCAGGGACACAGACACTAGAGACACTGGCTGGGGGACATGGGGACCTTGAGACATGGGGGCACTGGGAGACATGGGGACAAGGAGACACCAGGGCCACAGACACTAGGGACACTAGCTTGGAGACATGGGGACATTGAGACACTTGAGGCACTGGGAGACATGGAGGCACTAGGAGACATGGGGACAGTGAGACACTGGCAGACTGGGGGCACTGGGAGACTAGGGGGGCACTGAGACACCAGGGACACTGGCTGGGAAACATGGGGACACTGGAAGACTGTGTCTGTGTCATAATGTCTCCCAATGTCCCTTAGTGTCTCAGTGTATGTCTCCTTGCAGCCTTTCCCCCATCCCTTACTTCCCTGAGCTGTAGGCTGTCTCTGCAGGGTGGGAGTTGCTGTCTGGACTCTCTGTAGCTGCACCCCTGCAGATCAGCGAGTATAGATAGGCAGGGAGGGATATGCTGGAACTTCCTATCCCTGCCTGTCTCCACACACAGCGACCCCTACTGGCCAGTGCTGGTATTGCATAGTAATCTCTTGTTTATACTGAGACAAATACCAGCATTTGTATTGCCAGTATCACTGTAATATTGGCACCAGCCAAGCAGCCTCAAATACTGTGCCAATAAAATAAAAGCCAGGTGGAATCCCTAAGAGTAGTGTGTGAAAAAAAAAATGTAAAAAAAAAAATGTTTTTTTTTTGTTTTGTTTTGTTTTTTAAATAAATCAATGGGCCTATTCCATGGGCCTGGGCCTGGAGCTGCAGCTCCATCAGCCCCTATGTTAATCCGGCCCTGACCAGTACTATTCTGTACTTTGCATATTGGGACTATGTTCCTGACATCAACAAACAATGTCTTTTAGATTATGTTATTGTCACCTGTTATGCTATATTGGGTTAACATCCTCTTATTTATCAAATCTATAGCAGAAAATGGAAAGCATGCAAATAATATTTTTCAGAGGCTCAGAGAGAAAGATTTCTTTGCTAAGGCAGAGAAGTGCTACTTTGAAACGGCATGTATTCTATTCCTATTCTACATCATCTTTTAAGGTTTGTAAGTCCATTTCCCTCCTACTTGCTTTAGTAACGTTCAACTTGAATGAAGGACAAATGTAATTGCATATTACCATTTATTCGGTAGAGCTAAAGATGAGGATGCCTCTGATATTGGAGCAGAGGTTTTGTCCCAATGAAATAACATCACTAACAAGATTCATCCCAGTACATTCTTTACAAAAAATATATTTGAACAGAAAATAATTATTACATTGGGAGGGAGAACTCCTGGTTATCATGATCTTAACAACCTTAAAAAAAACTCAAACATCTTCACTTACAGACAGAGGAGTATTTGAATCCAAGATAAGGTAGATGGACTCTATGATGCTTCTTGTTTTTTATTTTATACTGATCAGGACAAAAAAAATAAGCAATAAGGACCAAATAGAAGCAATTTTCTCATGCAGGCTGTGTGAGTTATAGCCAGAGGAGGCCGCAGGAGCACAATCTATAAACTAAAGGTGTTTTTTTACTAAACAAGAGATGTGTTGATGCCTATAGTATCCCTTTAAGAGAGATTGTTTGAATCCACAACATCCCCAAGTATATTGTGTATGACAGAAGAGCAAAGCACATTTCTTTTTTAATTTGTTTTTTGATGTAATTATGTTATCACCTGTGTATATCTTTATACTTTATTCAGTGTATCAACCACAATCTAACAAGACAACTAAAAAGAATAATCACTCCCTCACTCGGAATCTATGCCATTTTGTCAGTGCTCAGCAGAAGTATTCAACATCTATTTTACCTCTTGCCAAACTGGCTTTTAATTCATAATACCATGATTCTCTCTAATGCTTGCCATTTTATTCTGCCAACAAATTATGTCCATGGGTCATACCCTCCTTTTGTGCAGTATCAGTAATCCTTAAACTAAGAAGAGTAGTTTGAGACTTCAAAAAACATTGTGAACAATGCAGTCTTCTCTGATGTCTGCCAATACCAAACAAAGTTAAACTGCTGGAAAAAAAAACTGCTTCTCTTTCCTAATCAATTGAATAACGTTGTCTGGCTCTCAACCAAGAATCCTACATTATCCTAAGCCTCTGATATGTTAGGTCCTTAGTATTTTGAAATTCCAAATCATTCATCAGATTAATTACACCATTGCATTTCCCACCTAGCATAAAAATTTGTAACAGATTAAATATCAGGCTCCTCAAAATTATTATGAAGAATGTTTTCAGCACTCTCTACAAAGCTTCGGGTCCATCTGACAAACAAGGCCAAAAAAGAACATGAAGTGAGCAAAATCCTCAGATAGTAATGGTTGTGTGAGACTTGTAAGAGCATTCTCTTAAATAGACCAAGCACACATGGAGTTCAGTGTTAATTTTGTCGACTAACAATTTTGAGTCAAATTTTAGTTCATTAAAAGTTTTGAGATTTAGTCGACTAAAAAAATCAGATGACTATTTTTTTTTTTAGTTTCTTTATACACTTTCTTTATAGGCAAAAGAAACAAATAAGGTAGGAAAACCCGCACCACTCAGTGCCTATCAAAATCTGGCACTAATGGTGTAGGTAAACCCACCTAGTACCTAATGGAGGCTCCAAGGGTCTCCAGGGGCCTAACCCCAAAATTGTATATATGAAAAAAGAAAGAAAAATGAAACATACAGAGAAAAACAGCTGCAAAAAGCAGGTGTATCCCACTGCATGGATCTGGAGCAAAATAAATAAAGTTCTCACAAATAAGACAAGAAAATAAAAATAAAAATAAAGATGAATTTCCTGGTGATAATTGGAAATAGATAGACTAATGGTATCCCATGTCCTTGGTATAGAGTATATAGATATAAGTACAGAATAGGACACTAGAAACTGAGCTTTAATAAATCTTGCTCTACTGTGTCCACTAAAATAACAAAACTATGAAACTAAACCAGGGAAGGGATATAGCAAAATAAAAACTAACAATTACCACTAAAGAATCCTCTCAAAAAATGATAAAATACCTAAGAGAGGAAATACCAAACTGGGTATATAATATAGCCTGATGCAATAATATACAAAAATGTATAGTGAGAGGAAATAGATATCGTGGAGCTTAGAGTGCCCACGGCATATCTATTAGAAACATAGAAACATAGAAACATAGAATGTGACGGCAGATAAGAACCATTCGGCCCATCTAGTCTGCCCAATTTTCTAAATACTTTCATTAGTCCCTAGCCTTATCTTATAGTTAGGATAGCCTTATGCCTTTCCCACACATGCTTAAACTCCTTTACTGTGTTAACCTCTACCACTTCAGCTGGAGGCTATTCCATGCATCCACTACCCTCTCAGTAAAGTAATACTTCCTGATATTATTTTTTAAACCTTTGTCCCTCTAATTTAAGACTATGTCCTCTTGTTGTGGTAGTTTTTCTTCTTTTAAATATAGTCTCCTCCTTTACTGTGTTGATTCCTTTTATATATTTAAATGTTTCTATCATATCCCCCCTGTCTCGTCTTTCCTCCAAGCTATACATGTTAAGATCCTTTAGCCTTTCCTGGTAAGTTTTATCCTGCAATCCATGAACCAGTTTAGTAGCCCTTCTCTGAACCCTCTCTAAGGTATCAAAATCCTTCTGAAGATAGGGTCTCCAGTACTGCGTACAATACTCCAAGTGAGGTCTCACCAGTGTTCTGTACAATGGCATGAGCACTTCCCTCTTTCTACTGCTAATACCTCTCCCTATACAGCCAAACATTCTGCTAGCATTTCCTGCTGCTCTATTACATTGTCTGCCTACCTTTTAAGTCATCAGAAATAATCACCCCTAAATCCCTTTCCTCATATGTTGAGGTTAGAACTCTATCAAATATTCTGTACTCTGCCCTTGGGTTTTTACGTCCAAGATGCATTATCTTGCACTTATCCACATTAAATGTCAGTTGCCACAATTCTGACCATTTTTCTAGTTTACTTAAATCATTTGTCATTTGGCTTATCCCTCCTGGAACATCAACCCTGTTACATATCTTAGTATCATCTACAAAAAGACATACCTTACCATCAAGACCTTCTGCAATATCACGAATAAAAATATTAAAGAGAATGGGTCCAAGTACAGATCCCTGAGGTACCCCACTGATGACAAGTCCAAGCTTTGAATATATTCCATTAACTACTATTAGACAGAGCCAGGTAGATAGAAATGAATATGAAAGGAGAGAGTAGCAAAGAGTTGCTTAAAAATGTAACAGACTATGTAATAGTCACAAAAAAAAAGCAACATATTATCCAGTCCCCTAGTTAACATATACTAATCCAGCTCCAAAAGTGGTAAAGAGAAAAAAATCTAATTTAAAAAGTCTATCTAATCATACAATAAGTGTCCACAAAACCTTATAGTGCCATGTAGTGATAAATGTGGGCAAACCAGTGAAGTCAGACAAAAAAACGCCTGACACGCGTTTCAGTGCTCTTAGTAGCACCTCTGACGAAGGTGCTACTAAGAGCACTGAAACGCGCGTCAGGCGTTTTTTTGGGGTTTTTTGTCCGATTTTTCGGACTTCACTGGTTTGCCCACATTTATCACTACATGGCACTATAAGGTTTTGTGAACACTTATTGTATGATTAGATAGACTTTTTAAATTAGATTTTTTTCTCTTTACCACTTTTGGAGCTGGATTAGTATATGTTAACTAGGGGACTGGATAATATGTTGCTTTTTTTTTTGTGACTATTACATAGTCTGTTACATTGTTAAGCAACTCTTTGCTACTCTCTCCTTTCATATTCATTTCTATCTACCTGGCTCTGTCTAATAGATATGCCGTGGGCACTCTAAGCTCCACGATATCTATTTCCTCTCACTATACATTTTTGTATATTATTGCATCAGGCTATATTATATACCCAGTTTGGTATTTCCTCTCTTAGATATTTTATCATTTTTTGAGAGGATTCTTTAGTGGTAATTGTTAGTTTTTATTTTGCTATATCCCTTCCCTGGTTTAGTTTCATATTTTTGTTATTTTAGTGGACACAGTAGAGCAAGATTTATTAAAGCTCAGTTTCTAGTGTCCTATTCTGTACTTATATCTATATACTCTATACCAAGGACATGGGATACCATTAGTCTATCTATTTCCAATTATCACCAGGAAATTCATCTTTATTTTTATTTTTATTTTCTTGTCTTATTTGTGAGAACTTTATTTATTTTGCTCCAGATCCATGCAGTGGGATACACCTGCTTTTTGCAGCTGTTTTTCTCTGTATGTTTCATTTTTTTCATTTTCATTTTTCTTTCTTTTTTCATATACACTTTCTTTATACACTTATTTCGTACATGTAAATATGTACGACATAATCACATATCACATAACATAATTACAAACAAGACATAAAATAGGACTTGGGATCGGTGGGTGCTATTGTAAACAAGGTCAATACCCAAGTACAAAGATAGGTATCTGTGCTACACTAGTCAGAACATTGTTGTAAAAAAATGTATTCTACTTTTTGTGCCCTTTTCTTTATTTTCTGCTTTGTTCCAGATTCTACTCATCAGTATTAATATTCTGTATTTATATGTATATCATATTATATTTCTTCTCCTAATTCCTTTAATATTTGATTCCAGAATGGGAGATCATTTTTTTCTATTATTAATACAATTAGTTATACCTCTTTCCATTCTACATTGGTATATAATTTGTGCCTTTATAACTGGCCATATGCTTACTACTGAAGACTTCCAATTTTTTGCAATGGAAATTTTTACCACCGTTACTAGATGTAAGAATATTTTGGTCTCATTTCTATTTAAATTATTAAGAGACATATGCAGTAGCACTCTCTTGGGGAAAACTCATATTTGTGCCCGATCCAGGTATTTTTAAACAATAGGAGGTTTTTAGTTACCTCCAATGCCCATGAGAGGGTATGCCCACCTGCCACGTCAAGGCAGACCTCTTAGGTGGGTCATAACTCTAACCATTCGCCTTGCTTCCTTAAGCTTCAGGCAAAAAAATCTCTATACATCCCTACATGCTTATTAACCCTTGATCCATTTGTTTAAAAATACATAGGGATGTGGAAAGAGTGCAGGTAACTTTTTTCCTTTGGTTTTTCTATATGTATTTTGGCTGATGTGTACTATGGTCATTGCTGCCGCCCAGGAGTGATGGGAGTTTGAGCGCAGGACTAGTTTCTTTGTATTTGTATTCACTTTTGTATCACACAGCTAGGTTAAAATGCTGCTGCCCATCCCATGTGTCCCCTATTAAGGGTTAATAAGCATGCAGGGATGTATATAAAAAATACCCCTTTCTGTCTCATTAGAGATATCTTTGCCAGAAGTTCAAGGAAGCAAGGTGAATGATTAGAGTTAGGAGGTCTGCCTTGACGTGGCAGGTGGGCATACACTCTCATGGCCATTGGAGGTAACTAAAAACCTCAATTTGTTTAAAAATACATATGGATGTGGAAAGAGCGCAGGTAACTTAAAATATTTGGTTTTTACTATTGTTGTATTCCCCTAGTAAAAGAGAGGGGAAAAAAGAAAAAAAAACAGCCCCAAAACTTATTTTTCTACATTTTTACGTTACATTTTTCTGTTTGTCTTGTGTGCCTTTTACATACCGTAAAAAAAAAAAAAAAAATACAATATAATACAGTTTGCTTTGTGATCCCCCTTAATCCTTTTCCCTCCCTCTTTTATAGTTCACCTGTCAATGATCCTAAACTTGTTTATTTGTTTTCTATTATTAATTCTTCAGTCTGTCCCTTCCCTTTCCCTCTATCACCTATTTACCCTGCACATTTATATTATCCACCTTCAGTGAGGTTCCTTGCTTATTATAATCCCCTCTGTGAAAGGGGGAGAAATAAGTATTAAAAATAAAATACAAATAAATTAATTAAAAATAAAGTACACATTGAAAATAAACATTTTGTAGTGCCCATGTTAGTCTTATGTTTGTGTTCCTTTCGTGATTCTACGTGCTATTTTCCTATTTGTATTACGTCTCTATTTATTTACTGGAGACTAACACTAGACTAAAACTAAAACAATTCAAATAACTAAAATATGACTAAAACCCAAAAAGCCCTTTGGTCAAAATGCAATGACTAGAACTAAATTACAATTTGCAGCCAAAATGAACACTGATAGAGTTAGAATAAGAGCATCCTCTTTAGTAGACCAACATGGAGTCCACATTTTTAGAACAATGAGTATCATGCAGAGACCCTGCTTTGCCTTCTTCCTATAGTTTATGATGTGCGATAGCTTTATAAATTGAATGCATTTTGCCTCTAACTTTGTCATTTGCATGTGAATTATTATTTTTTCACTTATTAAACGACCCTGGGTCACTTTAGTTTGGACAAACAAGTATAAACAATAGTATGCAAGAACAAATAGAATTGTGACTTTGTACAGCACAGTTGAATAATTTTAACATTTATACATTTGTTCATTTAAATCATAAAAAACATTCAACCAACTTTATTACAAGTATTACAAAAGAACAAATATAGACATTTGATAATTTATTATAAAAAGAAAGAACAGCAAGATTAACTTGTAATATAGACAAAAATAAATAGATACATAAATACATTTCAATGATGGGCAGGAGGCTTAATTTAAAAACCCATTCAATTTTCATTTATATGATTTAATAATGTATTTATATTTTAAAATATTAAGTTAGTTTCTCATCATGAAATTTGGTAATATGGGAGGAGACATAATGATTCTCATATTTCAATCCTACTATATACTGCACTTTTCAGTTATTACTGTGTACTTTACATTTAATAGTACGGGGAGCATGAATGACCTATGGTGATGACCATGCATTTCTCTTATCTGCTAATATTGAGCTGCTCAAAAGATAATTGGAAAATAATTCTATGAGATTATTTTTAAATCTGGAAGAAATTGAAGGAGAGAATTAAAAAAAATGTTAAGTTAGTCATTGATGGAAATAGTTTGTCTTGATTATACTGATTACATAAAATCGTCTTTTTTTTTTTTTCCTCTCAATAGCAACAGGTCAATTTATTGATCTCATAATACCGATTTCCACTAGCCATACAACTGTTATATGCTCATATGTTATACATGCAGAGATCCAGGCAAAAGTCTTGCTCTATTGAATTTAACGTTTAAATTATTTTATTGTGTCAAAACAACTAGTAGTGTATATATATATATATATGTGTGTATATATAGCATTTTTTAATTTTATTTTTAGGTTATTCTTTTCCATTACTCCATGTAGACAGACAGATAGATAGAGATCAATATTGCACTTTTATAAATACCCACTATATTATTATTATTATTATTATTATTATTTTATTATTATTATTATTATTATTGCCATTTATATAGTGCCAACAGATTCCGTAGCGATTCCATTGTGTTATGTGACAAATAATCTGTTTGTTGGGTTTTTTTGGTGTATTTTGTTTTTGTCTTTTCACTATTAGGGTGTAAATTCTTCTCTGTATACTTTCATGAATCTGTATTTTTGTCATACAGAAAAAGAACATTGAGGGGTTCACAATCCTGTAATTGTGTAGAGATTTCCAAATAGAGAGATAGAAAACAAAATTTAGAAAAAAACACCACACCTCTTTTTTTCCACACGGATTTTTGGCCCAACATTCTATTATACATTTGGTCATTGAGTTATTGCTTTATTGCATGCCTGTTATCAATTAATCTTGGATGATAGCATTTTTCACACAACATGGGCGTAATTATTCTTGATAGGGCTCTGGATTTTTATCCATTACCGAACATTTAGATTTATCACAGTCTGCCTGTAACAATGCTGTATCGCACATATATAGTTACTGCATCCTGGAACCATGCTGTATTACCTACCTTGAGTCTCCTTATTTGTGCAGGAGTCTCATTTTCATGATATTGCTCCTCTTTATTTTTCATCAATGTCTGTCCACTTGTTCACATTCCATGTTTTTTTCATTACACTTTTTCACCACTCTTCTTTTTTTCTTCCTGCCTCTATTTTCCTTTTTGTCCATTCTTCTCACTCTTGCAAGCATTTCACTCTAAAGTAATCCCTGCCTTCCCCTGCTGTTTACTGGAGGAATGCATCTCTGTATTTAGAGGGATCTTTGCAGGCTATGCCTCCTACAAAACCAGATGAGGAGAACCCTGCTCAAATAACATTACAGTCCAAAATTGCTGACATGTATTAATATAGAACAACATGCGATTGTTAAAGATGCTCACATCATAATTCTATTTCTAAATTATTACAAATATTGTTAGATTCAATAGTCTATATTCAACTACATGAATTAATCAATTAGCTGACATATACTCCTAGATAAAGGAGTCAATGCATATTGCATTATAATAAATAAATGGAATCTTATGGATTTTAAAGAGCTATATTCTAGGGAATGAGGTAGGCTTTGCTTCTATAAGGCTTCTTCTTTAAGCTTCAGGCAGCCCTAGAGTATTCCTTTAAATAAAAATAAATGATAAGAACAAAGGACGTTAATAGGTTATCAATAGAGCGATTGGACTGGCTAGTAAATATTGATTAAATTAAACTAATAGTAAAATTGCTGCAATCTTTGTAGCTGTGAACCAAGATTTCCAGTTCAATATTAAAGGATAAAGGAAGACACTGCTGAGGGGAAGGTATTTAAAGATCAATGGATAAGGTACACAGTCTATCAACAGCATGTGCAACATGGGCTATAAGGGGTACGTTACAAATAAAGAATAGGTTTCAGTAATAATATAAACACAATGAGTATGTCAACAAGAGCTTTGGTAACATGCTTGTGTTAGAAAGGTGAAATCCAGGCTATATTTTTAAGGTGTGAAATTAAACAAAACAGGTCCATATATTTTGGAGTGATCAATGATGTAATGTTAGTGGCAAAAGCAGAGGAAAAAAAAGCCAAGCAATTTTTAAGTCTTCCCATTCTGACCTCAGTTGAGGTAACCATGCAGTAATATGATTACAGTCAGAATGTGAAGACCAAAATGTCACCTGGCTTCTCTATATGATCCAACACAGATAATGCAGAAGTGCCTGGGCTTGTTTAGTTTTTTTTTTTGGATCAAAAATCGACCTTGTCTTTTTTAAATACATAGACTCTTGTTCTTGGTTTTAGTACGTATGCCCAGAGGGCACAATTTCTTCATTGTTTTTATATTTTAAAGTTTTTAAGACGGGGTAGCAATACTTGTAGATTGACTGTGTATATTTGGAGAATGCTGCACACTTCTCAGGTAGACTTGGTTACACCACTGACTAAAAGGTAAATTTAGGATTACTAAAAGGGAAAAAAAGGGAATTTGAGTTTTGAAAGACCTGAGATCTGTATCTGTTGTCACGTTATCTATTGTGAAATAATTTAGAGATTTTATCAGCCTTTATATTTTCATTGATTCGATCCAACTAATCTGGAGAAACTAACTATGGGTATATACATTAATACTGTACTTTTCTGGTCAACTATCTGCCCTTTAAAAAAAGTGCATTCTACCACTAGAACCATTCCATTCAAAAATTCAACGGGAACAAAAAAGCTACTTACTTTAATCATATTGTTTTTATATCATGCATGGGTCTGTATTTTTTTTTTTTTATTGCCCTTAATTCGTGCTAAATTTCTTTGGATTCCACTTATCACAAATACTGCTTGATAAGGTGTATGTTTCTTATGTCTTCTTTTCCTAATATTTTAAGATGTATTTGCAAAGTACTTAATGAAACAGCAATAGAATAAAATGTTTATTTTGATGGCCATTTTTAATAGTTAATATATTCAGACCTGAGGTTTCCATGGTGATTGAATGTGATTAATTAGCCACAGGTTCACTATGGTGACTAATGAATATACTTGAATATGAGGTGGTTGTGGATTAGTAATTAACCAGTGTCATGATTGGACAAATGAACAAACAAACAAAAATATGGATAAAGACAGCGAATGTTAGTGAGAATACATTGTATTTTGATAAAACCTGATTGGAAGAAAGTTATGTATTAAAAACATAATTTATTTTAATATGTACCTCATGCGGTAATAATTGTTGCACTAATGCCTATCCCACACATGTTTAAAGTCCTTCACTGTGTTAACATTTAACACATCAGCAGGAAGGCTATTCCATGTATCCACTACCCTCTCAGTAAAATCTAATTTAAGACAATGTCCACTTGTTGTGGTAGTATTTTGTCATTTAAAAATACTCTCCTCCTTTACTGTGTTGATTCCCTTTATGTATTTAAATGTTTATATCATATCCCCCCTCTCTCGCCTTTTCTCCAAGCTACACATATTAAGATTCTTTAATATTTCCTGGTAAGTTTAATCCTGCAATCCATGAACTAGTTAAAGGGACACTATAGTCACCTGAACAACTACAGCTTAATGTAGTTGTTCAAGTGAGATCTATAGCTCCCTGCAGGCAATCTAATGTAAACACTGTATTTTCATAGAAAATACAGTGTTTACATTGATTGATAGGAATACCTCCAGTGGCCGCCAGAGGGACTTCCTATCATGTATGGCCCTAAAAAGGCCATGTACACGTCAGACGTATTAAAATACATCTGACGTTTGCAGGAGAGAGAAGGCACTGTGGCGCGCCTTCTCTATCCTGCCTGTCAGCAGAGGAGAGGGGGCAGGCAAAGACCACGAGCTGAGCTGTCAGTCAGCTAAGGTCGTGGCCGTGCACACCGCGTGCATGCGCGGTAGTGCGCTCAGGACTTCATAGGGCTTCATAGGGCGGCATGAATGGGGAGCAATGACGCACAAGGGAGCAATGATGCTTCAGAATGGAAGCGTCTGATTGCTCCCTGCTCGCGCCCGCCTATTTCGTCATTTTGACGAAATGGGGGCGCGACTTCACGAGGCTCCTGGCGCTGGAACGAGATGAGTAAAAAGGGCTGCCTGGAGTGTTCTTTTAATAAACCTTCTCTGAACTCTCTCCATAGTATCAACATTCGCTAACTTCCAATTTTCTGGGCCTACTCCTCTTAACAATGATTGGTTAAATAAATCTGTTAATGGTTTTGCTAAGCTCTTTTAATAACTTTGGGTGTATTCCATCAGGTCCCATTGACTTATTTGTCTTTACTTTTGACAGTTGAAATAGAACCTCTTCCTCTGTAAACTCACATGTAACAAATTACTAATTTGTCTTTTTTCCTAACTGAGGCCCCTTTCCCTCATTTTCACCTGTAAATACTGAACGAACATATTAATTAAAGGCAGTCAGCTAGACCTTTATCCTCTTCTACATATCTTCCTTCTTTTGTTTTTAATCTAACTAATCCTTGTTTTATGTTCCTTTTCTCATTTATGTATCTAAAAAATGTGTTGTCTCCTTTTTTTATGGACTATGCTATTTTCTCTTCTGTGTGTGATTTGGAAGCTCTTATAACTTGCTTAGCCTCTTTCTGACTAATCTTATAGATCATTCTGTCTTCCTCACTCTGGGTTTTTTTTATAATTACTAACTGCTAACTTTTTGTTTTTTACTTTTGTATTTTGGTCACCCTGTGCCCATTGTTGGTGCAGGGTATGTTTAATGTATTGCTTGTCTGTGCCTCTCCCCCTCCCCATTTTTCCTGTCCTATTGCTTCCTCAGCACGGCGTTGTTCCAGGGACACTGCCAGACCAGTTTAAACTAGCTGCTTTGTACCTCCTCAATCTCCCACCAGCCCTTGATATTGTGTGACCCCACCCTTCCTTATACTATAGTACTCTATGTGCCATTGTATATAAATGAGGCTGTTTAGGGCTTACAATTTGTGTCCTATGTCTAGTAAAGTCAGTTGCTCTGTTAACCTTGACCATTTGTCGTCTGGTGTTTGGGGAAATCTCCTGATGGAAAGTGTGTCCAGGGCTATATACACAGTAGTCTGGTCCAGGGTAGAAAAGGCCCTCAGTGATCCCAGTCAAGCCTTGGCGACTGGGTCTGAAGTGCTCCAGGGTCCCTGATAGGTACGAGGAAGCAGACTTGGCAGAGGTACTCGGTTGGAGTACTCGAACTCCGTTACAGTGTACTCCTGGCACAAGCAGCTTTTTGATTTTCCAGTTCCACATCAGGAAGATTATGATAACTTCCTCCTTCAATGTCGTTTCAGCTACCTCCTCAACTAGTAGACTATCTAACTCTTCTATTTGTCCAAGGTACCTGTAAATCCCACCTACACAAGTTACTTTGCGATAACCAAATTCTTATGTAACACAAACTGACTCTATGTTCACTTTACTAACTTGTATGAGGTCAGATTTTATGCTATTCTTCACATATACCGCTCTTCACTTTAAAGAGTACCTTGGTATTGCTATGTCCCGGTCATTTTTCTCATTACACCATGTCTCAGTAACAGCCACTAAATCTAAATTCTCAGTTGCCATTATTGCCACAAGTTCATAGATCTTATTTCTCTACCAGGAGCATTTTTAACACACTTGCTACAGTCACTTTCTGTCCTTGTTTGGGGGAGGAGAGGGGACAGTTACATTTTTTATCACTCTTTTGCACCCCTCCTAGTTTATATGCTTCCTAGCAAAACCTCTGATCTGATGAGAAAAATGCAAACCATCTTTTTTCGTACTGTTCCTTTCTCTTCCAAATAGAGCTACCATGAGAAAAAGACAAATTCTTGCTTCCGACACCATTCACCAAGCCACACATTAGAGTCCCTAATACGTATCTGCCTATCATTTTGAATGTTATACATGGGCACAACTTCAGAGAATCACAGTGTGGACACAACCTGTCATATATCATTGGCAAGAACACACAAAAAAAACTTATTTTACCTCTGAAACCTCATTGCAAGCCAAGTAATTTGTCCTTAGATGGACAAGTACATCCAATTTCCCTTTCTGCTTTGCTTGCTTAATAATATTAAAGATAAGTTTCCTGTCTCTGTGAGCAGTAGCTCCAAGAAGACATCTTACAAAGCCACTATTGTCCAACTCCACACCTCGTGTGATAGAAACCCCCAACAATAACTGCTGTCTATCAGGCCTCACATTGTCCTTTTTGTCATTGGCTGCAGTCTTGCACAACTTTGACATAGAGGATGGTGGTTCCTCAAACTCTATGCCTGAGCTAGTCTTCATAACCCCGCTACACTCTGAAAGTGTTGAAAATGAATTATGTAGAGACACAGTCTGTACAATATGCCTTTTATCCACAACTCTAAGTCTAGACTTCAGACTTCCTGACAAATCTCTGTGGCGGTGGCTTTGCAACAGTCCCAGCTTGAGTTTAACAGATGATTTACAAATCTCAGACTTCTAAAATACAATCTCCTGCTGCAATATAAAGAACTGTCTACAGATTAGACAGCTTTCAAACCTCCAAAAATTGGAACCTGAAGCAAATGCATAACAACTAATACACTGAACTAAGTCTCCAATTTTAATGAGGTGGATCAAACAAATCTTGTATACCTCAGACTACCTCCAGAATATCTCAAAGTACACTTCAAAGCCGCCCTTAAAGGCAGCAACCAAGCTAAATTAGCCATGTTAATTTCCACAACCCATATATAACTCCTAAAAGCACCATGCCCTAGGAATGCTTAACACCTGAGAGGGCCTGTACTCATTAACAAGCAATCAATAGCTTATTAAGAAACAATTAATATCAAACAGAAAACACTTAACTATTCAAAGCAGAGGCCTTACCAATTACCAACAGGAAATCAAACTTTGTGCACTCAAAAACCTTTTCTTAGAGATAAGTCTTACCTGTACCAGCAGAAAATAAATATCTTGAAGAATCAAGAATCACTCTCCAGAATATCTCCAAGCACATTTCGAAGCAGCACTTACAGGCAGCAGCCAAGCTAAAATGACTGGTGGTTACAGAATGCGGCTGACTGAAGAGGGAAGAGTCTGTTGTCATCAGAAAAGACGCTCCACCGAGTTTAAGGGCCTAACCGGTACCTATTGTAGGTGAAATAAACAGTGTAATATAACTTAGTAGTTTGCACATGTATACATCAGTATATAACATCAATGTTGTCTTTAGCAATTAAAAACTCTATTTTAAGTTCAACTGATTTATTTATTTGTATTTATTTAAGTAGACAGCAATGGCATAGCAATCGATGATGCATTGTTTCAGAAACAATTTGTGGACTATTTGTAGGTATTTTATATAGGTATTTTGTAGGTATTTTATATAAAGTGAGATGCAACACAGCATGTGCACTTACAATCTAAACAAATACATGAGAAAAATGAAAATGTTGATAACAAGTATAGATTTCTATGTGCTTTATTATTGCTTGACCTTCTTTTCCAATCCCACAGGAACCAACACCTAGGAAGCTGATATTTTATTAGCGATTGGTCTCCTTCATTAGCATCCTATATCCTCAATTCACTTTAAGGCTTTGGGTACAGCTCACATATAGCCTTTTGACTAACTTTCTCTATTCCAACTCTCTCCTTGACCTTCTTAAAACAGTTTTTTGCTCTCTGCTTTCTAACCCTCCTTTGCCACTCTCCTTGCAGGTTAATTGACTGTTACACTTTGGGTTTACCATTACACTTTACAACCTGTCTGTTTTCAAATAATGACATTTTTACCTTAAAAACATTGTTTGTATTCCCCCATCTAACACAAGATGCAAATTAGTCCTTATTAGCCTACGCAATAACCATATTACTGCTCTATGCTCTGTAACAACTGAGAATGCCAAGCTTATCTTCCTTTACCACCGTTTCCCTCATACTTAACCCATTACCAATACTCATCATTTAATTTGTATACCCTTCAGAATCCAATTCACACTACTTGGTTGTATAGAGTGAGGTATGCTTGGTTGAATAGGGACAGGTATTAGCAGTAGAAAGAGGGAAGTGCTCATGCCATTGTACAGAACACTGGTGAGACCTCACTTGGAGTATTGTACGCAGTACTGGAGACCGTATTTCCAGAAGGATATTGATACTTAAGAGAGAGTTCAGAGAAGGGCTACTAAACTGGTTCATGGATTGCAGGATAAAACTTATAAGGAAAGGTTAAAGGAACTTAACATTTATAGCTTGGAGGAAAGATGAGACGGGGGGATATGATAGAAACATTTAAATACATAAAGGAAAACAATACAGTAATATAGGTGACTATATTTAAAAGAAGAAAAAATACCACAACAAGAGGACATAAATTAGAGGGCAAAGGTTTAAAAATAATATCAGGAAGTATTACTTTACTGAGACGGTAGTGGATGCATGGAATAGCCTTCCAGCTGAAGTGGTAGAGGTTAACACAGTAAAGGAGTGTAAGCATGCCTGGGATGTGCATAAGGCTATCCTAACTATAAGATAAGGCCAGGAGCTAATGAAAGTATTTAAAAAATTGGGCAGACTAGATGGGCCGAAGGGTTCTTATCTGCCGTCACATTCTATGTTTCTATGTTTCTACAATGTCAGCAGAGCAGGTTATGGGAGAGCATTAAAGAAATAGTACATGTACCATGGTGACTGCAGATCACTGTAGTGGCTATGGTGCAAGGATAGCCCTTGTACTCCCCTACACTTTGTAAGGTGTCAAACTGTTATTAAATGATTTGACTTCCTACCTGGATCCATTGAGTGCCATTCCGTGTCTCCACTACCACCTCCAGAGTAACGGAAGTTCCTCAACAGAAACTTCAGTTAGCTCTCCTGAGCTAAGCCCTGCATTGCATTTTGGTATTGCTAATGCAATCCTTCCATGAGCTGTAGTGGTTATGGTTCATTAAGCATTCAGTTTCTCTTTATGACAATCTCAATTTTTTTTTTTTATCTTTTTCATATATCTGTCATTCATTTACCATCCAGATAATTTGATTATTGATTCTGGTCTAAATTAAGCATTTTTTTTGTTATTTATAGCCAATGTTATGTTTATATTTTTTTACAAAAAGGAATATGCAAATCACCAGATGCCTATAAAAGTAACAATTCACACATACAATGCACTGAAAGATACAGCACAAATGGAAGGAGGGAATATTACGAGCATGCTACAAGCCATGTGAAAGACGAGCAACTTTATCTTATTTATTTAAGAGTTCTCATACAGCACTCTTCCAGATTGCTTTAAAATTTATGAAAAAAATAACATAAATATTCAAACATGTTGACACAAAAGAAGAAGAGGATCTTGCATTGAGCATGCAAACTTGATGGTAGCTAATTAACTGTGTTCAGAATTTTAAAAACCAAGAGTACCAAGGCATCAAAGGCTAAGTATTGCATGGCAACTACCCATTAGACTTGTGTATAATGAAAAAAATGTACTTTGTTTAAGTTGATTTGTCTGAAAACAAAATGTTTTGTATGATTGGTCTTGTCTATGTGGTGTTTGGTTTTGGGTTTCTTCTTACAATTGTTTTGGGAAAAAACTGTTTAAAATAACTCAAAAATGTGCATATATTTATTAAGTATACATATATGCATTTTATTTTAATAGCTAGATTTTATTATTGTTCCTCTCTTGTTTTTACTCTATTGGTCAACTCTCACTTATTCACTTGATTTGTGAATAAAACCAACATTAAGTTACTCATCATTTAATCATCAATCATCTTTTTTTCTGCCAATCATCTTTTTTTTGGCACCTCAACTGTAACTCTGGGTCACAAAACAAATAAAAAGGCTCATTCATTCCTTGTTTTGTTTATTTTATGTTTTCGTCATGTGGCAAATCACCGTTATGGAATTCAGATGACTCACTCTTTGCCTAACTTCAGAAAAATTATGTCTACCATCTACGATAAAAAAATCCCACAGTTTCTTAATATATCTTTCATAGATCCCTCGTTTTCACATGGTGCTTTGTGTGTTTGTGTATGTATTGCATTATATACGATCACTTTCACACCAATTTGGGAATCTTCATTTTATGAGTTTTCCTATCATGAGTTGTGGCCACGGATTTGGAGAAGAGAATGGAAACACATTAAATATGGCAATTCCTCTCAAAAATTCATGTTTTTCACTGTTTATGAGAAAACATGAAAGCATTGTAGAACTAGTTTAAGACAGGAAAATTCTAACAACTTTTGTGTACACATTCTGAATAGGAAAACACAAGAGCTGCTTCTATTTTGGTTGACTCAGTTCTCTTCATAATTGTGGATCCCTGCCGTGGGCAACCAAAAAACCTGCACAGTTTTCTAGTACAGGTCTCCTGGGTAATGCAATTCACTCAAGGGTACAAAAGTAATGACGCAGCATATAAGACGTCTGGTTCATATTTAGTTTCTCTCCTCTGTCTCTGGAGTCTTATAGAAAGAGACACAAACATGGAGAATTCCCTCTGGGTAATCAACTAACCTACAACACAGACCTGCACTGAGTTAAATAAATAGAGTAAAGACTAAGACAGTCAGCGAAACCCTGTGATTCACTACCAATGGAAAATTTAGTTTTAATGCAAAACAGTATTTGTTCTTTTTTTATTATTAGAGAACCTTTTAAAGTATAATGTTTTGTAATAAAATGATTTAAAAACATTCGTAAAAAATGTTACGTTTATATATAGCATACTCACTACTTATATCCAACATGATATGCTTGTTATTTCAACGGGATGATCACATTGTCAAACTCTGTACAGCACAGTGTAGTCATCCATGCATTATGTTTTCGTGTATGTGCCCCATATCTAAAATCGTTACTGTTGTTTAGTACTTTCAGCTATGAGCATTTACAGAATTCTCCAAGCTTACTGTAGAGTAAATTTTAAAACACCGTTTCCCCCCCCCCCCAAAAAAACAATCCTCAGAAAATAAGCCCTAGCATATTTTTGGGGGATGCTCGTTATATAAGCCCTACCCTGGAAATATGCCCTAGTTGAGATTGACGCTAGTACGCTAATCTGTAATCAGGGACGTTTCCCCGAACATGTGGGGGAATGTCACCGAATGTAGACGTGATTTTTTGCATCCTGATTTTCTAGTGAATTCTCACTTACCGGCGAATTTGCTTTATGACCATTCCATAAGTATGGAACCCGGTCGGTAAGTGAGGACCACCTGTAAAATATTAAAATAAGACATCCCCTGAAAAGAATACTTTTTTTCAAGAAAAAGTTTTTGGGAAAAACTGTATATTTGCTAGTCTGGCCGCTTGAGCCAAATCCTATATTATTTTTTCACAACTATGCTGGTCTAAATTTAGCACATATGTTTTCAATCCACCACTATTCTTTGTTTATTGAAGAAAATATTTTTATGTGTGTTGTGAGTATCTGAATATTACGAATTTTGAAAAAAATAAACATTTTTTTTATTTAAATGGAATTTATTCCCTGTTAGAGTTGTATTTGATTTAGTCAGCTCGTGCATTTTTTATTATCTAATCACCTAAATCGAATAATATTTTGCCTGAATTGTTTTGACCCAAAACCATATGATTTGATATACATTTCTTAGCTGTGATGTCACAACCACAACAACTGCGTGGAGCTAATATTGGCGAGTATTCTGTTTTATCCTGTAAAAAAAAAAATACTCTAAAATAAAAATAAAAAAACAAAACAAATAAACAAGGCACTGTGTTTCAATGTTATTTGATACAATTATTTCTAATGTTCTAATGTTCTTAATTTTGTTATATTGCTGTACAATTTAATGCAATATAATTTACATTTATACATGCATCAATAACTGCCATAATTTCAGTTCTATTCTATTCTAGTAGATAGGATCAGTTTTATATGCAAATAGCGTAGGATCCCTTCCATGCCAGTGGCACACATGAAATAAAACCTGTATCTGAGATCTGAGCAGTACTAAAGTGTATTGGATCCCCATGTATTTCTTGTATTGGTGCGGACCCAACTCTGTCTTGACTTTTCTGACTCCAGTACCCATAGACCTTGGCTTGGCTTATCATTCTGCCTTATTTCCCATTTGACTTTGACCTCTCTCAGACTTTGCTTCACCTGCTTGCAGGTATGATTTCACCCTCTTGGGCCTCATGTTAAGCACAGCCATCCAAACAACCAGTAATATGTACCTATCCTGCTTTTTCTCTTGTTGGGGTTACTTTGTCCTATTATCTGTGTGTTGGGGTTATTAAGCATTAACAACTATACAGCATTATTATTATTGGAATTTTATAGAATTTTAACTACAAAATGAGACAATTACAAAATGTTACAGGAACAATCGGTTGATGTGGACCCTGCTCAAACGAGCTTACAATCTAGAGCAGGGGTCCTCAAACTCCAGCCCCGCAGATGTTGCTGAACTACAACCCCCATGATTCTCTGGCTATCTATGTAATTCAAAGAATCATGGGAGTTGTAGTTCAGCAACATCTCGGGGTCCATGATTTGAGGACCCCTGATCCAGAGATTGAGGCTTACTTAAAGGGACCACTTCTGCCCATTGGAGTGTTCTGGGTGCCAATTCCCACCACCCGTATCCCTGCCAGTGTAATTATTGCAGTTTTTATAAACTGCAATAATTACCTTGCAGAGTTAAGTCCTCCTCTAGTGTCTCTCTATCAGACAGCCACTAGAAGGACTTCTATTTTCTTAAAACACGAAAAGTGTTTAAATGACGCTGGACATCCTCACGCTATGCATGAGGACCTCCAGCGTCGCCGGAATCCCCATAGGAAAGCATTGAATAATGCTTTCCTATGGGGAGGTCTAATGCGCTGGCGCAGCCATTGACACGCATGCGCATTAGGTCTCCCCCGCCGGCTGACGTCGGACATCGGTGCTGAATTCAGGTAAGTCACTAAAAGGGGTTTTAACCCCTTCAGCAACATGGGATGGGGGTGGAAGGGAAAGGGGCACTGCAGGAACCTGCAGTGCCAGGAAAATGGATATGTTTTCCAGGCACTGAATAGTCCCTTTAACCATAGATTGTGCTTCTAAAGGTAGCTAGCCATAGTGAGAAGTGTTTAGAAACACAGATACATTTGGAATCCTGGGAAATAACTGAATATTTCAACTTCATGTTTTTTATTTGTTCTAATCATCACCCCAATGCAGTGGCAGCACTAGGATTGGTGTCACCGAGTTACTCATGGTGTCTCCTCACCAGACCATATCAATGAGGATAATTATGTTATTGGGAATCTAACTGACACATTCACTTTAAGTAAAATTATCTTTTAACATGATATTTATATTAATATATCATGAATAGAATATATAAGGATATATTTAAGGGATGGACACACCTTTAGCACATAATGTCACTGACAAATACTTATATACACTAGCACACACGCATAATCTTACTTACACACCCTCTTACTAACATACGCACACTGCCATACAAACGCTATCACTGACATATACACATATTGTCGCTGACACACTTTGACACCAGTTTACAGTCACAATTTATTTACACATTCACATAAACACAACAATTTAACACACTCACGCCAATTTGCCTACACAAAATAATAACAACACACCTTATCCTTATCCTCCAGAATACCTATGCTAGCTGTGACTGGAGAAGAAGGAGATCAATCTGTAGAGAAGGTGTCCCTGATGTCTAAGGGGGTACAGGAGAGCTATGCACTTTCAGCACAGACTGATTCCTGCTCCCTTTTGGGGGATTCTGTGGTTTTGTATTATACGTGGGTGCTGGGGTTAAAGTAATCTTGTGCCCCAAGCAACTGGTTGTCCACACTAAGGAAAAAGGGAGTCCAATAGAGGAGATCGTTACACTAGGGCAGTGGTTTCCAAACCAGTACTCAAGGCATGCCTAACAGTCCAGGATTTAGGGATTACCTAGTTGTGTCTAAGGTGTTTTTAGGAAGGACTGGTTTGGAAACCACTGCACTAGGGGCACACACCGTACCCACACAGAAGAGGTAAACCATGTGTCACTCATTCTAATGGTGTCACCCAGGATGGTCTGAACCTCCAAATGGTCATCATATTACCAATAGCAGAAACAGGGATTACGTGTATTATCATTAGCATCTCTTTTTCCAGCTGAATGCATGGATGTCATACTCACAATGTGATATGGATTATGTAAATTAATCCAAAATCTAAAACCATTTTCCCTTGTTAGATCACAGCAGTGCTGCATATCACAGCACGTTACAATAACGTTCACTTTACAAAGCTAGATCTTTAATTTATTAATCAGTTCTAATGTTACTTGTGGCGCTGGTTAAACAAGCTGTTAGAATGATTAAAAGGTAAATGTAGGATGAGTGGAGAGAGACAGCAATAAAACCCCAATGACACGGTATGATTTTATTAAATATTATATGAAACATCGTTACTCGCAGCAGTCTATAGCAAAGAACAATACCTACATCTATAAATCTTCAAATACTGAAAGTCTAGCATGATTTTATAGCGTTAATATACTGATCAGCCACAACATTGAAACCACTGATAGGTGAAGTAAATAATATCGATTATATTGTTACAATGTTGATCTGTCATGGGATGGGATATATTAGGCAACAAATGAACAGTCAATTCCTGAATCTCATGGCTTGGAAGCAGGAAAAATGGGCAAGCAAAAAGATCTGGGTGACTTTGACAAGGGCCAAGTAATGATGGCTAGACGACAGGGTCAGAGCATCTCTAAATGGGCAAGTCTTGTTGGGTTTTCCCAGTATGCAGATAATAGTACCTACCAAATGTGGTGATAGGAACAACCTGTGAACTGATGTCAGGGTCATTGTCAACCAAGGCTCATTGATGCACATGGATAGCGAAGGCTAGCCCCTCAGGTCCAATAACATAGGCCATGGTAGAAAGGTGTCACAACATACAGTGCATTGCAGTTTGCTTCATAGTTGTAGGCTGATCATAGTGCCCATGGTTACCCCTGTCCATTGCCCAAAAATTATTTTAATGGGGATGTAAGAGTCAGAACTGGACTATGGAGCAATGGAGAAGGTTGTACGTCTGATGAATCACGTGTGCACCATTTACCTGGGGAAGAGATGGTAGCGGCATGCACTATATGAAGAAGGCAGGCTGGCTGAAGCAGTTTTATGCTCTGGGCAATGTTCTGCTGTGAAACTGTGGGTCCTGGCATTCATGTGGATGTTACTTTGGCACATACCATCTACTTAGAGTTGTTTGCAGACCATGTACAACCCTGGTGGCAGTGGCCTCTTTCAGCAGGATAATGCATCTTGCCACAGTGGAAATATTATTCTAGGAGAGTTTGAGAAACAAAACGATGAATTCAAGATGTTAACTTGGCATCCAAATTCCCCAGATCTCAGTACGATTAATGTGGGATGTGCTGGAACAACAAATCCGATCCATAGATGCCTTACCTCGCAACTTGCAGGACTTAAAGATCTGCTGCTAATATCTTGTTGCCAGATACCACAGCACACATTTAGATATCTTGTGGAGTCGTGTTTTAGCCACACGAGGGGGACCTAAACCATATTAGGCAAATAGTTTTAATGTTGTGGCTGATCAGTGTATATTGATACCACTAGAACTGAATATGATATATGCTGTGACAAATAAAAAGTGAGCCTCACTGTAATTTTATAGAATTGACAGAGTTTTTGAGCTCTAAATCAATAACATGTTTACACTGTTTCTATGAAAAGAAATACTTTAACTCTGTTAGCAGAATAAAAATTTGACATTTTCTTCATTGATGTTTGTTTTGCAATTACCAACTGTTTACTAATCACAGAATCCAGAAGAAACAGTGAAACTTGTCTTAATATTTCTTGGTTCTTGAAAATGCAGGAACATTCATTACAGGACTTAAGGAGTCAACCTCTCCTGGCTATTAAATGTGTATGCTAAAACAAATCTTTAAAATAAACAACATTTCTTGTGAATTGACAACCAGTGCAAAATTCCCAACAAATGACTCAATTTAATTCCAGCTAATAACTTTTAGCTGCATTTTTCCGACTCCCAAAAAGCTATTTAAAAGTTTGGATCAATTTAATTACTTCAGTTAAAAGCTTACCAGGAGCCGAAAAATATCACTTTACATATAGAATCCAAAGCCTATATTTTACATAAAAAATATAGGCTTTGGTGATTCCATGCTATTTAACGGCATAGCACCTGTTGAATGGCCCTAAAAGCTTCAAAAGCTAAAAGCTGTTGAAAAAAATGCTATTTCTGATTATTTGCAAATAGCTCTAAAAAATATCTGAGGGGTCCACACATTAGTATAAGGGAGGTTTAAAACGTAATTTATGGTCCCACCAGCAATTACATGGTAGGGGCATGTCTACTAAACATCTGGTGACTGGGGAGCTATTGATCCCCATTTGCTAATGCAATAGCGGGGAACTTCACAAAACTTCAGAAAAGAAGAAGCTGTTGAAGAAATTACTAAAGTATATGATAACTATCTTAAGGAAAGATTAGAAGGGGTAACCCTTCACAAAAATTAGAACTTGGAACTTGGCACAGGTACCCCTATACCCCCATAAAAGGGGATTAAAAAATAATAAATGAAGGACATAGTGCCTTTAAGGTGGGGCTATAAAAAATAAAGCAGGGAATGTAGTGTACCCCATGCCTCAACAGAGGGCCAACTAATAAAATAATAAACAGGAGGACTTAGGGTATCTACCAGTGTCCACCAGTAGGACAGTAGGTAGGAGCCATATTTACAATTAATGTGGTAAGATATTGTCCCCCTAGGAATCACCAACTGTCAGTTAGTGGGGGCTATTAAATTAATATTAAATCAGAGGGAAACTAATGTCCCCCAAGCCCCAACCTATGAGAAGCAGGTGGTGGCTATTGTTATAATAAATGAGTTGTAACTGATTGATGCATCTCCTCCCCCCTGGGGTTTTTTATATTTATTATAATTATAGCCCCCACCCATTAGCAGTGGACATTAGGTCTCCCTAGGTTAATATTAATTTAAAGGTTCCTGCCCATCACCAATCGGTGGTGGCTGGGGGAGAGGGGGATCAACATATCCCTCTGTTTATTATCATTATAGTTATTACCCGCTGATCACAGGTTAGGGTTGGGGAGGACATGAAGCCCCCGTTTTTATTAATTGTCCCAACATGAGTGCATGTGGTGACAGTCTGTCCCCCCGTTTTATTATTTATTAGTAGCCCAACAGTGACCATGTCACCCCTTTCTTGTATTAGCAACTGTGCAGCCCAGTAACTAGTCTTTTATGACATACCCCCTACCCTAAGCAAAGTGTGTGGAGCATAGGAGAGATTTTAAACCTCCCTATACTGATATGGAGGTCATATTGGCCACCATAAACTATTATTTAATTTATTTTTTATGACAGAGTTAGTCAGTAAAAAAGACTGATAAATCTGCTTGCAAATAACATTAATTGGTAGCTTTTTTTTCAAACAGCTGACCTGATCATTGGGTTCAGCTGCTGAATTTCCAGATTAAATTAAATCTAGTTGGAATGGGGGGGTGGGGTTGGGGGTGAATCATCCAAAACAGTCCATTTTTATCAGCTGGATTTAGATGATAGAATTTACTTGAGGACTAAATTGGAAACCATAATGTTGTGTGTTATTAATGCGGGAACATTGCTGTTAACAAATTCCTATGTATTAAACCACATGTATCTGACCAAATATAAATGTTCATATGAACACCCAACTTTCTTACAGTATGTCTTTGCTGTATAGAGACACATCTACTCAAGTTTACATTGGCTAACTCTTAAGTTCAGCTCTCTCTACTTCCTGCACTGCTTTTAATCAGACATCTCAATCTAATCCCAATGGCTGTGTCTCGATATGTATACAGTAGTGACTGCTATCCCTATTCAGTTATTGTATGCAGGATTGCACTTAAAGGGACACTATAGTCACCAGAACAACTACAGCTTGTCACTGCAGTCTTTTTAACATAAACATTGCCTTTTCACATTACACCCTAGAAACACCTCTAGTGGACACTCCTCAAATGGTCACTAGAGGTGCTTCCTGTGTCAAAGCTGCACAGTGTGCAGCAGTGATGTTCAGTGTCTCCATGCTCTGAGATGCTGAACTTTCCCCATACAGATGCATTGATTCAATGCATCTTTATGAGAAGATTCTGACTGGCCAGGCCAGCGATTGGCCCCTCCTCCTTGATTATCTCAGCCAATCCAAGAAAGCATTGGATTGGCTGAGATAATCTATTCTGATTATGTCAGCCAATACATAATCAGAATAGCGGGGCCAGCACCCAAACGGCACTAGAGATAATGTGAGTTTTCTTGCCTTTTAAGCAGGGTAAAGGGGGGGTGGCAGCCACCCAGATAAGGACACGGGTCTCGCCGCCAAGGATGTTCTTTTCCCCCACTCTCTGGAACTCTACTGTGCCGGATTCAGTGATTATAGCTGCTGAGTGATTATAGCTGCCATGTGATTAAAGCTGCTGAGTGATTATAACTTTCCCTCACAGATATTAGACGAGACTTAATGAACTGGTTTAATGGGACATAGTACACAGTACACTCAATTTATACACAGACCCCCAAGAGGGGGTCTCCATACAGTTCAATACAAACTCCTCCCCGATGTCCCTGTATCTGGAAGATAATTGAGTGTACTTTGCTTAAACTAATTATCTCCTAGACACAGAGGTACAATGTTCAAAACACAAAACACCTCAAAGCACTTATAATATTACAAGGGATCCCCACATGTCCTACATCCCCGGATAGCCTGGATCTGAGTGCCCAAAGTGTCTAAATAGCGATCAGATCCCACAAATACAGCCGAATCACCATTGGGGTAAAGTTTTGACCGACCGCATACGTGGTGTTTGTCTAAAATAGTTCCATAAGAAAAGTGGTAGCGGTCGGTCACTTTTGAAAGTTCCAAAACAAAATAAATACCGAACAGGTCTTTTGGCTTCTAGGTAGTGTTTGTTCGCATAGTTCATGTGGACAATCCTACCAAACAGTGCTCTCCTGAGATGTTTAGAAAAGAAACAGGTGATGGAAAAAGTGCAGCGGTGTTCGCAAGTTAGTCTGTCCGATTTTACTTTCATGCACTCAACATCTGAACATTGCTGCCTGCTTTCATGCGACTAGATGACTGCCAACTTATTTCCCACGTGTTCTTCCATGTGAATGGCGGCAATCCAGCAGAATACTTGAATTAACTATGTGCGAACAGGTGTCAGGAGAGGTCAATAGGGGTTAACAAACCAAGAGGTGGTCCGAGTATGGGGGTAGAAAGAGGGCAATTCATGAGTTTGTTTGGTTCCCGAAGTAATAAACAAACTGCCAGCAATGGTTCGGTGACTGGGTGTCCTGTCACAGGGGTCAAGCCACCTAAATGGGTTTTTAACATTATAGGCCTTAGTAGTAAGAAGAATTTAGTGTTTAGCAGAAGTAAGGGGAACTGCTTGGATGTAATGTCAATATTGTTTATACATGTGAGTTGTAGGGATTTAGCATGCTATTTGAAAGTGCCAAATTAATGTTTAGTATAGTGGATAAACATCATATTGTATTTGGGTGAGTTGAACCAATCAAGATTTGAATAGGTGAATATAAATATTACTATAATCACCAGTGCTCTTCATTTTGTACACATAATGGATAATTTGAGAATGTGAAGAGGAGATCAAAGACAAAGGTATATCAGTTGACAAAGTATTAATAATGTCTTTTATGCAGATAATACAGTACTCATTGCAGAATCAAAGGAAACTGAAATTGTATACCGCATGCAGTCAGAAAAGCTTAGAGTATGGATTGTGCATCAATCTTGAAAACACAAAATGTATTTTCTCCACAAAGGAAATACTCTTGAAGGCATATTTTGTGAAGTAGTACATTTTACATTCCATCTGGATACAGCAGAAAAGTCTGGTCCTTTATCAATCTGGGCATACTGGACAAAAATGACAGCAGTTGCTGCAACAAAATCAAACAACCATTTGGATGGACAAGACTAATTTCCGCACTGTGAAAATGGACAAATATTACCTTTTGCTGTAAATTTGTATTCAGTTTCTTGAGTGCTACATATGGTTGGTGTTTTGCTATGAATGTAAACTGTGGGAAAAAAATAGCAGTCAATGAATCCCAGAATGTACAATGTTGGATGTTATAAGATGATGTTACAGATTTCTTGGACAAAAACGATGACAAAAACAAATTCAGTTAGTAATTATTAAAAAAAAAAAAAAAAGAGACCTTGTTATATTTACATAATTTGCATGCATAACAAATATATACAATGTGTCATTTCAAAAATTTTAAACCTTGGGAGGTACTTGAATTAGTAAACGAGCACGCAGCATAGCCTTCGTCTCTCCGTGTCAACATTTCGTTCTATTCTATGAAAGAATTCCACAAGCAACTCAATCATCAATTGTATTATCTGTAAGAGATGCCCAGGAGAGTGGAACAAATATAGTCAGGGCTGCCCTACAAATTACAGTGCCCTATCTAAGATGTAAGTGTGAACCTGCCCAGTGCCCTCCTTGATCAGAGACATTTACTACTAAAAGAAAATACATTTTAAATATTGTATTTATTGAAAAATCACACCTTTCTCTAAATACAACATCTATGCATAAGCTGTATCAATGTTTTTAGTCTTTACCTGCTCATTTTCTATTTCCAGGAGCTTATGCTTGGCCACCTCCATTGCCATATTTGGTGTTTTTCTGACTATTGCGGTGCAGGTGATTCATTTTTACCCGATGAAGCTTTAATCACTTAATCAATGACCTCATTCTGGTAAAACTTCACCAAGCTGCAATCTACAAAAAACATGTATATTGTGGGAGTGCAGAGATGCCTAGAGGTTTATAGTCTCTCTTTTCAGTGCCTAGATACTCATATACCTACTAAGCAAATAACACATTTTATTTTGCTTGGGGACAAGGTTAGTCGCACAGCTGGCATAAGACAGTTAATTGCACTATGTGCTGATTAGAATGTTGTTAAAATTTTCTCAGAGGGAGAAAAGGAGAATATGGATGTGGTTAAAAGGTCACAATATTTGCTAGATATAAAATAGTCTCTCTTGCTAAGTTTATAGTGCCATGCTGCTGTCAACTGAAAAGTGCTTAAAGGCAAACACTGCGATAGTGTTCACTAAAGAAAAGCATTAGGTGTTTTTTTTTTACTTTCAAAATCTGCTTTTCTGTTTTTCTCATTTGTTCCTGGGATGAAAATTGTGTTTTTTTCACAAAGGGATGCCACATAAAACATTCTTAGGAAAAGAAAGAGCAAAACAAATCCTTTGATATCACCACACATAAACATGTTTGCAGGCAAGTCTATGAAGATAACGGTTTACCATTTTGTTGAAGGTAGGGTTAAATACATGTCATTATAGAACAGGGGTAGGCAATCTTCGGAACTCCAGATGTTGGGTCTACATCTCCCCTGATGCTTTGTCAATTTTAGGGCTGTAAGAGCATTATGGAAGATGTAGTCCTCAATATCTGGATTGCTGTAGGTTGCCTACCCCGTTACCTGTATACAGGTAAATACAAGATGTCGTAACATCCATAAAACCCGGTGGGACCATGGCTCCAGGTGGCACTATGGCAGGGGCTGCATTTTGCCTCTCCTGACATCTAAAACTGGGATTTCCCACATGGGCTGAGAACCTGTGTGAGGGTCAATCGGGTGGCCCATGCCCTTAGGGCCACCTGATGGACATGTGCAATGTGGGGCCTGGTCGTGCGCTGCTGTCCTTTAACAGCCTCTTCTATCCTGCATAAAGAGCTGGGAGGAAGTGACAGCTTGTCACTTCCTCCTAGCTCACACAGAGCCAGCCACACAGGAGGAGGACCTGAAGGATGGGGCCGGATCGGGAGGGCAGGCCCCCAACCCCACCAGACACAGCCAGTAGAAGGTAGGACACACTGATACACATACTGACACACATGCAGATATACAGACACAGTGTATATGTAAGTTTATTCACTGCAGTACACACACAGACATGCACTTCATCTCCAGCCCATACACAGACACACAATTCATCCCCAGCACACACGCAGACACACACTGCACTCCCAGCACACACAGACACACACTGCACCCCCAGCACACACACACATACATTTCATCCTTAGCACACACATGGACACACAATTCATCCCCAGCACACACACAGACACACACTGCACCCCCAGCACACACAGACACACACAGCACCCCCAGCACACACACACATACACTTCATCCCCAGCACACACATTTCATCCCGAACACACAGACATGTACACATTACCATTGTAGACAGGTATGTGTTGGGGGGGTGTAGCATTTTATCCTCGTCTTGGACCAGCCCTGCCTGTATAGCACAATAAACAGTAGTTTTGTGTTTCTCTACCCCTATATATTAGAATTATGCATAGGTAAAAAACATTATTTTTACACTCTGTTGGCACTTTTGTGAGTCTGCATTAAAAAGATGTCATCAGGTTCCTAACTTACATTTATAAGCAGAATAAGAGTATAGGTTAATGTATTCATTTGTGTTTAACCTGTTGCATATATCAAAAATGGTATTTCTGTGTATGTGCAAATATTTTAGACCTGCATGAAATATTGCAAGAAAATGCATACTGTATAACTGCTTATCAACCCCCTGTACTTTTTTAAAAACAGATTAATGAAAACTTGAAATGTATATTTGTGTCATTGTAATTCTTTTTTTATATCTAAACACCAGTTTATTAAAGTCCAAATCTCACAACTAGATTACATCTTTGTATAATCACATAAATTAATTTTCAAAATTCCCGTCGTCAAGTATACTCATATTGAAACAAAGTCTAAGGGACACATTTGATATAAATGTTAATAAACAACCATAAACTTACTACGTGATAATCATGAGAGTGCTGGAAAGTTAGTCAATTGCCGCATTAGTCACATACACAGATATTGTTAAAGCTCTTTCATGCTGTTCAGGCCATAATGGTTAAGAAGGATATATGATGACATATATTTACTGCCATTTAAGAGTTAAATCACTTTTGTTTCTGTTATGCAGCCCTCACTGCTTAATTCTCTGTCATTTAAGAATTAAATCACTTTGTTTATGCAGTCCTAGTCACACCTTTCTTGACTGAGACTGGCACAGCCTGTATGAAAAAAAAAAATGGTTTCATTTTCAATCAGATATAACTAACTTTAAAAGTTTGAATCCCCTGCTCTGTATATTGATCTTTAGTCACACACACAGGAGGCTCCTGCATGGTCTAGCAAGCTATTAACAGAGCAGTAGATAATACATTTCTAATTAAATAGAATTTTCAAGAAAGGAAGTGTAAACATTAGATGACTCATTACAGGAAGTGTTTAGAAAGGCTGTGTAAGTCACATGCAGGGAGGTGTGACTAGGACTGCATAAACAAAGTGATTTAGGTCCTAAATGACAGAGAATTGATCAATGAGATGGAAGAGTCATGCTCTATACACCAAAATGGCTTAATTAAGCTTAAGTTGTTTTAATGACTATAGTGTCCCTTTAACCCCTTAAGGACACATGACATGTGTGACATGTCATGATTCCCTTTTATTCCAGAGGTTTGGTCCTTAAGGGGTTAAAGCAATGCCACAGCTCTGATGCTCTGGTTCTTGTTTTTTTATTACTTCAAGAAAGCCCCAGTGTTACCACATACTTGCTGTAAGTCAGTCTCCATCGCTGAGTCTTCCTTGAGAGAGATGATTCCCAAGAGTGTACACAGTCACATATGGCAGCAGTGGCCATGTAATCCATGAGCCCAAATCTATAAATATAGCAAACCTAAGAAAGTTATCTGTGCACTATCCCAAAATCAGAGTGTTTTTTTGTATCATTGCATCTACTAATATTCAGATAAAGCAGAAAGGTACATGCACCCTAACTGTGTAAGTCACAAGTTATGCTGGAGTCTGGAGTTTGGTAGTGCCATAGAGAAGGCATCTGAAAATCTCTCACCATAGGAAAGACACTTACATGATTATTTGGCCATGTAATGCATTCACACAATTCAAGGAGTTGTTGGCCATGTACATTTAAGGTGCCAGCTTCAGATCCCTGCGGTAGAGAGTTCCTTGCAAGACCTTTACGTAACATAATTAATGGCCGGTGAAGCAGAATAGAGAAGCTACCAGCACATTTTTTAAAATGCCTGCTTTGGGGGGCAGGGGGAGGAAGAGGATTTGCAGGGCATAAGATCCAGAATGTGCAAAAGACACAACAAAAGCAGAAACATAAAAACAAGCTCTAAAACCCTTGTTAGTGATTTTTGATTATTTTATTATTTTACATCCGCTGATTCCTGGAATAGTGCCATGACAAAACAGACGTGCTCTATTTTCTTAAATATTCCATGCCTTATGTGAGATGCATATAAGCAGACACATGTATAATTGTGTATAATACTGACAGTACATTTCAGTCTGTGAAGCGTTACCTCTTGACTGCTACCAGCTGTAAATTCAAAACCCCAGTATGGAAATTACTGACACCCTGCCAATTTTTATTTTTTTTTTTATTTTTTTTTTATTGGAAAGCTGTATTGAAAGTGTATTATCCAAGATATGCATGCAAATATCTAAATCGTAGAAATAAGCTATTCTCAGCATAATACATATATAATCCCTGCTCAAAAATGGATTCAGTATTCCATAAGCTTTAAAGCTATTGTCTTACATAGTTACCTCTGCCTTAGTTGCGTCAGCAGTCTATTTATAATTGTATATACATATTTAAAATAATCAGTACTGCCTGGTTTTCATCTTTTTATTCTTTTTATTTTAATCAGTCTCAGATAATATTTTTATAATTTTTTTTCAAAGACAAATGAGCATTTATCAGGACAGATTGATTTATATTATGCATCTGCTGTTATTTCAACAACTTGCTAAAAGGAATGGATAACTAGTGTTATATTGCCGTATAAAACAAAATAAAATCAGTCTTTCAAGAAGGTTAATCAGTTAGCCCTTAGCCCAACTGGTGTATATGTATTTACTAGACGTGTGCATGGGGGGGGGAAATGGTTTTGGCTGAACTACTTTTTCTGAAAATAAAATAAAAAATTGAGACAGAAAAATTTATTTTAATGAAAAAAAGATTTCAGAAAATTAAAACCATCCAAACCAAAGAATGAAAACCTACCAATGATAGGTGCATTTTTCTGCCATTTGACTCAGATGTCAAGTAAGAAAAAGTAACCAATAGAGGAAAAAAGTAAAAAAAAAGAAAATCTACATTTATATATTATGTATTTATACAAAAAAAGACTGTTATGCATCACCTGCTTATCTCAAGTTTGACTTTGTGACAATCTACTAGTTTGTTTGCTTGGAGAGGTTGCAGACACAACCCTCCCAAGTGTCTGAAAGTGATACAGGAACCTGAGAGATCTATGAGGGCATAGGTGCATTTATTTACAGAAAAAGCAATGAAGCCAGAAAGGAGCAGAAAGAAAGTGGTGTCAGGCGGTCCGATGATCAGTGCTGGCAGCAAAGGAGCAAGATCAAGAATCAAGCCAAAGATCAGGAGCCAGGAAATCAACAAATAGGTAGCAGAATGACAGAGGCCTAAGAGCTGAAGCCTCGAAGTATTACCACGAATTAGGAACCAGAAATCAGGGACAGGAAGCAGGATTAAGATGAGGATCCAGGAACAAGAATCAGGAACATTAACCAGGATCAGGAACCAGTATGTTAGAAGACTGGTACAAGTACCAGAACAACTACTCACTGACCAAGTGCAGTGCTTGGGTATTTATAGGCAGAGGAGGGCATGTGACCTCCCCCCTGCAGGCAGAGAGAGAAGAAAGAGAGGAAGGTGTGGGCACCTGAGCCTCCAGGATGCCACGGACATCGTGGGACAGGTAAGTGTCGGCCATGACAGAGCCCCCTCTGAAGGCGCGAACTTGAGTTGGCTGACAAGGAGGTCTATGATGGAAAGCTGTAATCTAGGCGGGAGCATGAACATTCCTAGCCAGCTCCCAAGATCGCCCCTCTGGGTCATAACCTTTCCAATGGATTAAGTATTCAAGATGACCCCTGCACCTTCTAGAGTCAAGGATCTCTTGAACTTCCTCAGACCCATTAACAACAACTGGTGGAGAAGGAGCAATATTACAGTCGGGAAATATGTTAGCTTTTCAGGACTTGAGAAGGGAGACATGGAACACTGGATGGACCTGATACTACACAGGAAGGTCCTGACGTACTGTAACATTATTAATAACCATAGGGTCTTATGTAGCATGATCCTAGTTTCTTTGAGGGACACGGCAAACACATATTCTGTGTGGACAGCCAAACCTTGTCTCCTGGCTCATAGTTAGGAGCTGGAGATCTTTTGCTGTTAGCATGTCCCCCATAGTGTTGTTGTGCTGCTACCAGGGTTTGGTGTAACATCAAGAACGTCATCGTTCTCTGAGCTGGTTTAATCTTTTGCTACATCAGTCATAGGGCATGGTAGATCTGGAAGTCCAGCGGGATAGTAACCATAGTTTGCAAAGAACAGAGAACACTTGGTAGAGTGGTGCATATGGTTGTTGTATGAGAATTACGCAGTAGAGAGTAGATATAGTCAACCATCTTGCAAGTAGGAGGTGGTAAAACAACTATTCTATTATTTTTTATTCTAACGTTTGGTTGGTCCATTCTGTTTGTCCATTTGTCTGTGGATGATATGCTAAAGATACAATGTTGGATCTTTAAGTTGTGGCAGAAATTGGACCAAAAGCTGAATGTTAACTGTGACCCCCGGTCAGTATTGATGGTTTCAGGAATACCATGAAGACTGTAGACTTTGTGTAAGAACAATGTGGCCTGATGCTGAAGGAATACCAATAAAAGGAATAAATTTCACAATCTTGGTTAATTTGTTTACTACAACTAGGATGGTATCATGTTTGTGTGAAGGAGGCAAGTCCACAATGAAATCCGTGGCAATCTCTGACCATGGTATCGTTGGAACAGAGGAAGGTTGAAGACCGACAGGTTCTATCTTAGAGGTCTTTGACCAGGCTTAGACATCGTATGAATGGACATACTCCTTGGTCTCTTTGGCCAGCAGAAATAGCGACTGATAACTTCTAGAATTTGCATAATTTTCACAGTGATCTGCCAGCAGGGAATCATAGAGAAAGGAAATGAGTGAATGGAGCTTACACAGTAAAAAATAAACAGTATGAACACAGTTGTGGAGTGAGAAAGGTGTTCCCCAACACCCTGAGGTCAAATAGTAAAATAAAGGTACTTGAGGACAACAGGTGCCACATACACACACCACTCCCTGTGTACAAATGGTACCAATAAAAAATGACCAAAAATAGTAAAGAATACTTATACATGTGCAGATGTATGCAGACAATATTCCATGTAATAGATTCCTACAACAACAAAAAAGAACAATACATAGTATAGACTGTATATGTAAATAAATGAGTATAAAAGTAGTTGAATACACTCACGAATTCCAGAGCCGTGTCAGGCTCTGCATATAATGGTGTCTCAAAAGGCCCACCCTTATCTGCTGTGTGACATGTCATGATTCCCTTTTATTCCAGAAGTTTGGTCCTTAAGGGGTTAATAACAATATTATGATCCTGTTGAAGATCCCAAAGAGCTTTAATTTGAGGATAATTAAGATTACTTTTATTTTTCTTTCTCTTAGATATTTGTCTCACGTCTTTTGTTACTAATTTCTCAAACACTCCCATTTCTCCGCTAATATGATTTTTAGGAAAACATTTAGATTTATCTTTTAAATTTGTATGTACAAAATTGTCATTACTAATCTCTCTCGATTCATTAGCGGGGGATTTTTTAAAAGTGTTTCTTTAGGCAAAGTTTTCGAATAAATTTATGGATGTGTCTTATTATTTCCCCCTTGTAGGAGATCTACAGAGAAGATATATGTATGATTATTGTTATCTTTTTGATAGATGTATATATTGCTACATCACTTTATACTATGATGAATTGTTTATTTATATGCACTTTCCGAGTTATTATAGGTGCCCATCTATAACATGGAGCTTCTGGCATCAATTGGGCAAACGAACTGAATCAAAATACCGGAAGTGACATCAGACGCCGGTCAGCCGAACTTCCCCCCCATGTGACCAGCAGCCATAGAAGCCGCGAATTCAAAAGGAACAGCAGCTGGATGATTTTTATGCACTGATGAAAACTCGGACTGAGTTGAAACGCGTCTGCATAGCTGCGAGCTTGTGTGTCACCATTTAACATTTATTGTAATAAATTTGTTTACTTTTAATACCATCATTGCTGCTTTCTCCTGAGTCTTTGGGGACACCATTCAAGATCCTCAACATAGACTTTTGAGGCACCCTTGGGCATTATATACAGAGCCTGGCACGGCTCTGGAATTTGTGAGTGTATTCAACTACTTTTATACTCATTTATTTGCATATACAGTCTATACTATGTATTGTTCTTTTGTGTTGTTGTAGGAATCTATTACATGGAATATTATCTGCATACATCTGCACATGTATAAGTATTCTTTGCTAGTTTGGTCATTTTTTATTGGTACCATTTGTACACAGGGAGTGGTGTGTGTATGTGGCACTTGTTGTCCTCAAGTACCTTTATTTTACTAGGGAATCATAGAACAGAGAAAGAATGGAGTTACATCTGGTGGATGGCTATCCATCTTTCAGATATAATCTAGAATTGATATGTTTACAGCAAGAAATTGCTGTGTAGATAATATGGCATCAGGTGTCTCCTTACCTAGATCCAACTCTTTAAACATCCTTGATATGTAATCTGTAGTTGACTAGATGTTTGGCTAGATGTCGGGCCTGACTAGATGTTTGGCTTATTGGAGGTATTCTAAGTTGCAATAGTCTCTAAACATCATTACGGACAGTGGAGTGCCCTCCAGCAGATGTCACCATTTTACCAGTGTACATTTTACTGCTAATAGCTCCTGTTCGCCCACATTGTAGTTCTTCTCAGCTGGTGTTAATCTCCGGGAGTAAAAGGCCACAGGATGGAGAAATCATCTTTCTCCCCTCTTTTGGACAGAATATCACCAAGGTGATGACCTCGAGGAAGAAGGCCTTTGCCGTTTTGGCTGGATTAGAATACGAGCTTGGACAAAAAGGGTCTTTAGTTTGTCGAAGGCTTCTTGAGCAGAAGTTGTCCAGACAAACTGATTTTGTTTCTTGGTGAGTGCTGTGATAGGATTGCACACTTGTGAAAAATCTCAGATGAAGCATCTGAAAAATTTTTAGCATCCCAGAAATCATTGTACGGCTTTCTTATCTTTAGGAGAAGGCCACTCAAGAACAGTGTTTATTTTTAGAGGAACCATTTGGATCTGACCTGGGGTTATGATAAAGCTCAGAAATTTCACAGATGATACCTCAAAAGCACATGTTTTAAGCTTCACATATAAACCATAGTAGCTAGTCTGCTCTCTTTTCACTGACATCTTGATAATCTTTAGATAGTAGGAGAGACAGTAGGTATGGCAAATAAAGTGCAGGTCCACAAGTTAAGCAGGCGATGATACAGTACTCAGAAGAAAATATGTGAGTACACCCTTGTTGCTGTCATTGAAGGAGTTGTGAGCCTGAAGCCAAGGAAATCCCAATATAAGTGATAACATTGGAGATGGGACTATATCCAGATGTATAGTCTTAGTATGTTTGCCAATGAGAAAGAAAAAAGGGAAAGTCTCCAGGTGCACAGGCCCAGTTTTGTGAGGAGTCCCATCAACAAAGTACAGCAAAATGGGATACGTTTTTTTTTTTTTGTGGGTATATGCCAGGACTCTACAAGGGTTTGATCGAGGAGTCCAAGAGAAATGGGATTCTTTAAAAGTTTAAGAAACCACTGTGGTACTCTGCAGATGTGGCCAAAATAGTAAAAACTAAAAGTTTTAGTAATTATAAAAAAAGAAGATAGACAGATCTATACGATTAGGCAGAAAGAGGCTAAGAAAGTTATAATAGCTTCCAAATCACACACAGAAGAGAAAATAGCAGAGTCAGTAAAAAAAAAGGTGACAAAACATTTTTTAGATACATAAATGAGAAAAGGAAAGTAAAACAATGATTAGTTAGATTAAAAACAAAAGAAGGGTGGTATGTAGAAGAAGATAAAGGTCTAGCTGACTGCCTTAATTAATATTCTTTGTTCAGTATTTGCAAATGAAAATGAAGGAAAGGGACCTCAGTTAGGAAAAAGGACAAATTAGTCATTTGTACCATGTGAGTTTACAGAGGAAGAGGTTCTATTTCAACTGTCAAAAGTAAAGACAAATAAGTCAATGGGGTGTGAGTTATTAAAAGAGTTTAGTGGTGTACTAGCAAAACCATTAACAGATTTATTAACCAATCATTGTTAACAGAGTGGAAGTTAGCGAATGTCGTGCCCATGCACAAAAAAGGTAGCAGGGAGGAGTCGGGCAACTATAGGCCAGTAAACCTTACTTCAGTAGTTTGGAAAAGTAATGGAAACCATGTTAAAGGATAGGATTGTTGAACATCTAAAATCACATGGATTTCAAGATCAAAGACAACATGGGTTGTCATGGGAGATCATGCCAAACTAATCTTATTGATTTTTTTGATTGGGTAACTAAAATAATAGATCAGAGTGGTGCAGTAGACATTGCTTACTTAGATTTTAGTAAGGCTTTTGACACTGTTGCACATAGAAGGCTTATCAATATTTTCATCTTGGACGTAAGAACCCAAGAACAGAGTACATAATATTTGATAGAGTCCTAACTTCAACATCTGAGGAAATGGATTTAGGGGTAAATAGACTATAAAAGACTATAAAAGAGGAGATGGAACTGGGTGCTATCTTGGCTATTCCTCAGTCCCTCCCCTCTGTATCTCTAATTGCTCCTTCCAGTGGCCCACCCAAATCACCCGGGCATCCACATTGCAGTCGCCATCTTGCCGTGGCAGACATCGGATCGAGAAATGAGAGAGAAAGGAGTGGGCACCCAAGCCCTCAGTGAGCTGCCTTCAGGATGCCGCAGACATTGAAGGACAGGTAAGTTTAGCTGTGACAAATTTAGAGGGGTCCTTCTAGGGCATAGAATCTTAAGAAATCATCTTTTAACAGTCATGAACTGTAGTTTTGACCTTGCGTGTCTTATCAGCATGCCATTGATTCTAGTCTGGAATTTCAAGTCTCTCTGAGAGCATATAGCTAGGTACCAACTTGAGATATGCATGTGATTGTTAAAAGTAATATTCTGTATTTGCACTGTGGGGAGTTGTATCATGTTTGGTTTCACCGCAATCTTTTTGGTACCTAGATATATATCTATTAAATATAAAATCTGTAAATATATATATATATATTTTAATGCTCTTCCTTTATTTCCTCTTTTACACACTTGATTTTAATCTGGTCTGTGAATAAATTCAGTGTTTAGTGACCGCCCCCTGGAATTCTACCATATTTTTTCCATCACTCATCTCTTTCTAGTGCCACGGGCTGAATTCCAAATCATGAATCAAAACTAACATGCTCGTCCAAAGCACAAGTTGTTTGCTTCCTGATTAGTCTATAAGACAAAATGAAAAAAGTTTATTATTTACTTCTTTTTTTTTTTTTTTGTAAAAAGAGTCATTATTAATTAATGAAGGATATAAAAATATAATGAAAATTAACAATGGTATTTTTCATGGTAGCAATGTTCTTTTCATCTCTAGTTTTACAAGCACATGCCCGTGTCACCTTTTATCTTCCTATTTAACACAACTATTCAACTGTGTTTACATTCAGACGCCTTACTGCACACCCTACAATACCATTATGCCAGTATATACAGGGCCAGTAAAAATAGTTCTCTAGTAACCTGTTCATTAACAGGGCTGTACAAAGGACAAGTAGTCGCCCATATAGACTAGAAGAAAGAAGCTTTACAATAGGAAAGGATTCTTTACAACAAGAGCGATTTTGAAGTATACAATAGTTCATACGTGAGGCAACAGCTTGCTTATCCAGAAAAACTGTGACCACCATTTTGAAATTTAGAAAGATTTTTGTTCCCATTTTGCTGTTGCTATTTGGGACTAGTGGAGCTAATTGTTGTAGTTTGTTAGTTAAAGATAAACGGAGCAGATTTTGATGACTTATTGGTTAAAAACTTTTAAGAAAAATATTTAAACAATAGTTATTGACAGTTTAATTTAAATATAGTTTTAGGTATGCTTGTAACCAAAACCAAAATATCACTAGAAATATTGGCTGAGATGGTTGACAGAATAATTGAAAGTAAAGTATCAGAATTGCTTAGTTACCCCAGAGTTACTACTTTTTAAACAAATATTTTGCAATAGATAGGTAGATAGATAGATAGATAGATAGATAGATAGACAGATACATAGACAGATGATATTATATGACATCTATGTATAAATTATACAAATGATTTAGCTTTTCACATCAACACTTTCAGTGCAACACCATAACACCTTTTTTGCTGAACAAATAAAAGAAGCCTTATATTCTTGCATCATGCATTATTAAAACAACCTGCGGCTAATCCAGAAACAAAATGTAAACTACCTTTGCTGGTATAATCTAGAGTGAATTGTAGACCTCACTTTGTGAAGGAACCTGGCAGTCTGACTCTCATGTTGTATTTATACTGAAACATAATTGTGCAGCCAACATATACAATTTGGAAAGATAACAATTTGATTTCTAGATTTATTTCAAGAGTACTAAAAAATAAATATATTACACATTTTTTATTTTTTTTACTCGTTCTTTACCAAAATATAGCTGCATTTTATTTAGATACACTGATCAGCTACAACATTAAAAATACCTGCCTAATATTGTGTAAGGGCGCTTTTTGCTGCCAAAAAAGCTCTGATGTGTCAAGTAATGAACTCTACAGGACCAGTGAACATGTCCTGTGGTATCTGGCACCATGACATAGCAGCAGATCCTTTAAGTCCTGCAAGTTGTGAGTTGGAGCCTTCATGGATCGGATTTGTTCCAGCACATCCCACAGATGCTCAATTAAATTTAGATTTGGGGAATGTGGAAGCCAAGCCAACACCTTGAACTCTTTGTCGTGTTCCTCAAACAATTCTTTAACAAATATTCCAGTGTGATAAGGTGCATTATCCTGCTGAAAAAGGACACTGTCATCAGGGAATACCATTGCCATGAAGGGGTATATGTGGTCTGCAACTATCTTTAGGCAGCTGGTACGTGTCAAAGTAACATCCACATGAATGCCTAGACCCAAGGTTTCCCAGCAAAACAGTTCCCAGAGCATAACACTGCCACAGCTGGACCGCTTTCATCAGACAAGGCCATCTATTTGTCCAGTTCTGATGCACAAATCCCCACTGATGGAAAATTGATAGTAGACAGGGGTCACCATGGGCACTTTGATCAGTCTGTGGCTACGCAGCGCCATATGGAGCAAACTGCGATGCACTGTCTGTTCTGATGCCTTTTTATATTGGCTAGCATTATGTTTTTCAGCAGCTTGAGCAACAGTAGCTCTTCTGTGTGATTGGACGCCTTTGCTCCCTAAATGCATCAAGGAGCTTTGGGTGTCCATGTCCCTTACATCAGTTCACTGATTGTCCTTCCTTGCACCCCTTTTGGTGGGTAATACACACTGCATGCCAGGAACAACCTACAAGACTTGCAATTTTGAAGATTGTCTGACCCACTCATGCAGCCATCACTATGTGGCAATTGTCAAAGTCACTCAGATCTTTTCACTTGCCCGTTTGTCCTGCTTCCAACACATAATATTCAAGTACTGACTGTTCACTTGCTGCCTAATATATCCCACCACTTGACAGGTGACACTGTAACAATATAATCAATATTACTCATTTCACCTGTCAGTGGCTGAATCGCAAGTAAGCCATTCCTGTCCTTTAAAAACCATATATAAAATATATATATATACACACACACACACACACACTGTGAGATACTTTATATATACATATATTATGTATAGATGTACTTAAATTACAGTGGGACAAAATCATAACACAAATTCTAGGTATTGTTTTCATTCAGAAGTTGGACAATTGTCTCTGTCCTTAAGAGGTTAAATGGGATACCAGAAGAATGTCAGTGTTCATTTGTTCATTTAGCTTATTACAAGGAGGGAGTTACCGGCCCGCAGCTCCCTCCTTATAATATGTAAAAATAGAAGCAGCAGGGAGCAGTGCTCCCCACCTTTTCCTAAGCCTCCCCTTATGTCCTCCCTCACTCTATGGGGTCAATATGACCCCCATATAAGCATAAGGGAGATTAAAATCTTCAGAATGCTCCTACTCGCTATACTGCGAATAGGGGCATGTCACAGGCTGCTCACTGTTCTAAAACATAAGCTCCTATTGGTTGGTATCAATCAACCAATCAGAGCACTCTGAGTCAAATTGCAGAGCGTGGGAAGCTATTGTTTTTGCTATATTGGTTGCACGTACTCTTAACATAGCTGTCTATCACTTCTATATAAGATACTGATTTATATCCAGGGACATTGCTCTCACTTTACTGTGAGAATCACATTCTTTTCACCCCCCTTATTGCACTAGCGAATAGGCAGCAATAGCTGCCCAGTCATTAGTAGGTTTAAATGACAGCGAGCAGCATGCGGGAGGATTTAACCTCACTTTTATTAATATGGGGGCCATAGTGACCCCCATAGGTTTTAATGCGGGGGGGGGAGGGGGTAGTAATTGTTAATATTATTAAAAGGAAGCGCTGCCGGCTCCCTCCTTGATTTTTTTTTTTTTTTTGCGCTTGTGCAGTGTTATTTTTATTTAGTATGAATTTATTTGTACGAAACAAAAATTTCACTGGTGCACATGTCTATTGTCTTCCCTTTGGACTCTTTTCCTTCTACCATATGACAACTTAGGCCAGTTAGCAAGTCTCTGCTATAGGGATTGTGAGCTAAAGCTTATTGCTTCACGTCATGGCTCATCTGATCTGGTCCAGGGTATTTTCTGGTTTTAGATAGCAGAACAACCTTCATCAGCAGAAGTTGCAAACACAGTTTCATCTAGTGCCTTAAGTCGTATAGGCCAACAAACTCAAGTTATCTGTCCATGTTAATGATATTGAGTGGGTGAAAGCCAGTAGATGAGCACAGAATTTAAATTCGATGTCATGGTAGGTATAGAATTGTCCTGTGATACAATCTTTCTCACATAATTTATGTTTATTCCAGATAAAGGGATTTGTGAGATTTATATGTGGCAACATACACTGTACTAAAGCAGCCTTGTAATAATTTGCTTTTTTAATTTTAGTTGTTCTTTCCTTATGTCCTTTGAACCTTAATGAATATATCCCCCCTTTGCCACTTCCTTAATTCATATTTATTCTTTTTTTCTTCTTTGCCGGATCTCAACATCTGGATGCCACCATTTTGTTCTTCTCTGTCCATGATATCTGCAGTTCTACAGTCCTGCTTTAGGATTCTTTTGACAGATGGATTTTTGGAAAATTACATTAGCAACTAAAACTAAACTTTGCTTAAGCTCATTTTTCTTATATATAACTCAAAAAAAACTAAAGGGAAACTAAAAAAAAAACAGGATACAAAGGGACAAAAATGGATGCATACAAGACGAGAAAGTCGAGAGGTAACACTTTACAGCAGGTTTGTCAGGATTTATGGGATTGTGTAGTGAAGAGAGTGTTTCGTCTTTAATTGTTGGCAAAAGCTACCAGAGTTCTATGCTACATTTCCAAAATGCCACTGAAGTTTAAATAAAATGGGACGTTTTAATTAAGATTCACTTGATATTAATATTTAATTGTGCAAAGTCTTAGGACCAAGATTATGATGTTGCACTTTGACGGTTTATGTAAAAATGGTGGGAGAGATTTATAGCTGAATTTCATATTATGGAGATAAAAGACAGCTTGGGTAAAGTCTTGTTAAGAGGAGAGAGAGGATCTGATAGGAAATATTGGAAAACATTAGGTCAGGAGAACAGGAATAATTTAGAACTTTATAACATCAGATACAACATAGATGCCACTTTCTTGGGGACAGTCCCATCTGGATTGTTGCAATTCAATCTGGCCCTGATTTTAATTATCTATCCATTCTGCAATTCATCCAGATCACCTCTGATAAGCTATTTGTTTCTTACTTTTTGTTCTCATCTGTTTCCCTGCTTTGCCAGTCCTTCCAATGTCTTTTGATTAGCAAGCACTTAACTACAATGAGAGACAATTAAAGATCAGGGTAGCCAACGTATTAACTTACTCTAACTAGAAGTAATAGCTACAATCTATGACACTTTTGAGAACTAGCAAAAACTAATGTATAATTGCATGTTTTATATTTTTATTTCTACTTTAAATGTATTTATTATTATTATTATTATTAATAATAATAATATGTTTATAGATGAACATTTGCGATCTAATTAAAAATTCATATAAGGAGTAGAAGGGCAAGGATCGAACCCTACAGGGCATCACTGTAGAGTCGAAGAGAGGGGGTGGTGGGGTGTTTGGGGGGTGTGTGTGTGTGTTTTAATGGATATTGTTATGGAAATGATAATGATATAACAATTGTGGTTATTAATATTGCCTCCCAACCTTGCTCTTTTTTTTATTCAAAGAGGTAGTAGAATAAATTATACCAACTTTTGTACAAATTGTATTCCAACTATTACCGTTAGAATGATTTTTATGGGCAAGATTTTAACCCCTTAAGGACCAAACTTCTGGAATAAAAGGGAATCATGATATGTCACACATGTCATGTGTCCTTAAGGGGTTAAAACACCCTGAGATTTGTTCATATACTTAAGCTCATTGATTCTTTTGATTTTTTTTTTTTTTTTAAATATTGAAACCCACCATATCAAGAGGCTAAAATTGTTGCAGTTTTGACTCTTGGGTGCCTAGCTGGTAAACTGTGACTGTGACAACACAAAGTCTGTGATGAGAACAGACAGGCTGCTGCTGTGGTGTTTTCTGATTCTGAAAGCTGCTGATAAGACATATTTTACATAGAGAAGGTGAAGTGAAAGTCACCTGATAACAAAGCCTTTTTAACAAACCATTTGAGGTGGCAGTAAAGGCTAAATAAAAACGAGAGCATCCAGTGTGTATTTACCAACGTAACACTGAAACATTCTACAAATGTGAATCTAGACATTGTGTTTCAGGCCATCTGCTGAGTCTTTCTTCATGTTCACTGTAAACTAAAGGCATTTTAGTTAAGGATTCAAATGAATGCAGGATATTAAACTAACTGGCATTACAACACATCAGGGATCAGGCATGAATAGCATTACAAAACTGAAAATCTTAGAACAGTCACAGAATTATAGGTGCATGCAGAGTACAGGGATAAACTATACTTTGTTCTATAACTATACACACATCTTGGGCCATCATTAAAGGGACACTATAGTCACTAGAACAACTACAGCTTATTGAATTTGTTCTGGTAAGTAGAATCATTACCTTCAGGCTTTTTGCTGTAAATACTGTCTTTTCAGAGAAAATACAGTGTTTACATTACAACCTAGGGATAACTTCACTGGCCACTCCTCACATGGCTGTTAGAGATCCTTCCTGGGTCATGGCTGCCTAAAATGCATCCAAACATTCAGTATCCCCTCCCACTTTCCTCATAGAGCTGCATTGATTCAATTCATCTCTATGATGAGATGTTGATTGGCCAGGGCTGTGTTTGAATTGTGCTGGCTCTGCCCCTGATCTGCCTCCTTGTCAGTCTCAGCCAATCCTGTGGGCAAGCACTGTGATTGGATCAGGCCACCACTTCTGATGATGTCAGCAGACAGCTTGCTATTCTGAGGCAAACCGCATTCAGAGCTACAGCTTCAGGCTTGAATACAAGTAAGATTTTTCTATATTTAGGGAGGCATGAGGGGCCCAGGGTCAGGAATACATGTTTGTGTTCCTGACCCTGTAGTGTTCCTTTAAGCCTTCAGGCATCCAGTGCAAAATTTAGGAATGAGTTCCTCCAGTTTATGTTATTGATTATCACTTTATGTTGCTAGTTTTAAAGGCTCTTTATAAAAACCTTAGTTTAGAATGTCTGAATGTCTCTGTTTAAGTCACATTAAAAGAGGCACTTTAAGCAACAGATCCACTATAGCTTAATAAGTGGTTCTGGTGCAAACAGACTGTTCTTGCCATCTCAAAATTGTAAACATTGCTTTAATTGATTATCTCAATGCACTCCCCATAGAGGTGCTTTGAGCTAATGTTACTGCCACGATTGCCGCGTATTTCCACTAGCCTTCCCTCATCCTTTCCTATAGCGAAACATTGAATTGGCTGAGATTTTCATCACTCATGAGAGACTGGCATCCAGTGGGGTATAAAATAAGTAAATCTTGTTTTCAGGGGGAGCCTAAATTTAGAAGACTTTACCCAAAAGCACACACACACATGGTTTTAAGTACATTATGCTGACACACAATTTATGCTATATGCTACTTTGGTTACATCTCTGTGGTTTTTGTAGCTATCCACAGACATTGCAAACTGTCATTGTTAAGAACTTAGAAACATCCACTATTGCAATATTATAGGTCTATGGACGTTAGCTGATATTTAATTCAATTATTGCAAATGCAGTCAGAAATGCAAATATAATACAATGCTCAGGAAACACATCATTTGTTGTGTTTCCTGAGCATTGTATTATATTTGTTGACAGTATGCTTAGAATGCATGTTTCATTCATTTATTTTCCTTAGTATTCTATTAATCACTTAACTATTGCCTTCCAAATTTTTATCCAGGATGGGAATATTAACACTAGAACTTTTTTTTAAAAAGTGTGCACCAACACAGTCATTGTCAGATCAAGCTGCCACTACCAACCATGGTTAGATGGGGTCCCTAAAGGTCAGTTCCTATGTCTTCGCAGGAGCTGTTCCCTTAATACAGATTTTGACGAACAAGCTAGAACACTAGAAGCTCAATTTATCAGTAAAAATTACCCAAAAGAAAAGCTAGAAGAATCCCTCAAAGCAGTGAAACAAAAAGAAAGACTCGAGCTTTTAGAATATAATACGAATAAAAATAAAGACCCACCATCCATGATCATCTTTAACTTTGACGTGGCACATTTTAAAACAAGACGAAATTTTAAAGACACTCATCCCAGATAAACCCCATATCATTTTTAGAGGGGCCCCAAACCTAAAGACAATGCTTACTAAAAATTATTTCCATCATTTTTATCAAATTCTAAAGGTTTTTTCAAATGCAACAGATGCATTGTCTGCAGATCCACTGGCACATCAAAGACAACACAATTCACCTCAAACAAAACCGGTATTACATACCCTATTAAAGACTTAATATGTTGCACTACTAAGAATGTTCATACCTATTGGAGTGCCCATGTGGCCTCCAGTATGTGGGTATGACCACACGATGCTTAAAAATAAGGTTAGCAGAACATTGTAGAAATATTATCAAAGGCTACCCCAATCACTCTGTTTCAAAGCATTTTATCCAACACAACAAAGACCCTAAATTTTTTAAATGTACTGGGATCCAAAGATGTAAATTACCCTGGAGGGGAGGTGACCTCAAAAATTACTGGGACAAAAAGAAATGCACTGGGTGTTCCTTTTAAAAACCCTTACGAAGGTCTTAATGTAGAGTTCGACCTGTTTAATTTTTTATAATTTTTTATAATTAATTTTTTATAATATATTTCTTATATTTTATTATCTTTTATAATTATTTTGTGCATGAAGTACATATTTATACAATGTGACTTATATACGTGACTGTTCTATTTAAATAATATGCAAGGTATTGAGAGTATAAAACCTTGTTTTTAATTTAAATGTTAGACTATCACATGTCTCCAATATAGGTTTGTATTCACTGATACATATAAAGTTTAGCACTTTTGAAAAAAAAAAAAAAAAAATGGCCACCGATCATGTGACTGTTGTATCTAAATAGAATATGTAAGGTATTGTGAGTTTAAAACCTTGTTTTTAATTTTAAACTATCACATGTTTCACATATAGGTATGTACTCACTTACACATATAAAATTTAGCACTTTAAAAAAAAAAAAATTATGACATCATTTTGGCGCCATTTTCTAATATGTTCACTGCCTATATAAACCTGTATGTAACAGGATGTACTTTCTGATCTCCACTTGATAAAGCCTAAGGGCGAAACGCGTTGTGGTTTTTTAAACTATATTGTTTTAAATAAAGGTATTTTGGCCACTTTCTTACTGTGAGTTAGCCATCTTACTTTTTATTACTATTATTATTTTACTTTTTTATTACTACCATCCTTTTATCCGGCACAGAAGTGTTTTTACTTTCCAGTGAGGATATTACTCCCAAGAATCCTAGGTGGGGATTATACCACTCAAGCTGTATTCATTGAACAGTTAGTCTGTTCAACTAAATGTGAGTAACCACTTGGTTTTTTATCTTCTCACCTCTGGCATTTTATACTTTGAGCACCATTGTTGTTCCTGCTTTTATTTCCACATATGGTCCCCTAATCAAGAAAGAATACTAAGACCTCACGTATCCCATAAGTGGGGATTATACCACTGTATGTTATCAACACTAGAGCTAAGTCCATAGCTCTTGAAAACGTGAGTAGGACCATATACTCTTTTATTGCTTCTACCCCTTTCGGGACATACTATACCATCAGTTGTTATTTTCTCATTTCATATGATGTACAAAGACGCATCTACACCACTCTGAAGAATCCCCCACTACAAAAGACTGTATTCACCTCTACAAAGATATACCTCGTTGTTTGATTCATCTACCAGTCAGACTATTTATTCTGGACTTCTATTTGCTTATTATCTATCATATATATTGCATTCTAGTCTGCCTATTCTGTGCTCTTTTAATTTATGTGGTTTATAGTGGCGCTGCCTTCCTTTCTTTTTTCTTAACTATTGCCTGCCTCGTTATTTCTCTGTTTATTGGGATCATTTATAGAATTGTGGTTAATTATTATAATATATAAATATTGTGTGTGGGATTCTTCTGTTCATGGTTTTTAAATTTTAGTTTCTTTTGTTTTATTTGTATTGCTTTGCTTTTATTGCTTTATTGCATCACTGCTTTGAAATAATTATAAAAAAGTTCTTCTGTTAGATTGTGATTTAGACTATAACAGGCTAGATTGTGGGATTTTCCAAAAATTATCAAGGAACTTTGCTGCACGCTAGGGAAGTAGGTAGTGAAAAACTACAAAGAAAGACAAATATACTTTACTCTTGTCTGTCGCATAATCCCGGACTCAAAAAATTAAACTCAACAGATGGCTGCCTACACTTGGGATTAATTATTTCACTAGGTACATCCAATGCAAATATATAGATTAGAGGTGCACAAGCCATCAAACAGATGTCATAATATGAAACAAAAGAAAACCCACATACACACATATTAATATTGCAGTACAATGCCCACTAATTACATCCACCAATTTAAAAACCGTGCTTGCATGTTAAAAGAAAAAGTTGAATGTGGTTTTTGAAAATTGTGTCTTACCAAGAAAAAACACTCCAAAACTACGTTCATAGAATGTATACAATGTCATGCAAATACTTTTATTGACATGGGAATTTTAACATGTATAGGTCAAATTTACAAACTACTATTTGCTTACTTAACAAGCCTTTTTGAGACTGAAGAAAAAATCTAGGCACAGTTGGAAAAGTAAGTTAGGTAGAAGAATGTTCCCAATTAGAATAACATGATACGCAATTTTCCATTTCTTGTTTTTCAGTGATTTCAGATTTAGTGAATAAATATTAACGAGGCTATTCACTAAAATGGCCCCGTATCGGAGATAAACCGTCTGACAACACTGTGCATTCGGACTGCAAAATTCAGACATTGTTCATGCTACTCAACATTGTCCAGATTTTGTAAGTCAAGACCTGAATGGGTGTAAATTTGGTACAAATTGCAGCCAAACCATACACCATTGAGGGCAGGTGGTGGCCCTATATGTAATATATATAAGCTTTTTATTTATTTTGTTTGACATTTTTAATGCATTGGTTGGGTAGCAGGCATTGGCCATGATGGCCATCCACCACATAATTAACCTTAATATCTGAAAAATGAAAGGCAATCAGACATACAAAGTATGTTGAAGCCAAAGTGTGGGTTAAATGGTAGTCTAAACAGGGGGTAACCCTAATTTAATAGTTTGGAAAAGATGAGAGGAGAACCCTAAAAGGGACCAAGTCACACTAGATATGTACCCTTTGTAACGGATCACCTGGCACCCCGACAGTTGTCCTGGGACAACTCCCTGCTGGAGAACAATGGGACAAGGGGAGGGGAAGAGGCACACCTTCCCATGGATTCAAAGGGGCAGAAAAAGTGTCCCAAAAGTTTCAATATGTCCATACACTGTTTTTAAATGTCCAAATAAAAGTCCATAAGACCAAATAATGGTTTTAAAGGGCCATACACCCTAGGGCCATAGTCATGTGGCAAGAGACTAGCAAGCAGGCTTCTCCATAAGCCAGGGGAGCAGAGCAGTTTGGCACATAGAAAGCCAGTGGCAAATGGCAGTTTGTCACACCCTTTTAATATGTTTGTCATTGGCAAGTATAGGCCAAAACCGTTCACATGTCTTTCTCATGACATCCCAGCCAGCATCATAGGGGACAATCATCCTAATCACCTTGTTAGACTCTCCTAACATTGTCAGGGTTTTTTTTAACTATTTGCCTGTTGGCTTCTAAAAAGATCTGAATTAGTTATATGGTATTGGAAGTCCAGATTACTTAGCAAAAAGTAAGTGAAAAATTTTAGGGATGACTGACATTCGGTCATATGGTAGTTCTGGTTGGCCAAATGTCGTTAATGAAGAAAGAATCTGGAAAATGAATACGTCTAATTAAAAAGCCAATCAGTGTATTGCAAAATATATATATGTGTACACACACACACATATATATATATATATATATATATATATATTTAGCATATGAAGTTGGCTGCACTCCAGTCTTTCAAATTTCAAAAATGTATTGAATCAAAAGAATTAAAATGATCAACGTTTCAGGGCCTCCTGGGACTTTCTTCAGGATCAAAATATACAATACATACATATAACAAACTGCTGTAATATATACCCAGACACAAATAGACTAATTGACTCACCCCAGCTGTCATGCATCACTCCCAGCGTCTTCCCGTGTGCACCGCGCATGCGTGAACGTGCTCCACCCCCTGGAGGCCGTGATGACATGTAGCCATCTATTCTGTTACCATGGTGATGCGGAATACCGCTAAGTTGCCATGGCAGCCTGTAAACAACAATCGGCTTTCTCTAGTGCTATGGGGAAATTATTAAGCACGCCTGTGGATATAGGGAATGATGCTAAAATATCAATACAAAAATATGTTTTTTTGGTAATCCACTTCTTTCTAATATTTTAATGTCCATTAGTCTGTAAATATTATTTTCCACCTTAAAGGCATATGTGGCTACAGAGTTTAGAGCCTATACCCTGAAAAGGCTCTATACATTGTGTGTGTTATAAAATATTCAATATACTAGACCAGTGATGGTGAACATTTTTGAGCCCGAGTGTCCAAACTGCAAAATAAACCATTTCTTTCCTCACAGTGCCAACACGGCAATTAATCCTGAATACTGAGGTTTTCGTTTAGAAAAAACAACTTATACAGTTGTCTGAACTAATTAACATCTTCTGGTTTAAAAGAAGAACATAACAACAGAGAGTTCAATGATACAAATTGTTTTTTATTGAACAATAACTGGTTACTTAGACACACACATACTCACAGATACACACTGACCCTCACAGATACACATACACTCACATATATACACTAACACTCACAGATACAGAGACACTGTCAGATACACAGACACTCACAGATACACAGATACACAGACACTCACATATATACACTGACACTCACAGATACAGAGACACTGTCAGATACACAGACACTCACAGATACACAGATACACAGACACTCGCAGATACACACACACTGACACACATACTCGAAGATACACATACACTCACAGATACTCACTGACACAGATACACACATACCTAAACATACACATGGGCAAACACACACATTGCAAATTACATTTGTTAGCCATCCTCTATTCCCATACCTTTTGTTTGCAGGAAGGTTAATTCCTGGGGCTGGCTGATGATGATGGATGTTAGGCAGAGGCGTATCACCAAAATATAAGGTGCATATTTGGTATATATTTTTTGGTTTGGTGGGTTATTTGGAGTACCACAGAGTGTTTCCAGCTGCTATATCAAAATAATATCAATACAATAAGTGCCACAAATATTTACACTTGAGTTTCAATTTTTCACAATTCTCCTACAATATTTAAGATGAAGAAAAACAAACTAGGAATTCTAAGGGGTGTGTGCCTACTGAAATGGATGGCATAACTGCTGATATTGTGGCATTTGGTGATCTGATAAGTGGGTGAATGTATGGATACACAAATGGAGAGATCTGTAGATACTCAAATTAATTAAATTGAATGATGATAAGATGTCAATCCATTCACACTTTCCATTTAATTTTATTATACCATTTTGTTTTTTTCATTGCTCTATCTGACAAATAATTATGGACGTAACAATCCACATCACCTTAAAGATAGGCATCATCTAGGGGATCAATGACCAAGTTTGAAAAACTGTGGGAACCATGGAACAATAGCGACCTAGCAAATGTAACGGACACATAAGAGTTTGACAGATACTAGGAAAGACACATCCCTCAACTCCAAAACACAAGGGAAGCACTCCCTCAGAAATTAAACACAGATTCTCTATCGACCTGGTGACTTCTCTAAACACCTTCCATTACACCTAAACAACCTAAAGATTTTTCTTTTCTATATTACTTCTTTTCATTCACCCTGTACTATTCTTCTACTCATTCCTTTAATTACCCCTGGAGCAGACTGGGCATAAAACAGTCCGCAACAAAGCAAGTGAGTAGGCACAGGGCCGGACCATGGTCCTACTATGCGGGACAGGTGACATAATCCTAACCAGGGTAATACCCTGATGAATGGCTACATATGATGATGTAAGCAATACCACAACTTAAGAGAAACTCGGTTTTTAGACTCATGGTATTGTTTAATATTCATTATATTTATAAAACAGGTAATATGTCTTGTCAACTTGATCAGCAGAAATATAACAGAGTAATAAGAGGATCTCAGAATGTTTTAATGTTTCACAGATCACACATAAATTAAGTATTTAAAAAAAAAAGAAAAAGATAGACATCATCTAAGTCCTATTTAAAGGACCACTATGACCACTTCAGCTCAATAGTTAAAAGTTTGTTTTCCTGGCACTATAGTGGTCCTTTAACTTTTAGCTTCCATAACCCTTGCCCTTAACAATATCACAACCATAACCCTCTGACAATATTTTAGTCACTGCATTTTAAAAACAATCTATACTGAGTTGACAATTTATGTACTGGATCACCACTGTGTTACGTATACTTATGTTGCACCATCGCCAGTTCCCATTACCATTTATGTCTGATGAACTACGGATGAGCCAGGTCACTATCTAATGTGGACACTAAAATAATGTCAGTATCTTACAGTCACCCCAAGGAACCTTACACAACATTGGTCATCTAATAGAGTGCCAATATTTACTGAAGGAATATCATTTACAACACATAAAAAGAGAAATGAGGACGTTCTACCTTTTTAGAGCACGATGTTCCTATCCTGTTTTTTGCCAGAATGACTTAATGTCACTGTACTACAAACAGCAGAGGGGGCTTATGTCTTTATTATAATCAATACACAAGCCAAATGTGTGTGTTCCTTACATTTTATCAGCAATTATCAGGCATTTACAAATAATAGTCAGTGCTTTGAAAGGTTAGTCCTCTTTTATTGGTGGCTTATTATAGTGCTATGAAGATCAATAAGAAAGAGACAGAAAGCTTCATGAATGGAATTAAGTTGCAGCGAAAATAAGGAAAGTATAGATTTTGTAAGTTATATTTGTAAAAGAATGGTATAGGATCTGCGTATAATTTATAGGAGATGGCATTTTAATATGTCTTTAATGTATCCACAGTGCATATTAACTTTACAGAGTTACTGGATCTTTAATAATATATAGAGGGATAAAGTCCAAAAAATATATAAGTATGGGAACTCCTCAGGTTACACCTCCCTTCCCATCTATTAAATAATTAACACCTCCCCACTCTGAACCATCCACACACACATTTAGCTTTGATGGTAAGGTTCTTACATGTGTATCTTATTCTATAATAACTTCAGAATAATGACATTTTTAAACTTTCCTCAGTATTGCAGAGTGTTCTAAGAATAGAAACTAGTCTCTAAGCAATCTATGACTTACACTTTCTCCCTTTGTCTTGCATGTAGGTATTGGGTGCATTATACAACTTATAGATGCAATATATAGCCATAAACAGGAACATAACGTATTTGTGTATGTAAGAAACTGAATTCAAATGACTTTCCACTAGAGCACTAAATAAATGGGGTAAGATGTTATCCCTCATGTAAGGAAACAGATAAACCTATAAAGTATATGTCCTATGTAACACAGGATTCCTGCAAAAGCCATGGCAACAAAATAACTCAACAAAACAGATTAATTTCATCAAAGAAGTGCAGAATGAAAACTTTAAATAAGTTTACTTCATGAACAATCAAGCAAGTTTACAAGTGCTGAGGACTGGATGACTGAAGATGTGAGTCACGTCAGTTTGGACTGTTTTAGATCAAGAAATCAAAATAAATTGATAGGGCAACCATTTCTTATTTAAGACCATTTTCTGCATGTCCTAGCTAATTTGTCTCTAGGTTGAAGGGGTTGAGATTGAATTTATAAACAGGGGACCAATTGCAGTGCCCCCTGCTGTCATGGGGTCTATCAACCCACCAACAAAGCTTTGTTTATTCATATTTTCCATGAGAAATTTTTATTTTATTTTCACTAACTGTGGGTTATATCTTAATATCATCTGATGTTCTTCTAAACTTAGTGTATCAGGTGAAAAAAAAAATAGTACTTGTGGCAGGAGAGCTAAAAAAATTCAATATTATTTGTCCATAGAATGGACCAACACTCTAACAGGTGAGAATTGTGCATTTCATATGAATTCAAGGTGGATTTCACATTTAAAGGATCACTATAGGGTCAGGAACACAAACATGTAGTCCTGACCCTATAGTGTAAACCCACCATTTAGGTGGCTTCTCCCCTACCTTAGCTCCTTATAAAAGTTTAAAACTGATCTTATTTCCAGTGCTGCACGGTGCCCCTAAGGGCAATGTAAACACTGCCTTTTCTCTAAAAAGGCAGTATTTACATGAAAATGCCTGAAGGGAGCTATTATACTCACCAGAACAAATACATTAAGCTATAGTTGCTCTGGTGACTATAGTGTCCCTTTAAAAATTAAAAATAGCCAAACTGGAAAAAGTCTTCCAAGTCAGCTATGCTCCCTGTTCAGTTATTATGGTATTTTTTTTGTAATTCACTTTGAATCCTCTAGAATTCTCACCTTAGAGAATAACCCAGTGTTGATAAAATCCTAAATTGCCCTCGTTGTGTTCTTGTACATGGTACAATCAATTTGAGTGTAGAACAGTAAAGGTAACTAATAGGTAACAGGTAGCTAATATTGAGCAGATCCCAGGGAACCGGCCATAATAATGTGTTTACAGTATTGCCTTTCTGGATTCAGTTGAGGTTATTAAGGATGTGTTGCATATATTATTATATATTACAAAAGAACAAAGCTGAAAAATGGATCAAGAAGATTATGCCATATGCATCAGTTGGTTCCCTCCCAACTGATTCCCATTGGAATACTCCATTGGTAATTTTATTATTTTTCTAACATATTACTATATACACCCCACAAAGAAAACGAAATTATATTTTTCCTGCATGTTTTCTTTAGGGGTATTTGAAATAACAGCTTTTATTCATTTTTTTGCAATTTTTTTTATTTTCATTAATTATATTGTTGGTAACTTTGTAGACTCATTGTTGTTAAAACTCATATATTATCAATGTGTATTGTCGATATGTTTATTAAGTGTTCTTGCATAGCAAGACCACTTAATGTTATCTCACATATATATATTATTATTATTATTATAGCCAAATTTACCACAATATAAAGCTCTTCGCTGTAGTGTGTATAGTTTTTAAAATACGACCGTTTGAAGATGGCAACCGCCAAAATACTCTGACCTGTGCCAGGCTGGAGCAGCAAGTGATGTCATAGACAGGGCCTTTTGTACACCTGCTAATGTTTTTTATAAATGTATGTTTTAATGTAACTGTGAAGCACTTTGGGCAACAACGTCGCAATTAAATGTACTATATATATAAATAATAACAGTTACTCCACCCACTCCAGTTGTAGACTACCGGTGGAGGCAAGAACACTTCACACAATTTCCCCAGAAATTGTAGCTTTTCTAGTATGTATTTATATTTGCAAAACTCAATAAAAAATTTTGAAAGAAAAAACAGCTTGCAAAATCCTATTGCCTTTGCAACCCCTCAGGCTTTCAGTATGTGCCGGGAATAGACCAATCAGAGGCTACTGATTGTGAAACCTCTGTGATGGAGCCAATAGCGCGCATGCACATCATCCTATTCCACTCAATGAGTTGCAATAAAGCTCACTAAGAAGGAGAGATGGCCGGCATGTGCTGGTCCAGCATGCCTGTCACTTCTATTAAATCCACAAAGGAAAAAAAATGAAGAAAAACACAAAAAAGAAAAGTCAGGTGTTCCAGTGAAGTTTAACAAAAGTGATGATTTCTAATGAAATCCACACTTTTCTAAAGTATTACAAATATAACAGACTTCAGAAACAAAAAGCAAGTTCAAGTGTTTTGTGTCTCTGGACTGTTCCTTCAAGATCTACTGTTTTAGATAATATAATAAAGAACAAGGAAGCATAGCAAACTTGAATTATTTAATTATCTTTATGTTCATTAAGGATTCAAGCCAGCCCGTGTTGTTTTGCAAAACTTTAGTCTGATACCTCTTAGAGTTAACAGAGCACAAGAAACAGACATCTGTTATTCACTGCATTTATGCAGGACAGGGACCAATATATCACATGGAAATTAACATCAGAGGAACGACCCTTGGTCTACAGGAACTGAAAATGTAAATGGATCATAATTTTATGAGAATTTCAAGGGCAGCCAAACTATAAGTAAATTAATTCATTTGAACAGCAAATGTGTTAAGGGAAATCATTTGTACAGAGAATTGGAAATCCATGTAATGGTTAAAGTACAAATATTTTTTGGGTGTATTTAAAAACACCTACAGTTTATACCATTTACTTTCTTTAATTTTCGGTCCATTTCCCACATTTATTAATGTGGTCCATTGTGCTGTCACTGATAATATTGTGCTGACATCTATTGGACTTTATGGTACAGGATACAGATAATATCAAAACATTTTAAGGGTACAATATAATTAAACAGGCAGATAGGGCATGGTAGAAATATAATATATCAATCCTCTTTTGCTCTATTTCTTAACAGGTTCTAAGTTTAGTCCACCTAAACATAGTTTGACAACTGCATTCATCAGATACTTTAAAATTGTAAATAGGCATGTATTTTAGTCAACTACACCTTAAGTACCTAGGAATAAACTAAATTTATCTACCTCCTATGACAGGGGTAGGCAACCTTTTAGTAGTACTGTGCCAAATAAGATCTTGAATTCTCTTGACATGCCAGTCCTATTTTACTAAGTTGTGGTATGAATGTTTCCATATTGTGCCTGTGTTATTTATGGGTGTTGCAGTTGCTTTGTAACATTATATTTGTGCGTATTTGATGTATTATGTTTTATATGTTCATGAGTAGTTTGAAGTATTGTGTATGATACCTATGAATGTGGGCTTTGTAGGGGGGCTACTTGTGGAATTGTGTGTCTGGATGATATGTCACATTGTATGTAAGGTGGTGGTGTATGTTATGTGTGGGGCTGCTTATGGTATTGCATGTGAGAGGCTGCTTTTGGGGTTGTGTGCATGTATGTGGATTGTCAGTGGTATTGTGTTAGTGGAAACTGTGTTAGTGGGCTCTTTCTGTTATTTGTATGAGGTTTGTATGAGGTGAAAGCTTCTTCCGCAGCTCTGTGTATATCTAACAGCTTCCCTGGGGTCCAGTGGGGATGGGGTTGGCGAGGTACAGGTCAGTGGCAGGAGCTGCGATAGCTGCTGCAGGCTGCTCTACTCCAATGCGAATTTCCGTTGACAAATGCCAGAAGAAAATTATCTGAGATCACTTCTCAATGTGTAAATTGAGGATTGTCCCTCACTACCTGCAAACACCACTTAGGTTGCCCTAGCAGATGTCTGAAGTACCACTGAGACTCCTGTTTGTCTCTGGCAGCCTTGAGTGCCGTGCAAGAACTCTTTGCATAGCATATGTGCAATAGATTGTTGTCTCCTTGGACTTGCGAGAATATCTTAATTGTGCCATGTTCAATGAGCTACGTAATCAACCAAAAGTCCTCCTCTTTTCTGAGAAATGTATATTTATAAATAAAGTTTTATGGGAATCAAATGTGGGTTTACATGCTACTGCGTGTTACTATTATTGGTAAGTTAATAAGCTATGATCTAGCTTTACCTAATAGTTTGTAATCCTGTTGACCATGTTCTGGGTTGTGGAACACTTCTACTCTAGGATCAGCAAGTAAAGAGTTTTGTACTGATGGACAGAATGCCCGACACACAAAAAGAAAGTCTGGACTAGCTTCTCATATGCATTAATGGAACACTCCATACACCTAAAGCACTTACAATTGTTGTCTATCAGCTTTCCCAAAATCTACTTTGTTTGCTAAAGGCCATGTTTGTTATTTTGGAAAATATGCCATGTAAATGCTTCCTGCAACAGAGTATGATGGACCTATGCAAACTGGCAGGTAGCAAATGAAGAGGACTCTGTAGAGGAACACTAGAGATTCCTGAGGGTGATACTGATGTTCTTATGGACAACAGAAGCACTACACTACTAATAAGACCTATAGAAGCTGCATCTTCACTATTATTTAGGGTCCGAAACCATTGCACTCACTCAAAAGTATTTACCAAAAGAGTGTAGTTATAGACTTGTAATATGACTTATACAAAAGGAAAAAATCGACTAATCATGTTTGTGGTTTATATTTCAAAATAAACAGTTTTTAACTTTTCATTAAAATGTTAATTAGCAGAGGGGTAAGTAAACACATTGATTATTTTCTTAAATACTTTAACAAATAATTCACAAATAGTTTAAATCCTTTTGCATTTTGACATTAAAGGGACACTATAGTCACTTGAACAACTTTAGCTTAAAGGACCACTCTAGGCACCCAGACCACTTCAGCTTAATGAAGTGGTCTGGGTGCCAGGTCCAGCTAGGCTTAACCCATTCTTTTATAAACATAGCAGTTTCAGAGAATCTGCTATGTTTATGAATGGGTTAAGCCTTCCCCCAAAGCCTCTAGCGGCTGTCTCAGTGAAAATCACAGTGAGAGCACGCAAGCGTCCATAGGAAAGCATTGATAATGCTTTCCTATGCGACTAGCTGAATGCGCGCGCAGCTCCTGCCGCACGTGCGCATTCAGCCGACGGGGAGGAGAGGAGGAGGATCGGAGGCAGAGAGCTCCCCACCCAGCGCTGGAAAAAGGTAAGTTTTAACCCCTTTCCCCTTCCAGAGCCGGGCGGGAGGGGGACCCTGCGGGTGGGGGCAACCTAAGGGCACTATAGTGCCAGGAAAACGAGTATGTTTTCCTGGCACTATAGTGGTCCTTTAATGAAGCAGTTTTGGTGTATAGAACATGCCCCTGCAGCCTCACTGCTCAATCCTCAGCCATTTAGGAGTTAAATCCCTTTGTTTATGAACCCTAGTCACACCTCCTTGCATGTGACTTGCACAGCCTTCTATAAACACTTCCTGTAACGAGAGCCCTATTTAGGCTTTCTTTATTGCAAGTTCTGTTTAATTAAGATTTTCTTATCCCCTGCTATATTAATAGCTTGCTAGATCCTGCTAGAGCCTCCTGTATGTGATTAAAGTTCAATTTAGAGATTGAGATACAATTATTTAAGGTAAATTACATCTGTTTGAAAGTGAAACCAGTTTTTTTTTCATGCAGGCTCTGTCAATCATAGCCAGGGGAGGTGTGGCTAGAGCTGTATAAACAGAAACAAAGTGATTTAACTCCTAAATGACAGTGAATTGAGCAGTGAAATTTCAGGGGAATGATCTATATACACTAAAACTGCTTTATTTAGCTAAAGTCATTTAGGTGACTATAGTGTTCCTTTAAAAATTTTGGATGAACTTGCTGCAGGCTTAAAAACTAAAATATTAAAGGAATTAAAGGAAAAATGAAGTTGGTTCATGAATGTACATTGAAACGTGCAAAAATATATTTTTTTCATTTTTTTGTCAATTTGTATTTGGTTTTGTTCAGTCACATAAAAAAATCACAATCTTTTAATGGTATACGTAAGAATTAAAAAGTAGATATGGTTTTAAGAAATATTTTTTCTTGGAACGTTTAATTGGTTTTATACATTCACGTAATAGACTAAACATGGTTTGGAATAAAATCTATTTTACCTGTATTGCCAGTAATGTCTACTCTATTTAGTGTCACCAACACCTATATTTCTTCAAATAGAAATATATTCTGTTAATATGTACCTCACTTTTGAAATACAAGATATACCCATCCATGTATTTTAACTAGAAATTTAGAAGAAAAATAAATAAAAGAACCAGTCCCATAATTATAGTAAACAGCTTATGCGTGCATGTAGCATGTGTGGGTAAAGGGGATGTAGTGAGTTTGTATATATCTTTTTACTGTAGTGTGTGTCTATAGGGAATGTGTTGTGTGTTTAGAAAACGTACTGTATGCTGTTTATTTGCAAGGAATGTAAGTTTTTAAAGAAGTGAAGGACTTTGTTGGATTTGCAAAGTCCCCCCACGGTGACATTGCTATGGTGGCTGAGGGAGGCAGGTAAAAGTAAGAATCGCAGGCACCACTAATGGCGTCACTGTTTGACTTCAGCAAATGGGGATTCAGCAAAATCCTCCACAGATACAGCCAATTCCCTGCAGCCGTCACTGATAATGGAAGATTGACACTTAGGCTTCTCAAGAAGTGTGTGGATAAATACAGTAGTCTCTACTTTCTCTCTGAATATTTCTTATGAATAATTTCATAATGATTCTATCTTTAGGAAATACCCACGGTGACATCGCTGCTGGGGGTGTGGTGGCTGAGGGAGGCAGGTAAAAGTAAGTTTACTTAACTGAACCTATCTCTCGCAGGCACCACTACCTTGGTCCAGTGTTGTCCTTGGCACTGGCGTCACTGCCATAATTCGCAGATGACTTCAGCATTAAGGTCTATGGGGATTCAGCAAAATCCTCCACAGATACAGCCAATTCCCTGCAGCCGTCACTGATAATGGCTGCAGGGATTGACACTTAGGCTTCTCAAGAAGTGTCCTGTGACGGATAAATACAGTAGTCTCTACTTTCTCTCTGAATATTTCTTATGAATAATTTCATAATGATTCTATCTTTAGGAAATACTCGTATTTCAGGGGGGATGACAGCACCTCTTTAAGGGATGCAATGTGTATAGGGAATGTGTTGTGTGTTTAGAGAATTTACTGCCACTCTGCTTTCTTGCTGCCGTGGTAGCACGCAATCGGCCAAAGTGTATAGGGAATGTGTCGTGTGTTTAGAGAATTTACTGCCACTCTGCTTTCTTGCTGCTGTGGTAGCACGCAATCGGCCAAGGGGGGGAAGACAAGAATCAGACAGGAAAGATCTCACAAAGCAGCCCCAGGGCAGGCGGGCCGCAAAGATATTCATATATTCTCCCCTATAATATTGAACACACTTTATGTGTGTCCCAAAATAGCCACAAATATCCTTTTATTAATTACGTAAAACCAATAAACCTCTACTCAAATGACCCACACATCTTTCCTCTCCAAATTGCTCCATACACAAAGTGATAACAGTATCTAGAAAACACTTATTCAAAGAATCAAAGCTTTAAAGGAACACTCTGGTCACCATGACAACTTCATCAGAAAGAAGTTGTTATGCTACACAAAAGTCCTGGACATCTGCTTAACTAAGGGGGTTAAACCGATAACGAACAGTTGGACAATAAAGTTGTTATGGCGCCTGAAATGTCCATTTAATTTATTGTCTGCATCACTCAAAATTCTTTGAAATAGACATGAAAGCATATAATTTTTATAATTTTATATTTTATATTGCTAAATCTTTCATAAGAACTAATAGTTTTTTTTCATTTCCCCCCATGGAATGTATCCATAATTAAAAAGAAAATTGTGACATATACTATCTATAACTGTATATGTTTGTAACATTTCACATTTATAAACCAAAGAGAGAAAAAGGTGGAGGGAGAGGAAAGGAGAGAGATAGCAACATTAGACACATGTCTAGGAAACATTTTATAAAGAAAATTATATGTATATGTAAGATCTTTAAAATACACACTAGATATACATTGTTATAAAGTATAAAAGAAGAATTATACTTGTACACAAGTAGTGTTGTGGGAGCAATATAAACAGCAACAGTAAAAATTATTGGTGCGACCCATTAACACAGAGATCCAATAGTTAAATGTCTATCTAGAAAACAAAGTTGGGGCAGTATCCAAGGTCCAAACTCCATTTGTCCCACATGCTTCATGTATGTTAGAACATCGTTTTTGAGTTGTACATGATAGAAACTTTGCATTCATACATACATACCATTTTTATTAATGGATTGAACAACAATACATTAGATAGATGGTGCCAAGAGGATTTCCACACACTAACTCTATGCTGTTGGCTATGAAAATAACATTTAAAATTATCCTTAAATCAGCCAGGGAATTTTCACCAAGCAAAATAAGTAATAAACTAACCAAAGGGGCTTTAAAAAAGGTTGATTCCAGTCACTTGTTGCACAAGTCGATGAACAGACATCGAAAAGAACTGAATGAGGTCAAAAAACCACCATATATGAATCATGATGGCTAATTCTTTTTGAGTAGATGTTGCTTCCAGTGTTGTTTAAAATGTTCCATGGAGTAGATTAAGCCTTTGTGTACATCCAAGATATTGTACCACTGGGCTGAAAATATGGAACATTGCAAGTCTGATTCCCAATCATGAGCTAAACAAGTGTGGCAAAGGGCAATTGATTAGACAGTAATATAAGAATATTGGGCATGATCAGGAAGGTTGTAATCTTTTTTAATATATAGAAATCCATAACGGTGTCTTCTGCAATTGTGTGATTTATACAAGTCAGCAATCCTAAATCTAAAATTTAGGATTACATGTAGGAGATATGAAAAGTAGAGCATACAAACCAAATGCTCCACTAATCCAAGTCTATGTTTATCCCATAGTTTAATGAGCAGCTGCACATGGGTAAAGGGTTGGGAAATCCAAAGTAAGATGCACATAGTGTTGGATCACTTGACCAGTTCTCTAAATGAACCCACTGGGTTCAGTGGATCATAACTCTATCTATTCTATGGTATACATAGTGCATTTAAGCACTCCAGCATATTTAGAAAGCTCTAGCTAGAGATATGATAAACAGTTTGGAATTAAATTAATTCTTCATTACCAAACTGGCAGAGGCAGACTCTGGGTACTGAGGAAAGCCATGTGTTTTGTTAAACTACCCCCAAGCAGTTTAACAAAAAGCCAGAGGGAAGTGCCCAGAGTCTATCGGCATTATCGTTACACTCAGATGAAGTGATTGTGTTGGTTAGACCAGTCATACAATTGTTTTCTCTCCATTTGGGAATACTATAATTAGTTTTCCCTTACCTTGGCACCCCAGATGTTTCTGAGCTACAATGCCCATAATTCTTATCAAGCCCTAAGGTACACCATGCATTTATTAATTTAATTACAATGATGCCTAGCCAGCCCTAAGGTGACCCAAATATTTATGAATTACATTTGCTGCAATGCTCAGCCAACCCTAAGGTACTATACTTATTTTCCACGTTGGTACCCCTTGTTTTTCCTAACTACATTCCCCATGATGCTCAGGAAACCCCAAGATTAGCTGTGCATTATGAGAAATTTAGTTCAAACACATCTGGGATGCCAAGATTGGCAGACACTGATATAAAATGTCTCATTCATTGCTTTAGGTTGCCACTGTTGTAATTCTATATTCGCATGCTGTTTTATTTAAATTAATTATGTCCTTAATGACATTTTCTTAATGCCAGCTGTTTTAGTTTAATATCCTATCATGTATTAAACTTTTTTAGATGTACTGGGGTTTTATTGTGATGTCTGAATCCTGATAGAAATGCAGCAAATAGTAAAGGAGTCAGACTGCCCTTCGGCTGACCTCTCCAAGAATGAATAAAAAGAGAATTTTCGATTAAATAAAGACCTGCAGCAATGTGAAGAAGTGTTAACATGGCTGGAAAATAGACAAAGAGCAAAATACAGCAGAATTCTAGCAGAGCAACATTGTAACCCCAGTCAAGGTGCAGCTGAACATAAACAAACAGCTACTAAAGTTGTGAACAGTCAAAATAGAAATAAATAGAGAAAGGTGACCAAAAATAAATGTTATTTATATGACAAAGGAAAACCCGAACTACCATGTGCACATTCTCACCTCATATGACCTACACAAAAAAAGTTAATTTATATAAAATAAAAAACAATCTCACTGATCTCATTAACATGCATTATTTTGTCATCCCAATTGGCACTGCAATTAAGACAACAGAATTCCTTAAGAAATTCCCACTTTGCAAAGTGCCAAAATTTCAAGACGCTGACAGCTCCTGCCTACATGAAAGTAGTACTATTTCTCTGGATAATGATGAACCACTCATGTACACCAGGCTTAAATCATTTAGTAGGTCAGCTTCTCAAAATAACACAATGTCCCATCAGCCAAGGCTCAGGTGTTCCCAATGTTGTGCATTGTACAATTCAATGAGCGAGCAACACAAAAGCCAAGAAGAAGATGTAGGGTGTGCATGCTGCTTTAGATTTCCATCTCCAGACACAGACCAGAGAGACTGACCAGAGAGACACCTTGACTAACATTAATATAGCGTGTTTTTTCCTCTGGATTTAGAAGCAGGATTTAGATTTCGCCATTTGGCATTTTGTAACGTCTCCAAATTACCCTCAGTTCTGTCACAAGCTTGGAGTGGTGAAGCTCTGTAAGAAAATTGGTTAATCTGATGCTAAAATGTTTGCAGAGCTTTAGCCCATGAATTAGACCCACAGAAAAAATAAAGCAACAAATGAACCAATGAAAGATAATGAGTAGAAGCGATCTCCTACTCTGGCTGTTGAGGAAGAGATGAATGAGGCCTTAATCAAAGAAAACCTAGGCACACCTCTCTAAGAGTTTTTTTTTAATTATGGGTTAATTCAAGAGGAACTATTCTAATGAGGACACAATGACTTTGGTTCATCCTTATTTCTGGAAGAATTTCCTTATGGGTATGTTCCAGTGACTGGACAAGGTGTGTAAAGTTCTTTGCAAACGTCATCATGTTTGGCACCAGTAAAACTATATCCAGATTGTCCTGATACCATGATCTAGCAATTATACTGAGATAGGACTGGCAAACAATTACAACTATTACAACTGGAAGAAACTGGATTCAGATAGCAAGGAACAAGATGTTCATGAAAGGGGTTTTCTATTGGGATGGAGAATTGAATAATTGAAAAAACTTTATGTAATTTAAACCAGAGCAAAATCTTCACTGGGGGTCCTGTGGTCACAGGAGGTCTATATGTACGGTAGGCAATAATTTGCATAAATAACTTAGACTTAAACTTTTACCCTTTCACCATCACTTAATTGCCTGTCAGTCATAGCTAACCTGACCGCCTTTTATATACAACCATTTAACACATATCCTTCCTCAGAACTTGAACCTGAGGATGACTTTGCCCCAAGCTTCCAACACCACGACATTACTTACAAAGAAAGTTAGCAAATAGAGGGAGGGAGGGTGGGGGTCCATCGGTGCTTCTCCTGTCCTGTAGAAAAACAGCTGACAGGGATTGCCTAGCGCTGTCACCTTCTTATGCTTACCTGGGTTCCCGCTTTTTTGCTGGCTCACTGCCAGCAACCAAACCGCAGCCAGCTCTTGTCCCCAGCAACAGCTGTGTCACCTAATCTGCCCAGCTACTTGTTCCCACTCTGCCCAACAACCTGATCAGGGTCATGAACTTACACTGAACTTTTCCTATAGTATTAACTGGACCTATTAACACTCTATTGCTACCATACTTATATGCCACAGTGCTTAATGCCTGTGGCCTCTTGATCACTCAATTATCTAAAGCAATGTGGATAGAAAGTGGAATCTATTCTGTTTATATCCAATATTGTTCAATGCTTATTTTAATAAAGATAGTACTGAGTACTCAGTTATAAAAAGTGGAGGGTTACTGATCATGTGCACAAAAGTTTTACTCAAATTCAACAAGGCATTAAAGGACCACTCTAGGCACCCAGACCACTTCAGCTTAATGAAGTGGTCTGGGTGCCTGGTCCAGCTAGGATTAACCCATTCTTTTATAAACATAGCAGTTTCAGAGAAACTGCTATGTTTATCAATGGGTTAAGCCTTCCCCCAAAGCCTCTAGCGGCTGTCTCATTGACAGCCGCTAGAGGCGCTTGCGTGCTTCTCACTGTGATTTTCACAGTGAGAGCACACCAGCGTCCATAGGAAAGCATTGCAAATGCTTTCCTATGCGACCGGCTGAATGCACGCGCAGCTCTTGCCGCGCGTGCGCATTCAGCCGACGGGGAGGAACGGAGGAGGATCGGAGGCAAAGAGCTCCCTGCCCAGCGCTGGAAAAAGGTAAGTTTTTACCCCTTTCCCCCTTCCAGAGCCGGGCGGGAGGGGGACCCTGAGGGTGGGGGCACCCTCAGGGCACTAAAGTGCCAGGAAAACAAGTATGTTTTCCTGGCACTATAGTGGTCCTTTAAGCAAGTTTTTCAACGTACAAAACTGTTTCAGCCATACTACCCTGTGGTTAGTAACCTTCTTGGTAGCAACAACTGCGGGTTTACTAACTAGACCATCACACTCCCATCAACTTCAAAGTAGCTAAATAACACCATCCAGGTTATGTACTTAATTCTAAATTGTAGTAAATTTAAATTCAAATGGCAGAACTAATGCAAAATCAGCCTTGACTGTGACTGACATGATGCATTACCTATATTTGACTTAATTTTGTCATTCAGATATCAATTTGCTACAATTCGGGATTTAATAATAACCCTCCATGTATTTAATAAACAAATATAAAAAAGAACTTTCACTTAGACTGGAGAATTGAAGTAAAGTGGATTTTTTTTTTTATTAAAGTAAGAATGTAGAATTTCAATGTGAAGTTACTGGAATTAGAATTGTTACTGGCTTCGAGATATTTGCAGACACAGTATTAGAACAACTGATCCTCGGAAGCAGACGTGAATCCTCCAAAAGGATTCTCCCTTTTCTTTCTCATTCTGTGTGTATAGTCACACGAATCTATACGGATACACTGGCTACTCCAATTCTCTTCTGTCCTTTGCAGCAGTAATTTAGAAGTCAGATGTACAGCAGATAAAAGGATCAGTTTGCTGAGACAAAAGATGATATCATGTCGAGACAAATTACAGAGGTACTGTGTCTAAATGTGTTCAAGCAATAAGTGCTCTACAACAGCCATATCAGCAGGACTGCTATGTGCCATCCTGCTTACGCGTACTGCATGTAAAACAGAAGGTCTAACTGCAGACTGCTGTTATTCAGGTCACACATAAGCAGCTTTCCAGCAGCTTGCCAGTCATCTTGCTGCTAGGCCCCCTGCAGGCCAGTCTGCTCATGCACAGAACACGTCTCGAAAAGAAGTCATTGGAAGTGACAGGTAACCATAAACTGGAGGGCAGGATCTCGTCCTGTTTTCTCAATGGTACCCTACCTCCCTTTTTTTTCTGGTGGTGAGTTGGGGGCACAAACAAAAACAAAATATAAACTGTAATATAACAAGGGGAAAAAAGCAGAAAATGGACCAGCGTTATTTGTATACAATGTCAGAAGAAATTCTATCAGCAATGCTCTATATTCTACATATATGTAGACGTTGTCCTCTACTGATGTATCAAACTGTGTGACCCAGTTTAACCATTCTGATGTAATACAACTGTACAGGAGTCTATGCTGGGGGATCTATAAGCAAGGCAGCAGAAAACTTGTGTGATAAATGCTGACATTAATTCACATGCCAAAAATAAAAGCATAGGTTGAATAGATATATCTGCTTAGCAGTATAGAGAATATGCCGAATTAATAATAAATGCAAAGAGCTAGACTTATAAACCAGTCCATGCAGCAGGACATTGGATATGAAGCATGTTGTGAGCCTTGTATAAGTTGGTATACTCCAGCCTAAATGTATTATATATTCTGTATGCAAGGTGAGGTTTTATTTATCTTTGCTCTCTTATTATATATTAATGTTTATATGTATGTGAAAATATTTTGTCCCTTTTTCGTTCTGAGATAAGCTTATTGAAATGCAATTTCCCAAACCATGGTCTGCCATATGGATTACTAAGACTACAGATGCATTAACACGTGGTTTTGAAATGTACCAGTGTTATTTAGGTCATGCCAATTTAATATTTACTAGCTGGGCAATTCAGCTGCAAAACCCCTCTTCCCTAAAAATCAAACAAACAAACAAAAAAAAGTATTTTGCTTGAACAATACCAGTCTACAGTAAACCATCAAAACTTATCCCATAGTTACTAACTGCTGCTGCAGTTTTATGTGTCAGTGTGTTTCATAGATCCCACTATGTACTAGCCCATGCAAATGGCTCACTCTTTACCTCTTGCCTGTTTGCTGGGTGGAAACTTGTTACAGATTTGTTGAATAGCCTCTATCCCTTCCTACACCCATTGGGTGGACGATAACAAAATAAAAAGGGCTATTAAGTCCCCAAACCATCTACCCCAATATTATGTGTATCGTGTGTGACTTGCTTATTACCGTTATGAAATAAAAGCAGTTATACATTTTTTATAGAGGTAAGATTGTAGACAGGAACAATATTGTGAGGGGGTCACAGACATCTGAGTTTAAACATTTTTTTGGTGCCCCAGGTGGGCATGCTCATCTTACTAATCCCTTCCCTTTGCAAATGTCCAGTCTAGACACTTTCAATGACAGCCACAAACACTCATTGACAGACACACACTTACTGGCAGACACACTCACTTGGAGACATACACAAACTTTCATATTCTTGGACACACACTCACAAATTAATTGTATTTATTGTTGTCTTATTTTCTTTTTTTTTAGGCCCTTCCAGCCTCTCTACCCTTAAGAGAGCATTGGTGTGGGTCCTATCCCTGGGTTACAGTGGGGATCTTCTCCCTGGGGTCCAGTAGGAATCTTCTCCCATAATGTCTCTCTGCAGTTCCTGACTGCTTCCTCATGTGGTTTAGTGATGGTGTGGTGTGATTTCATATTCCGGCATCACCAAAGGAGCAGTGAGAAAGTGAAAGAACATTAGCACTCCATTGCTGTCACCACCACATGCCTCCTCTCTCCTCCTGGTATATTTAGGCAGAGTAGACACCTGCCATCTAAGGTTAGCAGGTGTCTACTCTGCATTACCAAATAAGTGCCAGCTTCGGGTGTGCCAGGATCTTACCTGAGGTGGGAGTCTGCTCACTCTTGCAGATTGACACAGTCCAAGGTGACCAGGTAAGAAGCCACCTGGACTGTGAATCTGTGCATGGGGGCTGTGCAGGAAAGGTGTTCCAAAGCAGTACTGACAAGGTCACAAACAGCAGGATAGTTGAGGGATAGCCGAAGTCAAGGGATGCCAGAGGTCAGGATAAACAAAGTGTAGCCAAAGTCAAAGGATGCCAGAGGTCAGGATAAACGAAGTGTAGCTGAAGTCAGAAGCCGGGGTCAATATGGCATACAGGTTCAGGAGACTAGAAAACAGGAACTGAACACATACACCAGGATCAAAGACTTGATCATGTTCTCAGAGAGGGGAAGTTTATATACCCAGCAGCTGAATGATCAGTCTTAGGTTAAGCATAGCAATGACCATAGAATAAGTCAAGCCCCCAGTGCTGCAGACATAGCTAGGAATAATAGGGCTAGAACAGCACGAAAGAATTGGAACTGCAGTGGCGCAAAGGCAGATAGCAGGCCCAAAACAGCAAAGGTTTAAATCCCACGTCTGGCCATCTGTATGGCACAATGAGAACTGTGACAGGGTGTGACCACCTGGGCCCTCTGTCACAGGCCATTGGCCAACTCCTCACTGTCCCCCCCCCATTTGGTGCTAAGGGGCAAAGCATCCCATGCACCCACCTAGGATTACCCCTGAGCCCACAGTTAATATGTGTTTATAAATCTACATGTGTGTCAGTGTGCATATATGTATGTATGAATATGTGTGTCCTGGACCTATTTGGGGAAAGATGAGGGAAAGCCTATGAGGCCAAATACACTAGTAACCCTCTATCTTTATAGCTATTAACAACAGAGCACTGAGTGTTCCCTGTTCCATTTATATCTTGGTTGGGGGGCTTGGGAACTTCAAACCCCAATTTTTTGAAAAAATCTCTTTTTCACAAAAGTTCAGGAGGTGAAAGAAGAAATAGAGCAAAGACACAAATATATTTTTCTGATATCTAGCCATTAAATTAAGGCAGGTGTTCCCAACTTGAGGAATGCACACACCTAGGGTACAATTCAGTCCTCACGGGGCTAACATAAAAATTCCAGTTCTGATGGTTCTGGTTGGGAACCGCAGGGTGAGTGGGTCCATCCAGTGGATGGAGATATGTCTTCAGGGACACAGACATGCCCTGCAGTGCAGTGCTTTAATAGCACCCATTCTAATCTGCAGAGACTGCTGGGAGGAAGTAAGAGGTGATCACTTACCAGCTCACTCACACTCAAACCCAGGCACAGACACAGCCACACAGGAGCTGGTAGTCTCAAGGGGTGAGGGGAGGGTCAGATTGGGAAAGGAAGAAGCTCCTAACTCCCAAAAGCCCCAAGCCAGTAGACGCCACTTGCAAGAAAGGAAACTGAAGGGTGGCTAAAACTGTGAACTGTACATTTGCATCTGTGTGTGTCATTGTTTGTGTCTGTGTTTCTGTGTGTGTGTGTCAGTGTGTATTTGTATGTGTGTCAGTGTTTGCATATGTGTGTGTGCGTGTGCGTGTGTATCTGTATCTGAATGTGTGTCAATTTTTGTATCAGTGTGTCTGTATATATGCATGTGTTGCGGTGTTTGCATCTGTGTATCGTTCTATGTATCAATGGGTGTATCTGTATGTGTGTCAGTGTTTTGTATCTGTGTGTGTATGTCATTGGTTGTGCCTGTGTATCTGCGTCTGTGTCAGTGTGTATATCTGTATGTGCGTCAGTGTTTGTATTTGTGTATCTGTGTGTGTGTCATTGTGTGTTTCAGTATATGTCTCAGTGTGTGTCAGTGTTTGTATCTGTGTATCTGGATGTGTGGCAGGGTTTGTATCTGTGTCTGTGCAACTGCATGTGTGTCAGTGTGTGTATTAATGTGTCTGTGTGACTACACGTGTCATTGCCATTTTGTCATTGTCTATACCAGTGTGATCTTGTGTGTGTTTGTATCTGTATGTGTATCAATGTTTGTATCTATGTGTTTATAAATCTACATGTGTGTCAGTGTACATATATGTATGTATGTATTGTAACGGAACTGCTTGCACCCCGACCGAGTACCTTCCATTGATGGATGCTCCTAGTGCTTCCCGAGGACTCCAAGCACTCCGCCAGACACCATAATCACTGTAGACTCCCACAAACCATCGCAGTTTGGTTGGGGTCTCGCCGTCTCCACCCACTCTGGACCCAAGAACAGGGTCCAGCTTCCAGTAGGTCGGCCACTCCGAATTCCAGAGAGCAGGAACAGGAACAAGCTCTTAGCTGAGCTTAGTGATTATACCCTAGGGAGTAAAGTGGTTTTAGCAATCCCTAGAGTGTAGTTCTCCAATCCCCCAAACATGAGCCGAAACTTCATGAAGGTACAAGCTGATCTGTTTAATCAGCACCAAAGTGCTTTCTTTTATGCAAGTTTTCAGTCCAGAGGCACACCCCCTGGACCTGGTCATAAACTGTGACAAAAGGGACACAATCCAATGGGAACACTAATTAACAAAATAACACTCCCAGATACACAGTAAAATCTCTCCCCTCTATCCTGGAGATAATTGGCTTAAGGAACTGCAGTAAACTCAATTATCTCCAGGTACAGAAAATATCTCCATTTTACACTAACAGTAAAATACATAAAAATACATTATTCCTATTATATCACACAGAACCCCCATATATAACCTATCCCCAGATAGCTCGGATCTGAGTGCCCAATATAGGTGAACAGCACTCAGATCCCACGAACAGAGTAAATTTGCCATGGGGTTAAAGTTTTGCAAGGGCTGATGAGAGCTTGAGGAGGGACAAAGCAGCCAGTTTAAACTGGTCCGGCAGTGTCCCTGGGACAACGCCCTGCTGGAGAACAATGGAATAGGTATTAAATGGGGAGGGGAAAAGGCACATTCTCCCATGGAATCAAAAGGGCAGAAACAATCTTTTAAAAGTCCCAATATGCCCACATATAGTTTTTAAAGGGCCATACACCCCAGGGCCATAGTCATGAGGCAAGAGGCTGGCAATCAGGCTCCTCCAAAAGTCAGGGGCAAAGTGCAGTTGGTGACATAAAAACCCAGTGACAAGAGGCAGTTTGTCACATGTATGTATCTGTGTGTCTAGGTATATGCATGTGTGGCAGTATCTGTGTGTCTGTACATCTGTATGTGTGTCAGTGTGCGTGTCTGCATGTGTATGCATCCACATGTGTGGCAGTGTTTGTATCTGTGTGTCTGTATCTGTATGTGTGTTAGTGTTTGTATTTGTGTTTCTGTATCTGTATATGTGTCAGTGTATTTATGGCTCTATATCTGCATGTGTGTATCAGTATGTCTGTGCAACTGCTTGTGTGACAATGTTTGTATCTTTATGTATGTGCATCCACATGTGTGTCAGTGTTTGTATCTGTGTATACGTATCTGTATGTGTATGTATGTTATTGTTGTATTTGTGTTTTTGCATCTGTATGTTTGTCAGTGTATCTATGTGTCTGTATCTGCATGTGTATCAGTATGTCTGTATCTGTGTATGTGTCATTGTTTGTATCTGAGTGTTTATCTGCATGTGTGACAGTATTTGTACCTGTGTTTACCAGGGTGCACTGCGTCCAGGCACCAGGATGCAAGGGCACCACAAGGAGCGGGCAGAGTGTCATAGGGGCCCAAGACTTAGCCAGCTGTCCACCTAAGGGCACTCCTGTAGTGGTGCTTACTCAATTAAGGCAGAGTAGGCACCTGCTTTCCCCACACTGCTGATGCATAATCTGCTGAAATTTATCAGGCTGGGAGGAGAGGAAGCAGGAAGCTGGTGACGGCAAGAGAGCTCAGTCTGTTCTTTCTGATTCTCACTGCTCCCTCGCGTGCCCTCTGTGGTGGTGCCGAGCACAGGAATATGATGTAATTTTGGCCCAGTATCACTAAACAGTGCACCTGGGGGAGAAGTGAGGAGCAGGAAAGGAGAGTGTCAGTTAGAGTATGTGTGTCTGTCAGTTAGTGTGTCTGTCAGTGAATGCATGTGTGTGTTTGTCTGTCAGTAATTGTGTCTGTAAGTGTGTGTCTGTCTGTCAGTGAGTGTGTCTGTCAATGAGTGTATGTATGTCTGTTAGTGTGTGTGTTTGTGTCTGTCAGTGAGCGAGTCTTTATCAGGCTGGGAGGAGAGGAAGCAGGAAGCTGGTGGCGGCAAGAGAGCTCAGTCTGTTCTTTCTGATTCTCACTGCTCCCTTGTGTGCCCTCTGTGGTGGCGCCGAGCACAGGAATATGATGTAATTTTGGCCCAGTATCACTAAACAGTGCACCTGGGGGAGAAGTGAGGAGCAGGAAAGGAGAGTGTCAGTTAGTGTATGTGTGTCTGTCAGTTAGTGTGTCTGTCAGTGAATGCATGTGTGTGTTTTTCTGTCAGTAATTGTGTCTGTAAGTGTGTGTCTGTCTGTCAGTGAGTGTGTCTGTCAATGAGTGTATGTATGTCTGTTAGTGTGTGTGTTTGTGTCTGTCAGTGAGCGAGTCTGTCCGTCAGTGAGTGTGCCTGTCAGTAAGTGTTGGTCTGTGAGTGTCAGTCAGTGAGTGTTGGTGTGTGCATCTGTCAGTGTGTGTGTCTGTCTGCCAGTGTCTATCTGTCAGTGTGTATATCAACAAATGTTGCAAATATGTGAAATTCTGTGTCTGTCATTGAGATGGTGTGTCTGTCAGTTAGTGTGTGTGACTGTCAGTGAGTGTGTCTGATTATAAAAAGAGGTAGGGCATAAAAGTGAAGAGGAGGGGTTGTTGCGATAGAAACATGCATGCATGTATGTCTGGACCGGACATTTGTCAAGTCCAGACATGCATGTTTCTATGGCAACAGTTAACAAGATGCCTATGTAAAAAAAAATGTCTGTACCTGTATATGCATGTGTGTCAGTGTTTGTATAAGCAGGGCCGGATTAATAGGATGCAGCTATACGAAAACACATACTCTATGCTAATTTCTCTCTAATTTATGCTTTCATCTTTCAAATAAATCCATAACCCCTAACAGCAGTGTCCAGTGAAGTAGGAAGTCAATGGGCGGGGTAAAAGGGTGTGCCACTGGCGCGAATCACGTGACAAGACCTGCCAAAAGGGGTGAACATGCCCAAAAAGGGGGCATGTTTGTCCAAAGAATTGGAAGGTCAGCCTGGCATGAATGCATGTCAGGCTGCCTGCCAATCCTGCAGGCTGTCCAACTAAGGGCATACTATGCAGGCAGCACCTTGAGCTTAACATAAATGCATCTAATGATGTGCTCACTCCATGCTTTCTAAGGACTGTCCCCTAGCACTCGCTGGTCCACTTGTCTCCTTACCTTCTTACTAGCAGCCGGAAGTTCATGGTATATAGTCTGAGACAGAGAAAAGGTGTATGTAGTGAGTGTAGAAGAAAGGGGACAAGCCACAGTGTTAGAGAGACCAACGTCTGCATTACCTAAACTAATTTTAATGTCAGCCAGTCCACACAAGTTTTGTTCCCATACATCCCTCTTAAGCTTCCAAACTTAAAGGGACACTATAGTCACCAGAACAACTACAGCTTATTGTATTTGTTCTGGTAAGTAGAATCATTCCATTCAGGCTTTTTGCAGTAAACACTGTCTTTTCAGAGAAAATAACTCCACTGGGCGCTCCTTAGATGGCTGCTAGAGGTGCTTCCTGGGGCAGTACTGCCTAGTGTGCAGCACTGCCATTCAGTGTCTCCACCCTCTGCATGCAGACACTGAACTTTCCTATAGAGATGCATTGATTCAATTTATCTTTATGAGGAGATGCTGATTGGCCAGGGCTATGTTGGACTTGTGCTGGCTCTGCCCCTGATCTGCCTAGTTAACAGTCTCAGCCAATCCTATGGGGAAGTATTGTAATTTGCTCAGACCACCACTTCTGAGCCAGCAGCTGCAGACTTGAATACAAGTAATATTTTACTATATTTAGGGAGGCAAGAAGGTGGTGGTTTTGACATAATAGGGTCAGAAATACATGATAGTGCTCCTTTAATCAAAAGTATATGAAGAGTAGTTAAGGTTGCCACCTTTCTTGGAAACAAATACCAGCCTTAATCATTTGTATAATTAATTAGTTATGCGTGACATCACATGATGTAAATCACAAGGAGTGACATCAGAGAAAATTCTGTAAAATCACAAACAAACTACTCACAGTTTGATTCTGCTGTATAGATGGATTGCTCCCAGTGTCTCCCTGTCTCCCAGTGTCTCAGTCTTGCAAGTCACCCAGTGTCTCAGTGTCCCTATGTATCACAGTGTCAGTGTCCCCATGTCGCCCAGTCCCCTAGTCTCCCAGTGTCTGTGTCCCCATTTCTCCCAGTGTCCCAATGTCTCAGTGTGTCCCCATGTCACTAGGATACTGGGGACACTGAGAGACCCGGGGACACAGGGAGACCCGGGGACACTGGGAGACATGGGGACACAGAAACATTTGGGGACAGTAAGACATGGGAAGACAGACACGGAGACTAGGGGACACTGGCTAGGATACAGACACTTGGGGACACTGAGAGACATGGGGACAGTTGTGGACATAGACATGGGGACACTGGGACATATAGGAACACTGGGAGACATGGGGACACCAGGCACACTGAGGCACTAGGAACACAGACACGGGGAGACATGGGGACACTGAAACATTTGGGGACACTAAGACACTAGGGACACAGACACTGGGAGACTAGGGGACACTGGGAGACTAGGGGACACTGGCTGAGAGAAAGACACTTGGGGAGACACGGGGACAGTTGTGGACATAGACATGGGGACACTGGGACATATAGGGACACTAGGCACACTGAGAGACATGGGACACAGACACTAGGAGACCTGGGGACACAGACACTAGGGACACTGGCAGGGGGACATGTCTCCGTGTCCCAATGTCTCAGTGTCTCCCAATGTCTCTATGTCTCACAGCGTCCCCATGTATGTCAGCATCCCCATGTGTCCCAGTGTCCCCATGTTTTCCAGTGTCCTCAAGTGTCTCAGTGTCCCCAGGTCTCCCAGTGTCTGTGTCCCCATGTGTCCTAGTGTCTCAGTGTCGCCTAGTGTCTGTGTCCCCTAGTGTCTCAGTGTCCCCATGTGTCCCCTAGTGTCTCAGTGTCCCCTAGTGTCTCAGTGTCCCCATGTTTTCCAGTGTCCCCAAGTGTCTCAGTGTTCCCAGGTCTCCCAGTGTCTGTGTCCTAGTGTCTCAGTGTCCCTTAGTGTCTGTGTCCCCATGTGTCCCCTAATGTCTGTGTCCCCTAGTGTCTCAGTGTCCCCATATGTCCCCTAATGTCTCAGTGTCCCCATATGTCCCCTAGTGTCTCAGTGTCCCCATGTGTCCCTGCTGCCTTTCCCCCCCATCCCTCACTTACCTGAGCTGTAGAGCTGCTGTCTGGACTGTCAGGACCACGGATCAGTGAGTAGTAGAGAGAGGCAGGGATATGCTGTAACTTCCTATCCCTGCCTCTCTCCACACACAGTGACCCCTACTGGCCGGTGCTGGTATTGCAAAGTAATCTCCATTTATTCTGAGAAAATTACCTGCATTTTGTATTGCCGGTATTAGTGCAATACCGGCACGGCCAGGCAGCCTCAAATACTGGCTGTGCCAGTAAAAAAGTCAGGTGGCAAACCTAAGAGTAGTGTGTACAAATTTTTTTTTTAAATGGGCCTATTCCATGGGCCTGGACCTGGAGCTGCAGCTCCATCAGCCCCTATGTTAATCCGGCCCTGTGTATAAGTCTAACTGCATGTGTGCCAGCATGTGTGTATCAGTGTGTCTGTGCAACTGCATGTGTGTCGCTGTTTGTTTCTGTGTCAGTGTTTGTATCTCCTGCGATTTTATGTTTGTTTGTATCTGTATGTATGTCAGTGTTTGTATCTGTGTGTCTGTGCCTCTGGATGTGTGTCCGTTTTTGTATTTGTCAGTATTTGTAATCTGTAAGTCTGTGCAGCTATATGTGTGTCAGTATTTGTATCTGCATGTTTGTCAGTTTGTGTATCAGTGTGTCTGTGCAACTGAATGTGTGTCAGTGTTTATGTCTTTGTTTCTGTGCATCTGCATGTGTGTTGTGTGTGTTTCTGTGTCTGTATCTGTATGTATGTCAGTGTTTGTATCTGTCTTTCTGCGCATCTGCATGTGTGTCAGTGTTTGTATCTGTGTGTCTGTATCTGTATGTGTTTCAGTGTATATATGTGTCTATATCTGCATGTGTGTGAGTGTGCATACCTGTATGTCCGTATCTATGTGTGTCATTATTTGTATATGTGTGTATGTTTATCTGCATGTGTGTCAGTGTTTTCATCTGTGTAGCTTTACATTTGTATATGTGTCAGTTTGTATATCTGTATGTGCGTCAGTGTTTGCATATGTGTGTCTGTTTATCTGTATGTGTGTCATTGTTTGCATCTGTGTATATGTTTATCTGCATGTATGTTAGTGTTTGTATCTGTCTATCTGCATGTGTGTCATTGATTGTATATGTTGCTGTACATATGTCAGTGTGCGTATCAGTGTGTCTTTGCAACTGCATGTCTGTCAGTGTTTATATCTGTGTATCTGTATGTGTGTCAGTGTATTTATATATGTGTGTGTCTACATGTGTGTCAGTGTGTGTACCAGTGTGTCTGTGCAACTGTATGTGTGTCACTGTTTGCATCTGTGTATCTGCATGTGTAGCAGTTTTCCTATCTGTGTGTCTGTAAATCTGTGTGTCAGTGTGTGTATCTGTATATGTCAGTTTGTATATATATATGTGTCTGTATCTGTATGTGTGTCAGAGTTTATATCTGTGTATCTGCATTAAGCAAGTTAGCCTATGGCTGAGAAAATTGGACAATTGGTCAGAGAAAACATAACACACACAATACATTTGAAAAAACAGCAACTATATTCATTACAAGCATTTCGCTAATATCAGGGGTACAATTTATGGAAATGGACTGTCAAGAGATAAAGTGAAAAAAAGGTTGGAAACCATTGCATTAAGGAATTGCCAAAGATTTGTAAGCACGCTGTGTCTGCAAATTTGTTTAGTTTGTCTACACAAACAGGATCTATAAAACAAAGCTATTCAGTATGAATTAATGAACAGATAAACAGTTAAACAGATAACTGTCTAAATAGATGTAGACTAGAATAAACTAGATTTTCATGATAACATTTTCCTTAGTGATGCAAAAAATAAACTGGTTAGCTGTGTGTGAATTCAAGTAATCTTGAAATTCTAAGAATCATGGCCTCTGATGACTATTGTAGACATCCTTACTGTAAGCACTATGACACTATGAAAAGAAAAGTAAAACAAGGATTAGTTAGATTAAAAACAAAAGAAGGAAGGTATGTAGAAGAGGATAAAGGTCAGGCTGACTGCCTCAATGAATATTTTTGTTCTGTATTTACAGAAGAAAATGAAGGAAAAGGACCTCAGTTGAGAAAAAGGATAAATGAGTCATTTATTACACGTGAGTTTACAGAGGAAGAGGTTCTATTTCAACTGTCAAAAGTAAAGACAAATAAGTCAATGGGACCTGATGGAATACACCCAAAGCTATTAAAAGAGCTTAGTGGTGTACTAGCAAAACCATTAACAGATTTATTTAACCAATCATTGTTAACAGGAGTAGTCCCAGAAGATTGGAAGTTAGCGAATGTTGTGCCCATTTACAAGAAAGGTAATAGGGAGGAGTCGGGCAACTATAGGCCAGTAAGCCTTACTTCAGTAGTGGGGAAAGTGATGGAAACCATGTTAAAGGATAGGATTGATGAACATCTAAAAACACATGGATTTCAAGATCAGAGACAACATGGGTTTACTTCAGGGAGATCATGCCAAACTAATCTTATTGATTTTTTTGATTGGGTAACTAAAACTATAGATCAGGGTGGTGCAGTAGACATTGCTTACCTAGATTTCAGTAAGGCTTTTGACACTGTTGCACATAGAAGGCTTATCAATAAACTGCAATCTTTAAGTTTGGATTCAAATATTGTTGAATGGGTAAGGCAGTGGCTGAGTGACAGGCAACAGAGGGTTGTAGTTAATGGAATATATTCGAAGCTTGGACTTGTCACCAGTGGGGTACCTCAGGGATCTGTACTTGGACCCATTCTCTTTAATATTTTTATTAGTGATATTGCAGAAGGTCTTGATGGTAAGGTATGTCTTTTTGCTGATGATACTAAGATATGTAACAGGGTTGATGTTCCAGGAGGGATAAGCCAAATGGCAAATGATTTAGGTAAACTAGAAAAATGGTCAGAATTGTGGCAACTGACATTTAATGTGGATAAGTGCAAGATAATGCATCTTGGACGTAAAAACCCAAGGGCAGAGTACAGAATATTTGATAGAGTTCTAACCTCAACATATGAGGAAAGGGATTTAGGGGTGATTATTTCTGATGACTTAAAGGTAGGCAGACAATGTAATAGAGCAGCAGGAAATGCTAGCAGAATGCTTGGTTGTATAGGGAGAGGTATTAGCAGTAGAAAGAGGGAAGTGCTCATGCCATTATACAGAACACTGGTGAGACCTCACTTGGAGTATTGTACACAGTACTGGAGACCGTATCTTCAGAAGGATATTGATACCTTAGAGAGGGTTCAGAGAAGGGCTACTAAACTGGTTCATGGATTGCGGGATAAAACTTACCAGGAAAGGTTAAAGGATCTTAACATGTATAGCTTGGAGGAAAGACGAGACAGGGGGGATATGATAGAAACATTTAAATATATAAAGGGAATCAACACAGTAAAGGAGGAGACTATATTTAAAAGAAGAAAAACTACCACAACAAGAGGACATAGTCTTAAATTAGAGGGACAAAGGTTTAAAAATAATATCAGGAAGTATTACTTTACTGAGAGGGTAGTGGATGCATGGAATAGCCTTCCAGCTGAAGTGGTAGAGGTTAACACAGTAAAGGAGTTTAAGCATGCATGGGATAGGCATAAGGCTATCCTAACTATAAGATAAGGCTAGGGACTAATGAAAGTTTTTAGAAAATTGGGCAGACTAGATGGGCCGAATGGTTCTTATCTGCCGTCACATTCTATGTTTCTATGTTTCTATGACATGTCTATTTTTAATATAATATATTCTGCCTTTTCATTCTATCATGTTTAGACATTTCTTATTTTAGCTAAGGTATTCACAACCTGTATTTTCTGCAGAATACTAAAAGTGTAGAAAATCCTTATCCTTCATTTTTACACGGGATCACAAATGCTGTGTATTAATATGATTTATACCCTGTAGTAATGAGGACTTCATTTAGGTGAAATGGTGTTGTTTCTTTTACTATTTTATCACTTTGACCAATCTGAATAGGAATTTCATTTAACCCTCCCCTAGGGAAGCATTCAGACACTAAAGGGATTTTCAAATAGGATTCTGAATATCTCCACACTTACGCGTACCGATGCCATTTTCGTTTAATGATACAAATTACGCTATAAGCAAGAACTGGCTGATGATTTACATTTCATCATCAACACAGGCCCTTTAACAATAACTTATAATACCATTCTAGTAATGATGCAATAGTGTTCCATCATATCTGTCACTATGATGGATGAACCTTTGTGATTTTGAAGTAATGCCTTAGGATGAGCAAAGAGAGGAATTTAGAACTACTGTCTGTCGAAAACTTAAAGTGGACCTGGCATCTAAAAATGTATTGATGATAGTGTCTGCTTCAGGTAGGTTATGAAAGTAAATCTAGACATTGTACTATTGTAATTAGCAGCAATAGCTTAAAATTAATGTTATCTGCTTGTGCAGGATTCCTGCTGTGGTCTGTATGTATATCAATGCATAAACACACAGCAAAGCAGAGCCTCCAGCAATGCCCGGAGAATAGGGAGGTTCTAAGCATTGTGGGATTTCTCTTTGAGGTTGTGCATGTAATTCTCATTGATTCAATGTATCCACTGTAGTATATATCTCCATAGAAACAGCAAAGCCAGTGATAGTCAACCTTCCACCCAACAGTGATAGAACAGCGTGGGGATAGTTCTTCACAAACATCCAGGGTGTCAATTTTAATAATCTCTTGCAGAAATATATCTGATGAAACCTCAAAGTAAAACTAAGTTTTTTTTATTTGCTAAACACCAGATTTGATATTGCATATTCAGCTGATTGCATTCAGCTCATTTCTCCAGCATTCATTTGTTAAAATTCTCCGGTGATTCACTGTATGCACTAACAACCAAATGCTAATCATATTGAGCTGAAGGGATCCCTGCTATTTTCACCGCCGCTGTGAGATTTATTTTAGAAATTGCTCAACCAAATGTCTACTGGACTGTTACTGAATTTCACTGCTATAAAATGTTTAGGGTTGGGGTATCCTTACTTTGTTAAGAGGAGTTTAAGTTTGCATTAGGGTGATTTAGGAAAAAAATAATGAAAGTAGTTCAGGTTCTAACTTGGCTATGTGTAAATAGCCGAATCGTGCATTATAAAGTTTTAACTGATTTCAACATACAACTGGATTGCAACCAAATAGAAGTGAAAAAAAACTAAATTTGTCTTTTGTAAATAGCCACTTGGGTTGTAACAGACAAACAGCATTTTGCTGCTGTTTGGTTGTCTTTTGGAAATTAGTAAATGATCACCTAAAATTTGCTATTTAAATTATACTCGTGAATTGTTAAAGATTCACTCTAAGCCTACTCCCTACAACTAATTGCCTCCCCGTGTTTTATGTAAAAAAAATGTACTATCAATTATTTGTATATAACTTGCATTCCTTAATAATGTTTCTGAATAACTGAAAAACAGACTTTAAATTAGGTTTATTTCTTTAATAATTAATCATCTGTATCTGACCTATTGTTGCTGCATATTAACTCCCATTTAACAAAAAAACACCAGCAAAGGGTGGTGGGAACACCAGTACAAAACAGTTGTCAGTTACAAAGAATTGCTTAATCTCCTTGAGGGTTTTAACTAAAGTGTGAATTAGCAAGAAGTCAAAATATTTTTAAAGAGAATGTAAAATGTTAGAGCAAAATAGCGAAATTGGAAACACAGTATCTGACTTGAGAGACTATAATCATTGTTTGCACCTGTCATTTCCATAGAATGAAAGTTGTGTGGAAGAATATTTATAAATGAGGACATGAGCTTGGGTTGGGTGGGGTAACTGTCCTCCAGAAGGCTTCCTGTTGCATATGGTAGTAGAACAGCTGACAGAGCTCTGTGTTGATTGCAAGTCTGGGGCTGGATAGATTTTAAATCAGGCTGAGGGAGAGAGATATATTGGGGTCAGATAGGCCTGCAATAAAACTATGGAATGGGGAATATGCACATGTGGACATTTGAGGTAAAGGTCATAAAAGCAAAAACAAAGGAAAATAACAAAAATCGTAGACATAAGACAGAGGTATCCATCTGGGGAAATAAAACCATTAAACAAATAACAAGAAAGATATATGGGCCTGAGCATCTTAAACTAACTTTTAACATAATGGAAAAGACATAAAGGAGATAAAATATGCAATGTGCCAGTGATATGCAAAGTATGACTAGCACAGGCTTACAAAGTCATGGAAATATATACATTTAAAATAAGAAAAGAAAATAATAATCACTAAATATCAAAACACACACAACAGAAATAACAGGGTAGGTAAAATATAATGAAATGCTGGTCCCCCAGAAGGCTACGTGCTGCATATGGTAGTAGAACAGCTGATGGAGCTCTGTGTTGCTTGCAAGTCTGGGGCTGGATAGATTTAAATCAGGCTGTTGCATTTGGTAGTAGAACCGCTGATGGATCTCTATGTTGCTTGCAAGTCTTGTGCTGGATATATTTTAAATCAGGCTGCTGCATATGGCAGTGGAACGGCTGATGGAGGTCTGTGTTGCTTGCAAGTCTGGGGCTAGATAGATTTTAGACCTATCTGACCCTAATATATCTCTCTCCCTCAGCCTGATTTAAAACCTATCCAGACCCAGACTTTCAAGCAACACAGAGCTCCATCAGCTGTTCTACTGCCATATGCAACAACACGATTTAAAATCTATCCAGCCCCAGACTTGCAAGCAACACAGAGCTCCATCAGCTCTAAACTCTCTCCCTTCCCTTCCAATACATCTTCCAATACATAGCCCAACCCCACTAACTCCACTGTTCTATGCCCTATACTGTTCTATGCTCATTCGCACCTACTAAAACAGAAGAGGTTTTCCGCTCTGCTCCGGTCTCCCACCACCTTTTCCCTCGATCCTATTCCCTCATATCTCATCCGCATTCTGTCTCCCTCTTATGCTCTTCCTCTCACTAAAGTTTTCAATCTCTCCCATTCCTCCGGAACATTTCCTTCACATTTCAAGCATGCAACCATAACGCCAATTCTGAACAAGCCTAACCTCGACCCCAACTCCCCATCCAACTACCGCCCTATATCGCTACTGCTGTTTGCCTGCAAGATCCTTCAGAGAGTTGTGTATGTGAGATTGACAGACTTCCTCAAATCCAACTCTCTGCTTGAACCGCTTCAGTCTGGATTCCGTGCTTGTCGCTCTGTTGGAACATCTTTGACCAAAGTATCCAACGATTTAATCGCTGCTAAATTTAGTGGCCATTACTCTACCCTAATTCTCCTTGATATTTCTGCTGCCTTTGACATTGTTGATCATCAACAGCTTCTTCTCATTCTCCATAATCTCGGTCTATGAGATACTGCTCTCTCCTGGTGCTCCTCCTACCTCTCCCAGCACTTTTTCATTGTTTCTTTCTCTGGCTCTGCCTCTTCACCCCAACCCCTCCCTGTTTGTGTCCCCCAAGGTTCAGTCCTTGATCCCCTACTGTTCTCTATCTATACTGCCGCCCTTGGTAAACTCAACAGCTCCATTATCATTTATATTCAGATGACCCACAAATCTACCTGTCCTCTCCTGATCTCTCTCTTGACTCGTGTCTCTGACTGCATCTCCACGATTTCCAATTGGATGGCTGCTCACTTCCTTAAGCTCAACCTATCCAAAACAGAACTTCTAGTCTTTTCCTTTTCCATCACCTCTACCTTGCAGGCTCTCTGCCTAGGTGTTCTTTTTGACTCCGACCTCTCCTTCACCCCTCAGGTCCAGTCGATTGCCAAATCCTGCTGCTTCCATCTCAAAAACATAGCTTGCATCAGCCCCTATTTAACACCAGACGTGCCTAAGGTGCTGGTCCATGTCTTTGTTCTTTCTCGTCTTGACTACTACAATCCCCTTCTCAGTGGTCTTACGTGTTCCCAGATTGCACTGCTGCAATTTTCCTGTCCGCCCGCACCTCCCACGCCTCACCCCTGTCTGTCCCTACATTGGCTTCCAGTTAGAAATAGGGCTCAATTTAAGATTCTGGTGCTTGCTTACAAGTCCCTACATAATGCTGCTCTAACCTATCTATCCTCCCTAATACACATGTATGTCCCGTTGAGGCCCCTGCGCTCTACCGAAGACCTACGTCTATCCTCTGTCCGCACATCTGATGCTCGCCTCCAAGACTTCTCCAGGGCTGCACCTTTTCTGTGGAACTCCCTTCCCTTCTCCGTTAGACTTTCACCCAGTCTCCACTCCTTCAAAAAATCATCCCCTCCATGACTCCTCTCCTGCAACTGTCAAAAATAAGTTCCCAGTGAATATTTTTCTAGCAACCTATTTTATTACCCCTACTTATACCCTTTTTGTCACTATACAGTGGCGTACATACCAGGGTACGCCCAGGGCCAGCCTCTTCCCCTGGGGGGCCCAGGAGCCGACCACCCCAGGGCCCCCCTGAGGCTGGCCCTGCTGACCCCGGGTGGCCGGTCGGGCAGGCAGGCAGGCGCACGAGGGAGCACTCAGTGCTTCCTCTTGGCCTCGCGCACCTTGTGTCTACGGGCGAGGAAGATGGCGTCATCTTCGACTCCAGCATCCCAGCGGCGAGGAACACTAGTCTTTATGTCTCTCTCTCTGTCGACCACCAACCAGACCCAGCAGACCACTGGACCCCAGGGAATCCCCCAGCACTCCAAAAGGTAAGGAGGCTGGGGGGGATTAAAAAAATCAATGTGTGAGTGTTAGTGTGTGTTTGTGTGTTAGTGTGTGTGTGTTAGTGTGTGTGTTGTGTATGTGTGTGTTAGTGTGTGTGTGTGTTAGTGTGTGTGAGTGTTAGTGTGTGTTAGTGTTTGTTGGTGTGTGTGTGAGTGTTAGAGTGAGTGTTAGTGTGTGTCTGCTAGTGAGTGTTAGTGTGTTAGTGTGTGTGTCTGCTAGTGAGTGTCAGTGAGTGTGTTACTGTGTGTGTCTTACTGAGTGTGTGTGTGTTAGTGAGTCTGTTTGATGTCTGTTAGTGAGTTTGTGTTTGTCAATGAGAGTGTATGTTTTGTAAGTGAGTGTGTATGTATGTCTGTCACTGACTGTATCTCTGTCAGTAAATGTGTGTGTCTGTTAGCTAGTGTGTATGCGACTGTAAGTGTGTGTGTGTGTGTGTCTTCAGCACTTACCTTTCTCCAGCGCCGGACTCCCTTGGCGCTGAGGATCCCTCAGCCTCTCAGCTCCGAATGCGACCGCGCACGCATTCAAACCGCCCATAGGAAAGCATTACTCAATGCTTTCCTATGGACGTTCAGTGTGCTCCTCTAGCGGCTGTCCGTGAGACAGCCACTAGAGGCTGGATTAACCCTCAGTGAAACATAGCAGTTTCTCTGAAACTGCTATGTTTTCAGCTGCAGGGTTAAAACTAGAGGGACCTGACACCCAGACAACTTCATTGAGCTGATGTGATCTGGGTGTCTGTAGTGGTCCTTTAAAGGGTATGTTTTCCTGGCACTATAGTCCCCTGAGGGTGCCCCCACCCTCAGGGACCCCCACCCGCCCGGCTCTGGAAAGAGGTAAAACTTACCTTTTTCCACCGCTGGGCGGAGAGCTCTCCTCCTCCGATCCTCCTCTTCTCCTCCCCGTCGGCTGTATGCGCACGCGTGGCAAGAGCTGTGCGCGCATTCAGCCGGTCACATAGGAAAGCATTCATAATGCTTTCCTATGGACGCTGGCGTGCTCTCACTGTGAAAATCACAGTGAGAAGCACGCAAGCGCCTCTAGCGGCTGTCAATGGGACAGCCACTAGAGGAAATAGGGGAAAGCTTAACCCATTCATAAACACAGCAGTTTCTCTGAAACTGCTATGTTTATGAAAAAATGGGTTAACCCTAGCTCGACCTGGCACCCAGACCACTTCATTAAGCTGAAGTGGTCTGGGTGCCTAGAGTGGTCCTTTAAGTGTGTGTGCATCTGCATGCACTGGCGTACATACCGCGGTCGCAGGGGTCGCAGCCCGGTAACCCCTGCGACCAGGTGCCCACCGCCCTTGTGTTGCGGCCCGGCCCGCACGGGGGGGCCCACGGATCAATTTTCGCACCGGGGCCCCATGGGTCATGTGTACGCCACTGTCACTATACCTCACTCCCTCTAGCCTGTAAGCTCATTGAGCAGAGCCCTCAACCCCTCTGTTCCTGTGCGTCCATTTGTCTGGTTACAATTACGTGTCTGTTATTCCACCCATTGTACAGTGCTATGGAATTTTGCTGGTGCTATATAAATAATAAAATAATAATAATAATCAGCTGTTCTACTGCCATAAGCAACAGCATGATTTAAAATCTATCCAGCCCCAGACTTGCAAGCAACACAGAGCTCCATCGGCTGTTCTACTGCCTTATGCAACAGCCTGATTATAAATCTATCCAGCTCCAGACTCATTGGATTGGACCACTCCGAAAAAGGTCATGCCTAGTTGATGATGTCCTAGCTGGCAAATATATAAGTAGCTTTGAGGGAGCATTTCTGCTGGAAAAAAGTAAGCAACATTTTGATGTTATTATTTTTGTTGGCACACAGGGGGACTCACAGAATATAGAACAACTAGGGAGAGGGACACTATAGCGTTAGTAGTACAGGTTTGTACTAACCAAGCAACTTGTCGTGTGAAAGCTAGAAAATCGAGGAGAAATGTGGCATTCCAGTCTTTTTTAGTAGTCATTTCATCACAAACCCTGGCCAAAGTAAGTATTCATAATTGGTTTTTTTTTGCATTTTTCACACACAAACTTCACTATCACTGATGATATCATCATTACAGGTTTTACTACTGTAAATCACTATTTGTGTTCAGCGATGTCTCACAAGTACACCATTAACCCCCATGTAAAAGTTTAATGGGGTTTTGGAACGTTACAAGGTCAAATATAGGAAATTAGATTATTTAGATTTTCTGTCTGGGTTGTCAGGCAGTGAGACTGCCTGACAATTAATAAAATAATATAATTATTATAAATAATACATAAAAACACTTAGATATAAATAATATATATTATATATAATATAATAATTATTGTTATTTTATTAATAATATATTTGGGGATCTCCCTGACAACCCAGGCAATCAGGCAATCCAGCCGATCTGAGTCATATGATCGCGGTGTCCTCATAAGCACATGATTCGGATGGGCAGGATTGGTTGCAAGGGGAGTGCCTGGGTTGTCAGACAGGTCCTTTGATCAAGATCACTGCAGAGGGTAAATACGCTGACTGGAGAGATGGTCCAATCGTTAGGCTGTGCTGTGCCTCCCTAACAGCGTTAAAGTCCTCCTTTTGTAGGATGGCATAGCAAGCCCTAACGTCGGGAAAGGGTTAATATACTAGTAAAAGTTATATTAGGACACTGCAATAAATATAAATATAAATGAGACGGTGTTGCTAAAGTTAGGGCTCCTGATTATTTTGGTGAATTTCTTCCTGTATCCTTTTTCTAACAGTAATGTATTCGATTTGAATTAGCAAAACTCATTTTCATGTTTGCCTATGGGGAATACTTGTCTCATCAATGCAAGAACAGCCTGTGTTTTATGGTGATGTCACAAGCCATACAGGATGTTCTCTGAAGCTGTAACATTATAGTAGCATTTATGCCACAAAACCTCAAGCCCCAAGTGACTATTACAAGAAAAGCATGCATCATTTTTATAACCAATTACACTTGGTTCCCTTGTATGTAAGAATGAATTGATTAGTTCTGAAATGATTAATTTACTTATCTATTTATTTATCTATTTATTTATAACTTTATTTTGCTAGCTTAACTCATACAAGATATATGTATATATGACATTATTAATAATTTTTACAAAATGTTCTCTGGATTGAATTGTATGGGTTGTATTTGCAATAACACCTGCATAATATCCTATAACATATAATAACCCATTGTTAACCCTTCCCTGCCCCTGCCATATCCATTTTGTAATGTACAGAGAGATGTTCAGATATGTCTAAATATTAAAACAATCTAAAAGTTTAAAAACTTTATTTTTTTTTCTTTATTAGTTCATGCTTTACAGAAATAACGTAGGATACAAGTTTGAAGGGGTGCCTCTCAACTCCAAGAAAATATGTTTTGTGTTGGAACTATAAAGTGTCCATTCTTTATTCTCTCTCATTTCTACTAAAGCTTATTTGTCTCAAGACACATTGACTTTGAAGTTTCACGCAGTGCAGTATATTTCAAAGTTTTATCTTGCAGATGAAAATAGAAGCAGTATGTAACAATAAATCTTGTTTGAGGAATTCATATATACCGTCTGGGTTATTCACTACAGGTAGTCCTCACTTTGCGACTTACCTGCATAACCATGGCTCGGACTTACAGACGTATGACCAGCTTTCCAGTGCGGGAATTCAAAGGATTTCCCACGTCAGAGAGCTGGTCTATGTTTGGGGAATTTCCCTTGAACATAGATTAGAGGAATTTCCTTCACTGGGGAGCTGGTCTATGTTTGGGGAATTTTCCCCAAACATAGATTCGAGGGATTCCCTGCGTTAGTGAGCTGGTCTATGTTTGGTGGAATTCCCCTGAACATAGACCTGCTCTCTAGCGCATCCTCACTTACCGACCAATTCATTTTACAGCCAAGTCGTAAAAACGGAACCCGGTCGGTGAGGATCATCTGTAGTGTTAAATTTTAGAACAAAATATCAAAACCGAGAGTTTTGTCCAGTAAGTTAAAATGTGAAATTGCTTCTAGATTCACATTAAATTCTAAACTTTAATTTTGTGAAAAATATTGCATGTTCTTTTTCTCTTCATTTTAGCAATATGTGCAAAAATGCTAAATGCTGTCAGAAATGTCTGTTGTGTCTAGGGCTCCGAAGGATGGAATTTCATTACATCCATAAAATCACATAATTAGTAACATGGCTGCAGGGACTTTTATTTAAATGTGTGGGAAATACACTAACAAATAAGCACATAAAGGTAAACACAAAAATGTGCTACAAATAATAAAAAAAAATCCTCAATGTTGTTTCTAGGGTACTAATTTATTATAACTGTCTCTCCTTCTGTTGTTTTGCTGTATTTCCCATAATTCTGCCCAACCAGATAATTATGGGTATTGAACTACAACAACAGTTTGGAGGGAGCAAGAATTGACACCTATGATAAATATGACATTTGTGAGAAACATGGAAGCAGAGTTTTTGTCCAATGTTTTTTTTTTTTTTTTTCTAATACATTTGGGGAATTTGAAAGTAAGAGACTTGTTAATAAAATATGATGATAATGGTAATGCACACAAGACACAAGACATAGGTAACCCACAAGTATTTCTAACTGTAATGTTGAAACTTAGAATAGGTAATTAAGTGGCGATAGATGGAACACTATCAAGGTTATTAAATGTTTCTAGGAGAACATTTGTAGTAGCATTGTTTGTGACAGTAAATAGCCCCTGCATTAAAGCTTGATATCACTAATAGGGAATTAGTGAAGATGACTGTAGTTTTTGGAAGGATTAATGAAAAAAATGAATATAGTGTATGGTAGTCAGTTTAAAATTTTTTTTTTTTAGGCCTTGTAATTAATATTGTATTTTAGATAGAAAGTCTCCATACCCTGAAACATATTTATTAAATGTAAAACTTCAGAAACTTTGGGACACAGCAGTAGATTTGCAACATTTGCCAAGAAAACCAATGGGACGTTTTGCACAGTATGCCCCAAATCTAGCTCCCAGTCTCTTTGATAAAGAATAAGTAATATATCATTGTATTTCATGTTAGCTGTGTCTTTGTTTAGGCAAATCAAATGTTGACTACAGCGTCTCACGTTTACAAGTCAAACACGTCTTTCAACTATATTCACTACATTGTAATTTATTGCAAACCATTAAAATCTTAATGGTAAAGTTTAGGTTAACTATTCAAGCTGTGACTCTAGATGAGTTCTAGAAATTTTCCAGATCAGCTTTTCTTTTTATCATTATTATTATCATCACTTATATAGTTACAACCTTTTCTGCAGCACGTTACAATCATGAACAAGGATAACAACAAGTAATTAACATAGAAACATAGAATGTGATGGCAGATAAGAACCATTCGGCCCATCTAGTCTGCCCAATTTTCTAAATACTTTTATTAGACCCTGGCCTTATCTTATAGTTAGGATAGCCTTATGCCTATCCCACGGATGCTTAAACTCCTCTACTGTGTTAACCTCTACCACGTCAGCTGGAAGGCTATTCCATGCATCCACTACCCGCTCAGTAAAGTAATACTTCCTTTAAGACTATGTCCTCTTGTTGTGGTAGTTTTTCTTCTTTCAAATATAGTCTCTTCCTTTACTGTGTTGATTCTCTTTATGTATTTAAATGTTTCTGTCATATTCCTCCTGACTCGTCTTTCCTCCAAGCTATACATGTTAAGTTCCTTTAACCTTTCCTTGTAAGTTTTATCCTGCAATCCATGAACCAGTTTAGTAGCCCTTCTCTGAACCCTCTCTAAGGTATCAATATCCTTCTGGCGATACGGCCTCTAGTACTGAGTACAATACTCCAAGTGAGGTCTCACCAGAGCTCTGTACAATATACAATTGACATACAGAATATAGACAGACACAAGAGGTAAAGAAGGCCCTTCTTAAGCAACCTTACAATCTATGATAAACGTGTGAAGGCACACAAGAGGAAAAACTGCATGTGAAAGGGTAAAAGGACTCAGGATAAGATGCCAGTGTATGTAAGAACTGAAGAGTGGAAAGAGAGAGAGACTTAAAAAGGCTATCGAGGCGGGAAAGGACAGTTGTAACAAGAGAAGTGGCACCCAAGAAGAAGGTAGAGTTGTTTTTTCAGTGACCTGGCGTGCAGTAGGGAACTCCATATAAAAGTGGGGAAGCCTTTGAAAAATCCCAAACATGAGAGATGGTAGTGCAGGAACGATCAGATGGCAAGATAACTTAGTCACTGCAGTGGAAACTCCTCTATTGCCCTGCAGATTTACTCAGTCACTGCAGTGGAAACTCCTCTATTGGCTTTGAGGAAGACAGCAATTAGAGGTGTATTTAACCTTGCAATGTAAACACTGCAGTTCTAATAAAAAAATTGATATTTTACAATGCAGGGTTAAGTAAACAGGGCCAATGCACACAGACCACTTCATTGAGATGAAGTGGTCTAGGTGACTATAGCGTCCCTTTAAGGGGAAACTGTTACCAAGTTATGCCATCACATACCTACTTAGTAAGATGAAGATATGAAGACTCAACGAGGAGCCATTGGCAATAAGATTCAGTGATTGAGTCGGTAAAATAGATTTCTGTGATAAGAACTAGACTGGACTAAGCTACTTATGACAAATATTGGAAGAATTAGAATTACTGTGAAAGAATTGACTATGTGATCATCTTCAGAACCCGCAGTGCTAAATATTGGCCCATATACCATTTCCCAAGATTGTTAACATTCTGCTAGTACATTATGATGATATATGATGATATGGTGCTAATATCTGATCTCAGCAGGCTCCTGTATATATCTCATAGTAGAAATCTTTTCCCGGTATCGATATAGAGTAAATTACAGTAATAACTACACATATGTGATTCAGACTATCTTCTGAATATTGAGCTATGCTGCAATTTAATACTCATCCCCTTTTGAAATGCAGATCTCTTTCAGGCTTACAATATATTGGTTTAATCCTACATACCTGATTTATGTTATTAAACGTTGTTTGGCAATCACATTTTACTTTATGGTTTTGGATATAGTTAAAAACCCCATATTTCTTTCATATGTGAGATATAATTCATGGAAGAAATTATAAAGCTACTTTGTATCAGCCGTTGATTGATGTGTCTCTCTCAACTGAATATATTTGCAATGCAGTTTTGCTGTTGCACTCCTACACCTTAATTAGTTGGGGGTTTTTTTTGTTTGTTTTTTTATCCAATGGCAATATTTAAAATAGCAAAACAAACATCATATAGTGATGGTTAACCAGCAGTCTGCTGTTTTTAGAACATGATATTTGTTTTGCATTTTTCATTCAACAGTTAATTATTTAATGTTTCATTCTTAACATAGATAGATAGATTAAAATCTAAACAATGGTCCTGATGAAAGTTTATCTTTTTAAACTGGAATGTTGATAAATAAAGATTAAGTCCCAATAGTGCTGACAATCCTTTGGATTATTGTGATTTTTGTGCTGGTTACAAGCACTGGGCATGTGGAATTTCCATCCCGTGAGTGTAAGCCTTCTGTGGAATTTATATAATGTATATAGTTAGTGAGTAGTGTGTATAAAGTGGTGCAACTTTACAACTTTATTGCAATGTAAAAAGAAAAGCTCTAACGGCAAGGCTAGCCAGATGTGCTATTTTGTATACCTTGCAGGGTTTTTTTCAGTGTGAGAGCTGATCGAGTCTCTTTTATATGTTGTGGTTTCACAGACCTTAGCATGCCGATTTGTTTACTAGTGATGAGATGAGAATTCAAAGTGAATTTCTATTTTTTTTTTTTCAATTTGAAGTTTATTGAGTTTTCATTATAAAAAGGGGTACAGAAAGCAAGGGGAAGGTATGGGGGGGCACGCAGTGTGATCTTCTCAAACAAGCATAGCATGTGAGTCAACAAGTCAATATATTACTGTTTCACAAATTCTCACTCTCTGAGATATACATAGAGAACAGCTTGACGTATGTAACAGGGGTATATAATCTTTGTTTGAAAATATTTTTTTTTCTGTTTCTCCTTCTTTTTTCTTTCTAATTCCAATATTTTGTATGAAACAACAGTGTATTATCGTCTCTTAGAGAACTAAGCAATCTATGATTGTTGGTAGGTTAACTGGCTAGTGACTCACACAGAGGGGATGCGCATCCCAAATGGATGGGTGGGTAAACATGTTCATTGAAGGGGGGCAGGGGGAAGGGTTGAAGTGATATGATGAAGAAGAAAAACAGGAAAAAGAACCAACTGTCAAACTCTGCCTGAGTCGGGAGTGTAGATATTTGTACCATTAAGTGCTGCAAGTCTTATTGTATGCGGGTGTGCAGAGCGTGTCAGTCAAGGTGGTTTAGTTTTGCCACTTTTGTCCTTAAAACACAACACAATCCAGGAAGACCAAGTGTCTTGTATTCAAGAGAGTTGTGTATATGAAGTGGCAGAAAATTTCTCGTACAGGTAGTACTGGTGGATCTTGTCTATACATTGATTTATTGATGGACATGTGTTTGTCTTTCAAGAGGTCGCTATCAAGTTTCTGGCTGCTAAGATAATAATAGCTGCTATTTGTTTGTGTGCCAATTTTGGGTTGTCTGGAAATAAAAGAAAGAGGCAGGATGTTGGTGTGCTCTTGATATTGTATAATGATAGAGTGTGGAAGAGTGTCTGGACTTCCGTCCATAGTGGTTGTATTACCGGGCAGCTCCACCATATGTGATACATCAACTCTTCTGCTGTTCCACATCTCCAGCATTGAGCTGTGGTGTTGGGGTATAGTTTGTGTAGACTACTGGGGGTGTAGTACCATCGATAAACTAGTTTCTTGTGAGCTTCCAAATGTAAGTAGAATGACATTATGCCTTTGAGTGCTGTGAGGGAAGAAGACCACTGAGAAGTAGTAGGGATGTGGTCGCTTTCTGCGGCCCATTGCGCCATATACTTGTCTAGTGGAGTTGGTATGTGGCCCATGAGAGTGTGGTAACAGAGAGATAATGTTTTAGGTTGAACTGGACTTCGCCAACATCTGACATGTAAAAAGTGGATGTTGTGTTGTGGGGATATGGACTTAGTATTTAGACTGTATACATGTCTAGAGAGGATACTCTTGTCACGTATTCATCAGCTTATAAAAATGTGGTTAATGTCATTTACTGTCCACACAGGAAAAGTTGTGCCAAGCAGCAACCAAATCCACAGAAGGGTTAATGCTGAGCAGCAATTATGCAAATGGGAACCTGGTAACTGCCTTTGGGGTCAAAGGCTGGTTACAGCCTATCAGATCTAGAGGAGGGGTATTTAGACCCAGTTCTCATCCTGCTCAGTACCCTGTCGATGTTCCCTTGTGGTTGTCCGAGAGCGCGATTCTGATTATTCTGGTTATTTGACTTTGGCATTGTTTTTGACTTCCCTGTTTTCTGGCATTCCTGACTCCTGGCTTTTCCTTATCGTTGTGTCTCTTTCTGTATCCCTTGACCTCGGCTATTCCTGACTATTCTTTGGTATGTTAGTCCGGCCATTCTAAGGTCCGGTATACGTTACCTATCATTCCTCTGTGTTACACAATTCTACGTGCTGGATCATTCTGTAATCTTGACATTACGACAGGGCCATATATCCTGTAGAATTGTGTAAGCACATAGCTGCTTGTGAAAGGAAACTGGAGGATAATGATCACCGCATGGATCAATTTGCCCAGGCCTTCAGTACGCTCCTTACCCGAACAGCGCATCTGCAACCTGTGGCCTCACCTCCACCTTGTGTACCTCCAGCTATAGTGCACACAGCACTTACTATTTCCCTATCTCCTCCACTGCATTTTGATGGTAATATTCAAGAATGCCGGAGATTTATTAACCAAATGGAGTATCATTTTGAGGCCTCACTGGGATCCTTTCCCACAGACAGAGCTAAAATTGGTTACCTCAATTAAAAGGTAAATATGTTTCAGAGATGTTCTCTCTGTAATGGCACAGGATGAGCTAAAACCAGCTTGAGATCTGAGCGGGGACCCACCGAAGGGCAGGCTTTTTCAGCTGCTGCCCATTCTCAGAATTCTCTTGCGCCCTGTTTTTTGCTCTCAATTAAAAGGTAAAGCTTTAGCTTGGGCCAATCTATCATGGGAGAGTAATAGGAGTGTGGCACACAATTACCAGGAGTTCCTTACATTTGAACCTTTAGGCAGAGAGAATGACGCCTCTACTGCCCTGATGCACATCAGATAAGGGAACCGGTCTATCTCGGAATATGCCATAGAATTTCGTACCCTAGCTTCCGAAGTAGACAGGACTAATAGTGGGTTAATCTCAGCATTTAAAAAGGGATTATCTGAAACTATTCTAGATGAGATTGCCGCCAAAGACTTAATGAAATTATCACTTTTGTCATGCAGATTGATAATAGATTAAGAACCAGAGAAGCTACTAGAAACAAGACCAGACGCAGTATGCATTTAGCACCCCGTTTCTCCAGACCTATTGTCCCTGAAATTCCTGTACAGTCCAAACCCGAACCCATGCAGCTGGGGTTCACTAGACTGTCAGAAGCAGAAAGACAATATAGGAGAAAAGAAGGCCTATGTCTATACTGCGGTAGGAAGGGACATATGAGAAACAATTGTCCCATGTGTCCGGAAAACTACTGCACCTAAGCACCTTAAGGGGACAGGTCTTAGGTGTAATGGAAACGTCCTCTGAAAAGAATAAAAATAGGTTTCTCCTTGACATTTCTATCGCCTTTGACGAAAATAACTTTTCATGCAAAGCCCTGATGGATTCAGGTGCTGCTGGAAACTTCATCGACATTCAATTTGTCAAAGGTAATACTATACCTATCAAAGAGAGACTATCACCCCTAGGTGTTGAGGCTATTGATGGGAGACCACTCTTACAACCATTGATAACGCATGAAACCTTACCCATTAATATTTCCATTGGTGCATTACATAAGGAAGAGATTACATTTCAGGTGATTGCATCTCCTTCTTGTCCTTTTATATTAGGATTCCCATGGCTTAGCAAGCATAACCCTCATATTGACTGGGCTAATGGGGAAATATTAGAATTGGGTAAGGATTGTAATGAAAGGTGCATATTGCATGTCACCAAAAGAGTGTGCACTATTGAATTGCCCGCTAGTACACCTCAAAATCCCGAGATCCCTATACAATACATTAAAGAAGTATTCAGCAAGACTAAGTCTAATACTCTACCTCCACACAGACCATATGACTGTTCCATTAACTTACTACCAGGTGCTATGCCACCTAAGGGAGCAGCCTATGCTCTATCTCCTCAGGAGAGTAGTTTAATGGAGGAATATATTAAACATTCATTGAATAAAGGCCATATACGAAAATCATCCTCACCTGCTGGTGCAGGATTCTTTTTTGTATCTAAAAAGGATGGTGAGTTGCGCCCACGTATCGATTACAGGGCATTGAACAAAATCACCATTAAGAACGCCTACCCCATTCCTCTTATTGTTGAATTATTTGACAGACTCCAGGGCGCTAAGAAGCACTTACAATTTAGTGAGACTCAAGGAAAACCACGAGTGGAAGACTGCATTTAATACCAGAAGTGGATACTGAATATCTAGTGATGCCATTCCGGTTGTGCAATGATCCAGCGGTTTTCGAAGATTTCATTAACGATGTGCTCAGGGATTACATTTACTCGTTTGTCTTGGTCTATCTGGATGATATCCTTATTAATTCTCCTGACCTCCAGTCTCACCACGATCACGTTAAACAAGTTCTGTAAACCTTATTAAAAAAAACAACTTTATTGTAAATAGGAAAAACGTATCTTTGACCAGTCTGAAGTACAGTTTTTAGGATATAATATTTCTGCCTCAGGGTTTCAGATGGATCCTAAAAAACTAGAGTCTGTTCTACAGTGGCCCACTGGGTTGAAAGCCATTCTTCCGGCCTCCTTGAAAATTCCTAATACCTTTCATGTGTCCTTGCTCAAACCTCTTGTTTGCAATAAATATACTGTCTCAAGTGTCCTTCCTCCTCCCTTAGTTGTTTCTGGACAGGAAGAGTATAATTGTTTCCAGGTTTTCTCTGGGCACTTTACAGTACTTGGTGGATTTGAAAGGTTATGGACCAGCCGATCGTTCTTGGGTTCCGGCATCTGATATACATGCTGGCCGCAAGATTCACTATTTTCACGCCAAATTTCCCCTCAAGCCTGGTCCTGCTCCCCAGTGGGCGTTCTTCAGGTGGGGGTAATGTCACGTATTCATCCGCTTATAAAAATGTGTTTAATGGTATTTACTGTCCACACAGGAAAAGTTGTGCCGGGCAGCAACCAAATCCACAGAAGGGTTAATGCTGAGCAGCAATTATGCAAATGGAAACCTGGTAACTGCCTTTGGGGTCAAAGGCCGGTTACAGCCTATCAGATCTAGAGGAGGGGTATTTATGCCCAGTTCTCATCCTGCTCAGTGCCCAGTCATGGTTTCCCATGTGGTAGTCCGAGAGCGCGTTATTGATTCTGGTTATTCTGGTTATTTGACTTTGGCATTGTTTTTGACTTCCCTGTTTTCTGGCATCCCTGACTCCTGGCTTTTCCTTATCGTTGTGTCTCTTTCTGTATCCCTTGACCTCGGTTATTCCTGACTATTCTTTGGTACGTTAGTCCGGACATTCTAAGGTCCGGTATACGTTACCTATAAGTCCTCTGTGTTACACAATTCTACGTGCTGGATTATTCTGTAATCCTGACAACTCTTCAGTTGTAGATATGAGAAGATAAACAAATTAGGTATATTATATTTATATTGTAGTATTGCAAATGCTATTATGTCGTTTCCCTCACATATGTCTCCAATAAGGGTAATTCCTAACTCGGTCCATTGTTTAGAGGTAGCCAAGGTGAGATCATTTGGAGTGCTGTAATGGGTGCTTTAGGGTGGAATTTGTGTTTGGTCCCATATGAATCATGCAGGTGGTCCCATATCCGTAATGTTAATGTTGTGAGGGGAGTTAGATGTAAAGGTTTGGGACGAAAAATTTTCAGAGTCCAGAAAATGTCAACTAAGTTGTTCTCTGGGGCTCTGCTAGTCTCCATGTCTACCCATTGTAAGAATCACTTGGGTGCATGGAGTTTCACTGGAGCCCTAGGATGGCTGCCCTATAGTATAGTAGGAGATTTGGTAAGCCGCATTCTCCTTTAGTTGTGTATTTTTGTAGGAGTGTCAAGGGCAGATGTGTTTTTTCTTTTTTTTTTGTCCCATATGAATTGCATCAGTATGGTTTGAAGTAGTTTGCAGAATGAAGGGGGGATTTGGAAAGGTAGCATCCGGAAGATATATAATATTTTTGGGAGTAGCATCATTTTCACAGCATTTATTTCACCTAACCATGTAAGGGGTATATGTGACCATTTTTGGAGATCTGATTTACATTTCTGGACTAGTGGTGTGTAGTTGTGTTTGATCAATTCATGAAAAGAGGACGTTTTTATCCCAAGGTAGATGATGTGCCTGTGGTGCCAATGGGGAATTTCGAATGGTGAATTTCAATTTTAAGTCCAGAATAGCTGAGCTGAAAGTAAACTTCTGTTTGGGTACTTATAGCATGCACTGTGCATTATTAGTAAGCGCCTACAGAGTTTTCAATCTGTGTCATCCTTCGACAGGCATTTACCGTTACCTGATTTACTCTCAACCTTTATATTCTGTTTTTTAAAAGTTCAAATTCCATGCTGTCCAAATGTCAGTTCTGTACCAAACCCTAATATTTCAGATTTCTTTCTCTCGCCGAATGCAGTCTGATTTTGAAGTTCAGGATCATGTTTCTGAGTCTAAGGGAACATTTCTGTCTAACTATTTCATAAACAACAGTATTAATAATTAGTTTAAATATATATATATATATATATTTTTTTTTTTTTTAAATCAATGTCTGCTATCATCTTTCTGAGTTATGTACAGAAGACAAACGTTATCCTTGACACATCATAACAGAGATAATAAAACTACTCAAAGCTGTAAAGCCATGTGTCAGCAATAGAAATCATATGACAAATTCTTTATTTCAAAGGGTTGCAAAACTGTATGAATAATCTACCACTTTCACATTTCAGATCTTGTTTGTGGAGTATTCACTGTAAAAACTAACCCACCTCCAGACTCAGATGATCGATGATATTTCAATTGTTCTGCAGAATAAATAAAACAAAATAAGATCAAATAAAAACAGCTTTATTTAGGACTGCCAGCTATTTTCATATAAACTAGAGTTTTACTAGAGTTTTAGTATTTTGCGTGGATTTTGTTCACAGCAGAAATGTTACACAAAGAGTAAGTTCGCTGTGTAGATTTTTTGTATGAGCACATCCTCTATAATGTGGGTAATGGTTTCTGCATCCCTGTGGTCTAGCAGGTGTGCACAGATGGAAAACAAAATTTAAGAGTTACTCCAAGTATCATAACCACTTTTGTGTTTTTAAGTGGCCATGGTGCAAAGAGCTTGGATGTGCAGCATTTTAGCATTCCACATACAGAGATATTTAGTGTTGCATTCGGAGGAACGAGAAATCCAGGCAGGATAATGTTAGATATACAGGGAGTGCAGAATTATTAGGCAAATGAGTATTTTGACCACATCATCCTCTTTATGCATGTTGTCTTACTCCAAGCTGTATAGGCTCGAAGCCTACTACCAATTAAGCATATTAGGTGATGTGCATCTCTGTAATGAGAAGGGGTGTGGTCTAATGACATCAACACCCTATATCAGGTGTGAATAATTATTAGGCAACTTCCTTTCCTTTGGCAAAATGGGTCAAAAGAAGGACTTGACAGGCTCAGAAAAGTCAAAAATAGTGAGATATCTTGCAGAGGGATGCAGCACTCTTAAAATTGCAAAGCTTCTGAAGCGTGATCATCGAACAATCAAGCGTTTCATTCAAAATAGTCAACAGGGTCGCAAGAAGCGTGTGGAAAAACCAAGGCGCAAAATAACTGCCCATGAACTGAGAAAAGTCAAGCGTGCAGCTGCCACGATGCCACTTGCCACCAGTTTGGCCATATTTCAGAGCTGCAACATCACTGGAGTGCCCAAAAGCACAAGGTGTGCAATACTCAGAGACATGGCCAAGGTAAGAAAGGCTGAAAGACGACCACCACTGAACAAGACACACAAGCTGAAACGTCAAGACTGGGCCAAGAAATATCTCAAGACTGATTTTTCTAAGGTTTTATGGACTGATGAAATGAGAGTGAGTCTTGATGGGCCAGATGGATGGGCCCGTGGCTGGATTGGTAAAGGGCAGAGAGCTCCAGTCCGACTCAGACGCCAGCAAGGTGGAGGTGGAGTACTGGTTTGGGCTGGTATCATCAAAGATGAGCTTGTGGGGCCTTTTCGGGTTGAGGATGGAGTCAAGCTCAACTCCCAGTCCCACTGCCAGTTCCTGGAAGACACCTTCTTCAAGCAGTGGTACAGGAAGAAGTCTGCATCCTTCAAGAAAAACATGATTTTCATGCAGGACAATGCTCCATCACACGCGTCCAAGTACTCCACAGCGTGGCTGGCAAGAAAGGGTATAAAAGAAGAAAATCTAATGACATGGCCTCCTTGTTCACCTGATCTGAACCCCATTGAGAACCTGTGGTCCATCATCAAATGTGAGATTTACAAGGAGGGAAAACAGTACACCTCTCTGAACAGTGTCTGGGAGGCTGTGGTTGCTGCTGCACGCAATGTTGATGGTGAACAGATCAAAACACTGACAGAATCCATGGATGGCAGGCTTTTGAGTGTCCTTGCAAAGAAAGGTGGCTATATTGGTCACTGATTTGTTTTTGTTTTGTTTTTGAATGTCAGAAATGTATATTTGTGAATGTTGAGATGTTATATTGGTTTCACTGGTAATAATAAATAATTGAAATGGGTATATATTTGTTTTTTGTTAAGTTGCCTAATAATTATGCACAGGAATAGTCACCTGCACACACAGATATCCCCCTAACATAGCTATAACTAAAAACAAACTAAAAACTACTTCCAAAAATATTCAGCTTTGATATTAATGAGTTTTTTGGGTTCATTGAGAACATGGTTGTTGTTCAATAATAAAATTAATCCTCAAAAATACAACTTGCCTAATAATTCTGCACTCCCTGTATGTATACAAAAATGATTTTTGTGCTGACAACAAATGTATAATGGTGGCAGAGTCCCCCCCTTCATGTCACACCAGCCCTACCTCAGCCCTCTGTAACATCACCTTGTAACGTGGATCAAATTAAAGGGAGAATTCAGGATTGGATTAAATGTGAGTTTTTCCATTAATTTTATTTATTTTAATAAGAGGAGCAGTGGTAGAGCTACTCCAACTGCAAAACAGTGTTTTATGAACTTGCTCAAGAGCTTTAGGTGCTTATTGCATGTACCCTTTGTCATATTTTATGAAAGTGTTGATTTCAAGAGAAATTGGCACTTTTATAAACCTCCTTGGTTACATGTACTGACTTTCAGCTTGATAGGGTGGCTTTTCTCACTTGCTTTGGTTGCTCACTTAGGTCAGAAGTGGAGATTTCTCACAGATAAGCATCGTGGGTGGATTATGGTGATTGTTGGATTGGCAAAAAAATCATCACTAGTGATGAACTCTGAGAAGCAGAGCTATGATGAGAAGATGGATTACAGATACTATTTATTCTACATCTAAACACATAAAGGGACATTCCACCAATACAAATAATTGGGTTTAATTACAAAGCTGGAAATTTGATTAAAATCTAAAAATTTACTGCAGTTTAGAGCAGGGGGGTGGTGTATTTTCTATATTACACTACTTTTTCATACTGGTAAAAAAATTACTGGGGGTCTAAATTTTTTGGGACAGCTGTGCCTCTAATGCTCGAGAAATTAGAGACGTACATTCAATGAATCACACTAACATTCTCATGGATGCAATGTGCAGAAAATCCTTCTAAACTGAAATATTTTTAATGCACAAAATGCATTTCTTACGTATACTGCAGCGTTCAAAAAATCAAATTAAATGTCGGTTTAGTTTCACACAAAAATAAAAAAAGTTTACTCCTCTCAGTATGAAATTAGAACATAGTAAATGTCTTTTTGGATTGAAAATTTTATCATGTAACATATGGCCTGTTTACTCAGACAAGTATTTCAAAGATTTCTCCTTCAATTAAGGATTTGTAAATTTTGCAAGAACTTTTCAGTTCTGTGGTAGAAGAACATTGATCTTTTTAAAGAACCATTTTTTTGCTTCTGCCAGAACTATCTCAGTAGGGAGCATTTTCATATTCTAAGTGTCCTATCTGTTATAAGGATAATGAAACCAAGCTACTACTGATGCACAACAGCTGCTTAGTGCCTCTCTATTCCTCTAGTCACCAGTCATTTGGTTTGTGCTGCTCATGCAGAAAGGGGTCAATAGGAGTTGTTCTGTTCCATTTGTTTACTAGTGATCTATTGCATTGCCGCTTTCATCTTGTTTCAATGTATATACAGATGCCTAGTCACAATCTTCCTTACATGTTTTTCCTGTATTGTACTGCACTGCAGAAAAGAATGTGCAATCTTTATTAACGGAATGATAATGAATAAAAAAATTAATAAAACAAAAAAATACTAAGCTTTTATTTATTTAATTACCTTATTTATTTTTTTTTATTTTTTTTTACTATTAAAGGACCACTATAGTGCCAGGAAAACATACTCGCCGGGCTCTGGGGAGAGGAAAGGGTTAAATCTTACCTTTTTTCCAGCGCCGGGCGGGGAGCTCTCCTCCTCCTCTTCGGCTGAATGCGCATGCGTGGCAGGAGCTGCGCGCGCATTCAGCCAGTCTCATAGGAAAGCATTTGTAATGCTTTCCTATGGAAGCTGGTGTCTTCTCACTGTGATTTTCACAGTGAGAAGCACGCAAACGCCTCTAGCGGCTGTCAATGAGACAGCCACTAGAGGCTTTAGAGGCTGGATTAACCCTAATATAAACATAGCAGTTTCTCTGAAACTGCTATGTTTATTAAAAAAAGGGTTAATCCTAGAGGGACCTGGCACCCAGACCACTTCAGTAAGCTAAAGTGGTCTGGGTGCCTAGAGTGGTCCTTTAATTGATTTTATTAACAATAATAACATTAATAAAAATACATAAACACAATGCAGTGTTCTTTAACCCCTTAAGGACTGGACTGTTTTTGCGATGTTGTACATTTGCGACCAGGCATATTTTTACACTTTTGTGGTGTTTGTGTTTGGCTGGAATTTTCCGCTCTCTCATTTACTGTTCCCATACAAATTATATATTGTTTTTTTCAGGACAAAAGGGGCTTTCTTTACATACCATTATTTATATAATCTCATGTATTTTAATTTAAAAAAAATAAAAAAATATGATGAAAAATTGAAAAAAATACATGTTTTTTGACTTTTACTTGAAAAATCTTTTACTCATCTACAAAAGCGAATTAAAAAAACTGCTAAATAGATTCAAAATGTTGTCCTGAGTTTAAAAATACCCCGTGTTTACATGCTTTTTTGCTTTTTTTTGCATGTTATAGGGCTATAGGTACAAGTAGAATATTGCGGTTTCAAAACATAAATTTTTTAAATTTATCAATAGTGACATTGTAACACTATTATCTGTCATAAATCTCTGAATAACACCCCACATGTACATATTTTTTTTAAAGTAGACAACCCAGGGTATTCAATATGGGGTATGTCCAGTCTTTTTTAGTAGCCACTTAGTCGAAAACACTGGCCAAAGTAAGCATTCATATTTGTTTGTGTGTGAAAAAAGTAAAAAAACTAAATTGAACGCTAATTTTGGCCAGTGTTTGTGACCAAGTGGTTACTAAAAAAGACTGGACATACCCCATTTGCAATACCTTGGGTTGTCTTCTTTTGCAAATGGTATGCCATCATGGGGGTAATTCTCATTCCTGGGCTACCATACGCTCTCAAAGGCAACGTAACCAACCTGGCCATTTTCAATGTAAAATATTTGACCCATATATTTGACCTTGTAACTTTCAAAAATACTATAAAACCTGTACATGGGGGGTACTGTTTTACTCAGGAGACTTTGCTGAACACAAATATTAGTGTTTAAAAACTGGAAAACGTATCACAACAATTATATCATCAGTAAAAGTGCTGTTTGTGTGTGAAAAATGCAAAAAAAGTCACTTTCACTGACAATATCATCGCTGTGATATGTTTTACTGTTTTGAATCACTAATATTTGTGTTCAGCGAAGTCTCCCGAGTAAAACAGTACCCCCCATGTACAGGTTTTAGGGTGTCGTAGAACGTTACAGGGTAAAATACAGTGCTAGCAAATTCAATTCTCTGGAATTTCGGCCTGGGTTGGCAGGCAGGTCCCTTAAATTGCAATCAATAAAATTACTGAATTATGTAAAACTATTACATAAATACGCACGTAGAATTTAAATATATATGCATATTTATATATTTGAAGTCTACGTGTATATTTATATAATTATTTATGTAATTTTGTATATGGACTTATGTATATTTCTTATTATTTTTATTTATTTTTATATACATAGATATATATACAAATTCATTCTAAGTGTATTTTGATATAAATATATATATATTAATTTTAAAATACAGTTAGAATAAAATTTCATATAGCTATATAATTTTTTTTAAATTTTTTATTATTATTTTAAAATTTTTTTATTTAATTTAAATTACTTATTATTTATATTTTATAATAATATATATATACAATATATATAGTTATTATATATATTATATATATATACGTGTGTAATTTAATTATAAGTGTATTTTTATATTAATATAAGTACATATTAATATAAAAATACACTTAGTATGGCATTATATATATGATATATAGACATATATTATATAGATATAATATATGTCTATATATCATATATACACATATATAATTATTATTTTTTTTTATTAACACTAACTTTATTTTTATTTTTGATTTTACACTAGCAGGGAGACTGCCTGTCAGCACAGGCAGTCCCCCTGCAGGCAGACACATGGACACCTATTGTGACCATGTGATCGCTGTGTTAAGCGATCACATGGCCACAGGGGTCCTAATCAGTGTGGGGAGACTGTCTGGGCTGCAGGCAGTCTCACCACAACCGGAGGAACACTGATCGCCGCCGGGGGAACGACGGCGATCAGGTAAGTACCCCCAGACCGTTAGGACGGTTCAGGACCGTCATCGGTCTGCAAGGCAAAAATGCCGATGACGGTCCTGAACCGTCCTCGGTCGCTAAGGGGTTAAATTGAACCTTACCTAAGCACTGCCCATTGCCATGCACTGCCATCACATCCCATAGCAAAAAGTAGTCCATACATTTTCTTATGTATAATTAAAACACTAAGATGATTTTTGATAAAAATGGAAAACAAGTCAAAATGGCACTAACACTTAGTTACTACCATTTTGACTATGGTTATGTAAAGTACATGTACTGGGGGTTTTATTTTAAATTTTTTTGTTTATTGACCCCACTCATGGTATTTGCTATTTAAACCCCTCCCTGTGGAGTTGGAGAATAATTTATTTTTATTTTAGTTTACCTAATGTCAGTCATTAACAGTAGCATCTTGCATCTGGAGATCAATGCAGGTATGACTTTATACATTAGTTATATGATTAAAGATACTACTTGATTGAAAGTTAGACATTAACATTTCCTTTCCAACTTTCCTATGAGAATGTGTTGGATTTTCTATACCTTAACAAGATTAGTTAAGGATTTTATGTTCTTTTAAGTAAGGATATAATTTAACCACTAGAGATGAAAATGTGAGCTTATATTTAAATCCAAATTAATTATAAGTAAAATAATATTCACTTTAGAAAAATAACATATATTGACAACATAAGTGTGTTTTTCCCACACAAAAATGGTGATATTACAAAAGTCATAAAACAAATGTTTTATGTACATTTTTTTCTTTAGGAAACATTTGAGAATATATCAAATATTAAAATAAAATGTGCACCTATGTCATTCAAACATTTTGATGAGCTACACTATTAAAAATAATTTTCAGGTATTAAAGCTGACAATGAACTGTTAAAAAATCACCTGTGCTCTTTGATCTGCATGTATTTGTTTGTCTTTTTTTTTAGTTTGATCCTGTTAGTGTATGTTACATAGCTGAAAAGAGACTTGCGTCCATCAAGTTCAGCCTTCCTCACATATGTTTTTACTGTTGATCCAAAAGAAGGCAAAAAAAAACAGTCTGAAGCACTTCCAATTTTGCAACAAATTAGGAAAAAATTCCTTCTTGGCCCTAAAATAGCAGTCAGATGTCTCCTTGGATCAAGCAGCTATTACCCCACTAATTAGAAATTATATCCCTGTAAGTTATGTTTTTGCAAGTATTTATCCAATTGCCATTTAAACATCTGTGTGAACTCTGATAAAACCACCTGTTCAGGCAGAGAATTCCATATCCTTATTGCTCTTACTGTAAAAAAACCTTTTCTTCCAGCCTAAATTTGTGACCTCGTGTCCTGTGTATAGCCCTGTTTATGAATAGATTTTCAGATAAAGGTTTGTACTGGCCCCGATTATATTTGCATAATGTTATCATATCCCATCTCAGGCACGGTTTTTCCAAACTAAAGAGATTTAACTTTTTTAACCTTTCTTCATAACTAAAATGCTCCATTCCTTTTATCAATTTTGTAGCTCATCTCTGCACTTTTTCTAGTGCCATGATATCTTTCTTTAGCGATTTATAAAGAGGCAAAATTATATTTTCATCCCGAGAATTTATGCCCCTATTTATACATGACAAAATCTTATTGGCCTTAGCAACTACAGATTGACATTTCATATTGCTGCCTATTTTGTTGTCTATAACAATTCCCAAATCCTTCTCGTGTGTGGTTATAACTAGTTCACTACCATTTAGGGTGTAAGTTGTTTGTACATTCTTAACCCCGAAGTGCATAACTCTGCATTACTCTACGTTAAATTTAATCTGCCATTTTAGTGCCCAGGGACACCACTTACCACTTTTGTCCAGCCTGAAAATTTACCATTAATGACAACTCGTTGTACTCTATCCTTAAGCTAATGTTCTACCCAAGAACAAGAATATTGATCTAGATTAATTTCTTTTAGTTTGAATACTAACCTATTGTGAGGAACCGTATCAAATGCCTTGGCAAAATCCAAGTAGATCACATCCACTGCAACACCCTGATCTATACTTCTATTTACTTCTTCGTAGAATGCAGTTAGGTTAGTTTGACATGACCTATGTTTCATAAAACCATGCTGATTATTGCTAATAACAAAATTCTTCCCAATGAATTCCTGAATATTATCCCTTAATAGCCCTTCAAATATTTTCCCAGTCACAGAAGTTAAGATCACAGGTCTATAATTTCCAGGCAAGGATTTTGAACCTTTTTGAAAAATAGGAACATCTGCCTTCTTCCAATCCTCTGGTACAACACCTGAAACAAAAGAATCTTGAAAAATTAAATGCAGAGGTTCACTTATTTCCCCACTTAGCTCCTTAAGTACTCGTGGGTGAATACCATCAGTCCTCAGAGCTTTATTTACATTAATTTTCTTTAACTGCTGTAGCACCTTGTCTCGAGTCATCTAATCACAAGTTATCTGCAAGTTTTTTTCAGCAATGTGTTTCTCTGTGTACTTGTTTTTTTCAGTGTATCATACTGTGTCTGTTTTTATTTAATCTGTTTATACTAACTTTAAAACTGTGTTATGTAGCAAAATCATGCATTGCAGCACAATAAAGTTCTATTTTATTATTTTATGTCTGTATTGCATTACATTTAAGATCCACATATATAAAGCGGTCCCAGAGAGTCCATGAGACACAGATGGTACCTTAAGGGGGCACTAGTTTTATGGGGCAGCACTTTAGGTATTAAGGTAGCAGCAGATTCAGAAGCAAAAATGCAAGTCTTTTTGCCTGTATGAATATGTTTGTGTATGCGTGTATGTGTGTGTTTGTGTATGCATGTATGTGTGTGTTGCTAAGTAGGTAAGTTTGTCAGTAGATAATTATATATGTGTGTGGATGATTATGTGTGTTTATATGAGACTGGTAAATTAGTTATGTGTGAGATGGGTATATTTGCTGACATCTGGCATGTAGGTAAGGGGCAGGCCCAGACTGGTCATTGGGCAACCCAGGCAAATGCTTGGTGGGCCACCTTTGCCATATGCTGAGGCCAGCCAGAGAGATTAAAGGATTTTCCCGGTCAGTACTTTTAAGAACAGGCTTGTGCAAAGTGTGTTATTCTGGCAATGTTTTCACTCAATATTGCTGGAGCCCGTGGGAGCAAACACCAGAGTGCACTCTGTCCCCCATCTTTTGGCCAAAGGTAACATTATGGAGGGAGCCATTAAGTATTTAATTGCTTCCCCTTTCTCACTCTACACCCTACATTCCCTATCCCTCACTTAAAAACACACACACATTACAGCCCCTATACATATAAATACACACACTTCATTCCCTGTGCATACACATACACAACAGCCTATATACACACAAACCACACAACAACTCCTAACAGACACACTCACTGCAGCCTTCATGCATATAACTTTACACTATAGCTCCAATGCATATACACATAGCACATCCCTATTCACATTTACACACTCTACACACACATACAAACTCTATAACCCCTAAAAAACACACCTTGCAGCCTGTGGACACACAAACATACTACTGCCCTTCCCACTCATATCACACCACAAACAAACCCTTTTATGCACACTACACCACAAACAGCCACATCTGCACACACTCAGTTTCACAAGCATCCACCAAACACATGCAACACCACAACCAGCTTCCAAGCACAACATTTACCAGCCCTGTAATTTACACTATACACTATACAAAGCAATACAACAAAAGAGAAATCTGACAGATTAAAACATTAGACAAACATTTAAGAGAAGAAGGTAGTATGTGTATGTAAGTGCATAAATAAAGGAACATGGACATTACCTGCTATGAGTAGCTCTCACGAATCAACCTCAACCAGTGAACTATACACACAAATCCCTTACAGCTCAATATATCTGACCATATTACCCTTACATTATTCCCTGATCTCCTGCAGTGGCACAACCACCCATGCTTCTTTCTGTCCCCTGGATGTAACTCTTCTATACAAATTTAAATTGATTCAAGGCATATGACCAGCTAGGTCAATCTCTTCTACAATAAACACTTTTCTCTTGATTTTCCTCTTTCCTTTTCTGTTGGTCTCTGAACAAGGTGCCCTTCGGACTTCGTACTCATCAACCTAATATTTGGCCTCTCTTCTATACTTTACTTCATCTTTACTCATTGTTGTCTTCTATTTTTTAAAAGATTTATTGCATTATTAGATCTTCTAGATTCTGTCTTCATCATACTCACAGAGATTGTTAAGCAGTATTCCTTATATTGGCAAGATGTCTTTCTTCACATTTCCATTTTACCCTAACAGCCTTTTGTCTCAATGTGCAATTTCCCTATAGATCGTAAGCTCATTGGAAGGGTTCTCTTTTCCTTTTGTTTTAGTGTGTCTAAATATTTATCTCCATAAGAACTGCTAGATAAATAAATATTCCATGTATGGTATAGCGTTTGACTGTTTTTGGTCCATTCCAAAAAGCTAGAAACTTTGAGATTTCCAGGTAAGGGGATTTATATAGAAGCATTAAGAAGAGTTTTTTCTCCCACACGGATATTTGCATGATATGATTGATCGGTTCTGCTGCTAGAGAACGGATAAAGATAACTCTACTCATATTTTATAGAACTTGAAATATTTCTCACTCTGTCTTTATCCATAGGGTTCTCTGTCAGAATTCCCATTCCTTTTTCAATATTTCAATTCTCATCACTTACTTGTCAATTCCAATTGACTTCTTTCTCCCTTTGTTTCTAGGATATATAAATTTAATAATAAAATTAATGCCACCAGTGTTTATCTGAGTTCGTACACTCTGGTATTCTTACTGAAATTCCAAAACAAAGATAATAAAAGCAGTCTGAATGGTAAAAATTGTGTAATAATATAATATTTTTTTTTAAATATGTAAGTGAGCTATATCTGACTATAGGTACTAGTTTCTGGTGCAAACTAATACAAAAAGATAAGTCCTGCACTCACTCTCATCACTCCTGGGCAGCAGCAGCGACCACAGTACTCATCAGCCCCAATATATAGTAAAAACCAAAGAAACTAGTTTATAGTGCAAACACACCATTTAGTAGGGGAACATTTTATTTGACATTTCACATATCGTAGGGATTGAAAATAAATAAATAAAACGCAGGCATGTCCAAGAATCTAAATATTGTGTTGCTTCGGGATACTTATTATAAATTAACTATATATGTGCAGTGGTTGAAAATGTCACATGGCCAATGCTGTTAGCACTCCAGCAATTTTGTGCAAAGATGTTGTGGTCTGTGTTTTTCTTGACTTTAACTATTGTGGACGTGCCACAGTATGGCTTTCACTCAGCTGAATTTGTCTCCAAACAAACTCTCGCTCTTTTCTTCCATTGAATCAAAATCTAGTCATAATACAGTTTGGTAATTTGCTAAATGAGTCATACATTTTTTAATGATTTTTGAATTACTTAAAGGCTTATATACAGCACTCCACAAGAAATGATCTTTAATAACTTGCTTCCCCATTTTCTTTACGGCAGTCATATTACCCGTCCAAGGGGCATCCACATAGATACTACTTTACTGAAAGGGTAGTTAATTCCTTGAATATTCTTACAATAAAATAGCGTAACAGTTTTATCTAGAAAAAAAAGTATTCTTGTACCTAAAAAGAATCAAGACATTAGTATAAGATTTATAATAGACTTGTTTAATGGGGCAAATGGCTATCTGTTTTGGCTATCTATGTTTTTATGTGTAAGGTGTCTTTTGGGTTTATTACTGTACTGAAAGATGTATCTTTTTTTTTTTCACTGAACCTTCAGGAGGCAATAGGAGTTAATTCAACTAGAAAGAACTTTGAGAAGCAGCTATTTTTCCAAACCCAGGCAGTCCTTTATAGAGAAGCATTTATAAACAAATTAGATCACTTCCTCCCAAAGCTGCCAAGAGGAAACTGTGCCTTCTGCAACCAGGCACTTGTAGATATCTGAAGAAGTCTACTGCGATATGTGACAGGACAGCTTCTCAGATCTCCCCAGTAGGGATGTGCATGGGCAAATAATTTGGTTTGGTACTTCCGAAATTCGGGACTTTGGCAATTCGGGACTTCGGCAATTCCCTAACCTCCACCCCTAACCCTTACTCTACCCCTAAACTGACCCCTACCTATAACCCTACCCCTAACCCTACCCCTAACCCTACCCCCTAACCCTAACACCCTACCCCTAACCCTAACCCTCCTCCTAATCCTACTCCTAACCCTAACCCCTTACCCTAACTCTAACCACCACAACCACTTAGGGTTAGGGGTAGGCTTAGAGGTAGAGTTAGGGGTAGGGTTTGGGTTAGATTCCTGTCATCATTCTGGTAATTTATCTCTTGTTTTGCCACTTTTCAGAAATCCAGAAAAGCACTTTGGCACTTCCGAAATTCTGCAATTCGGTTCGGCACTTCTGAAATCTGGCACTTCTGCAATTCGGTTCAGCACTTCCAAAATTCGACACTTTGGTTCGGCACTTCCGAAATTCGGCACTTTGGTTCGGTTCGGCATTTCCAAAATTCGGCACTTCCGAAATTCGGCAATTAGGACATTTGGAAGCATCCGAATGTCCAAACTGACGAAATTCGGCTGAATTTACATTCGGAACTAAACGAATTGCTCATGTCTACTCCCCAGCATGTTTGCGTCTGGCACCCTTTTGCGACATACAAAGGCACATTATGGGTCATCCATGGCACACATGCCCCAGTTTAATGACGTGTGTTGTGTGTTGGTTCTAATACATATGTATAGGGGCTGTAGTAAGTGTGTATAGAGGTTATAGTGTGCATGTATGTGTGTGAGTACATTCATGTATGTAGTGTACATGCATGTATCTATTGTGAGTATAGTGTCTATTGTATTGGTGTAGAATCGTGGAGTATATGTGTATGAATGTAGGGGTATATTTGTGTGTAGTGTTGTGTGTTTTTATGTACTGTTGCCATTTGAAAGCAATGGTTTACTCGCTATGTATTGTTGGCCTTTGAATGTAGGGGTTTGTCTGTATGCAGTGTTGATGTTTGAATGCAGGGGTGTATTTGTGCATAGTGTTGGAGTTTGAATGTTGAGATGTATGCACATATACATACACACTGCCAAAAGCACATATATAGACACATCCGAACACACAGACATACAGAAACACACAGACAAACATGCACACTGGCACACATATACAAACACTAATGCACATATAGATAAAACACTGACACACATACCGATACACAGGTACCAACAAGTAGATACACAGACACACACTGGCACACATGCAGATACACAGTCATACACAATGACACACATGCAGATACACAGACAAACAGATACATTGACACTCATACAGACACACAGGTAGATACACTGACACACATACAGACACAGATAAACACATACAAATACACATACAACAGTGATAGATAAACTGACACACGTGCCTACAGATACACATATATACAGACACAAAAATAAATACACTGACACACATACACACAGATAGATACAGACACACACAAACACACATACATAGACACACATACAGTCACAGATAGATACACTGAAACACATACAGATATGGATAGATATACAGACAGACACAGACTCACATAAATACGCACAGATAGATACACTAACACACCTATAGGGAGCTGGAGGGTGGCTTCCCTGGGGTCCAGTTGGCTGGCTGGGGCTGTTGGGAGTCAGAGGTTCTCTCACTCCTCTCCTCTCCTCTCTGCTTTCTTTCTGTGTGGCTGCATAACTGCAATGTGGGAGGAAGTGACCGCCATCCAATGGGCCCCCCAAGTGTGCAGACAGCTGCACTGGTGGTAGTTCCGCCACTGTGTACTAAATACTAAAATAAAAAATGTGTTTCATCTTTCGGGCAATTCCCCAGCCTAACCACTTTAGTCATTTCAGAATTGTATTTCTACAGAAATTGTTACATTACACAATGCCTGATTTTGATTTTTATTCAGGGTTATTCGATATTTGTCATAACATTATTTGTCAGGAAACAGAACAATTATATCAGTTTCCTTATTGTAAACATTTTGCAATAGATAGATAGATAGATAGATGCTTCTATATTCTAGAAGTGACTATTAATGAATGTGTATATTTATAGAGGGATATATATTTTTTACACAAAATTTACTGCAAAGAGGTCTATTGTACTGAAAGGCCCTCCAGTCTTCTTGAGCTGTCATTGTATGTCTAATAAATTTATCTGCCTCACACATGTTTACCTCAGGGACATTTAGCTAGTCATAATTGACTTCTGAACACAAACAAACCTACAGGCAATCCTTAATCCATATGGGTCCGCTTCCTCTGGGAAACAAATAATTGCAAGGCCATTTAACCTCTTTGCTGCAATGCATCGTGTTATCGGCCACTGTGGAGCTGAAACATTTAAAAACATTTTGAAGTCGTCTGATTGCTGTATTGTAGGTGGAATCCTAAAGTTACAATTTATAATTTATATAACTGATATAAGGATAATGAGGTCCTCCGAACGCTACTGTACATGAGGTATCAGTGATCAGTATTATGAAACAAATATATGATGACAAAAAGCAACAAACACAATCTTTAATACAAATTAAATATTTCAGTTCTAGAGGGTGGACATTTTGGGGTGGTATAAATGATTATTACAGGTGAAACTCTCCTGACGCAAAAATTCTTGACCGGTCCGCCGTCTTTCTAAAATTTTTCAAATGCATGAAAGTATAAATGGTTTCGCATAACTGTTTCATTACTGAAGACACAAAAAAATCTCTGCATTTCTTTCCTCTGCTCCTTGTCATCAAAATATAAATACCTAGTGGGGTTTTTTACATGCTCATTAAATAAAAACAGCTTGCACGAGCTAGAAATTTGTAACGTCTCCACGGATCTCATTCACTAGTAAAAAGTTCACGATGTACTGGGAAGACAGAATTAGTATGACCATCCTACTAGTTACACAAATAATAATTCACTTCATTAAGATCTAAATGTTGTTCCCTTGAAGATTCGACGCTCAGACTATGAAATTTCAGTTTATTATGCTGTGGGAAAAAAAGACAAAGGAAAAGAAATGCATTAAATCGAGAAATACGCTGTAACACAGATTGGAGTCGTAATTGCATCCTGTGTGCCTTAATTTACACAGTGACCTAAATAACTGTGACTTGCTACACTCCGCGGAGGGCTTCACATGTCACAGTAGCACTAAGTCCTACAAAAAAAGGAATTAATTAGGAAAACAGAAAATGTTGAGCGTTTGTGTTTTTCTTGTAGAAATGTAGATATCTAATATGTATATATATCTTTGATTATATATAGAAAATGAAATACTTAAGAAAAGATTGTTTTCCAGTTCGTTAAAGTCATATCTGTTCAATGATCCATTTTTGCTTTCAATATTATGTACTTTATCAATAATTGTTTAGTTTAACCCCTCTTCCCAGTCTTTTCCCAGATACTAATGGGTTTACATTATTCTACTGCATTGCTTTATATATTGGCAATTAACAAATAATTATAATAATACCTTAGATTACAGTCACTACAAACAGCTCCTACACTATAGGGCCCCCATTTGTATCCATATTATGCATCTTCCAGCACCTCCTCATTCATTTTAGGGTTTCTTTCATCTTAGAACCAACTCCCTTCATTAAAGGTCTCTGTCCCGGCACTCTAATTTATTCTCTTATCCACTTTCCTTTATTACTTCTCTTAAGAACAGGACACCTCCATCCAGAAATACCTTGTCACTTCAGAACACCTCAATATTTGATACCGAGCATTCCACCACTCCTCCCTCGCACTTACGATCCCATATACACAGTACTTAATTTTTAAATGTAAATTAATCTTCTTTCATTAAAGACTCCCTTTGAGAACACATGCAAAATAACAACAGGCAACATTCCTATAATGATAGGTATATGTTTATTAGGGGGATGCCACCACACACAAAGTGTGATTTTTTTTTTAACTTAAGAGCCTTAATTGTGTAAGATTAAGGCTCTTGTTGTCATGGTATGTGTGGTTCATGTGTACTTCTGTAATCCTTGACCTCAGCTTGTTTTTGACTTTGCTATTTCTCTGCCTATTTACATGTTAAAGGGACACTATAGTCACCAGAACAACTACAGCTTAATGTAGTTGCTCTGGTGTGTATAGTATTTCACTGCAGGCTTTTCAAATTAAAGGCAGCATTTACATTACTTTCTAGGAACACCTCTAGTGGCAGTCACTCAGATGGTCCCTAGAGGTGCTTCCTGCGTCAGTACTGCACAGAGTGTAGCACAAATGTTCAGCATCTCCATTGCCCTGCATTGAAACACTGAACTTTCCCCATAGAGATGTATTGATTCAATGCAGCTCTATGAGGAGATGTTGATTGTAGCAGCACAATGTTTTGCCTCTCGCGCGCAATAGCCTCCGGAAAGCATTGGATTGGCTTAGATCATCAAGTTTTATGATCTCAGCCAAGAAGGTGGCGTGAGGGGACAGGGCCAGGTATGACTAGTGCTGAAAATAAAGTGAGTTTAACCATTTTTTTTTAATGCAGGCAAGGGGGTAGCATATTTGTATTCCTGCCACCACTAAGTCTGTCCACCACTAAAGTCCAATAATACATAACTATCCCTTTTTCTATTCTACTTTGTGTCTAATTCAACATGTTGGGTTACATCCTATCCTGACACTTGTGAGCCAAAACAGCGCACCATTTAAAGGGTGGCATTCCCCCTAATATATACCTATTCCTCCTAATAAATACCTATCAGCATTTTGAGAATGTTGCCTGTTCTCTTTTTACACATATTGCCTTCACATTTGTGGTGTCCATTTTCCTGGTTGGATATAAGGTGGAATCAGAGTGCAGTGAATCTTGTTGTTAATTCTGGACAAACATGCTGCTTTCACAAGTTCTTTAAAAGGAAAGAATGTTTCTAAGGTATAGAGAATTTCTGCAGAAAACACACCTACTCGGATGAGTATATTTCTTTTTATATTAATAATTGCACTTTAATTTAATAGTAGTAATTTTTATAAAGCATTAAAATGGTGGACAATCCATGAGTCTCTTCAAGAAGTCAGAATGTATTCTCTTCTCCCTGCTGCATGACTCTGAAAATGTAATTAGAAAGGCCAAGTGTACCAGTTGAAGATTTCTTTTTCTCAAAAAGATTGCTGTTGGAGCACTGGACAACAACTAATTAGGGGATCCCATGCAAGATGTGCCTCAGGGGAAGCCTAAAGGAATGTAAACCACACTGAGTTTAACTGGGGTAGCAGACATTAATCAGCATTTGCTGCTATCTTAAGCCTGCATACATAAATAATTAAATAGGTGTCAATCTAAATTGGAAAATATTTCACTTTTAGGTAGAAGACTGGGTGGAGAATTAAAATATAATCTCTGTTGGGAAATGATCATGAGAAAATCCACTGTAATATTATGAATTCAATAACACTTTATCTGCATTGCTGCTCATGGTGACAGTCTTATGATGCATCTTTACTAATAAAGAATCTGCATGTTATTCCTCAGTTTCCTCGGTTTTGGGATATGTTTATGTTAATTTTTGAGGAACTGTTATAGTGATGCAACAGCGTCATGAGTTTTAAACATATTAATTAATGCTAATTTACTTAGTTTATCACATCATGAGATATAATTAAAAAATGTCTTTCTTTTGTTAAAGCAAAGTTGTCTTTGCATATTTTTCATAAGTGTAAGGTATGTTTACTTACCTTAAGCTGTCTCATGGCCACCACCATCTTCTTTCTCTAGGTCTTCTTTGGTGCTTCATCTGCCAGGAGCTGTATTCTTGCGCATGCACAACAGTACAACACTAAGGCTTATGGAGGATACCACAAGAAGATCCCCCGTGAGAGCCTCCATAGATGATGTCTCATGATGAGTGAGACAATAAATGAATCCCACAGCTGTTACTTATGACAGCTGCTGGAATTGGACAAATGTTGACGGTGGAGATTCGCTTTTTTGTCAAGTTTTCTCATTCTCTGGTTTGTCAAGACAAAGTAGTCTCTATTTCAAGACAATAAGAGGCTACATCAAGAACTTGATGGGAAAGTGTAAAACAATTCTAGAAGCCAATTCCAGGACAATAACACAAGTGAACATCAAATGTGTCATACTCCAATGTGATGTGCTATCCCCGATACTGTTCTGCATACACCTCTACCCCTTTAGCCAGATTATCAAAAAGAGTGGATAGGGATACAGGTTCAAGAGTGGAGCTACCATTAGACACCCACTCTACATGGATGGCATGATGGCATCAAGCAGTTTGCCAAGCATGAGCAGGACATTGACTTACTGATCCTCCTAACTAGGTTATACAGCAAGAAAACTGGAATGTTGATAAGCATGGGTGGATGATAGCAAAAAGAAGGAAGATGATCAGGACAGAAGGAGTTCAAGTACCAGAAGGCCAAATAGGAGATGCAGAGAACTGCTGGGGGGAAGCACAAACACATGGCAACCATGAGGAAGAAACAAGGAGTATAGCAACATCAAAGTACCTTCAGAGAGTCAGACAGGTCCTGAAGTCCCAGCTCAATGGCAAGAACAAGATCCAAGCCTTCAATATATGTGCCCTTCCAGTAATCAGTTACCCAGCTGGAATGATAACTTGCCTTAAACTAGAAAAGCTACAATTTCTGGGGAAATTGTGTGCAGTGTTCTTGCCTCCACCAGTAGTCTACAACTGGAGTGGGCGGAGTAACTGATATTATTTATTTATATAGCACATTTAATTGCAACGTTGTTGCCCAAAGTGCTTCACAGTTACATTAAAACATGCATTTATAAAAACATTAGCAGGTGTACAAAAGGCCCTGTTTATGACATCACTTGCTGCTCCAGCCTGGCACAGGTCAGAGTATTTTGGCGGTTGCCATCTTCAAACGGTCGTATTTTAAAAACTATACATCCTACTGTGAAGAGCTTTACATTGTGAGAATCACAAGACCATGATCTACATTTTGATGCATAATATGTCTCTGAGGTATTAAAAATGAAGGCACAGTCACAGTTTAATAATTGCCCTTCGAGTTTAAGCTGGCTAGAGTGAAGTTTCAATGAATGTCAATGGATGGTGTGGTCATATTGTGAAAACTATCAGGACTATGGCTTAGCCGTGGACATTTCTAGTGGCAGCAGGGATAGCTGAATGTTTTGATATAAGATTTGTCTAGGTGGGCTTGCAAATGAGTGAGAGGTGGCAGTTTAGAAATCATATCCTGATTTTTCAGCTTTTGCCAGCTCCCACTCTAGTTTTGAACATTTTGCCATTCATTCCTATAGGACCAATTTCGCCACAAGAACGACGATATTCCGTGAACCATTCAGCGAAACGTTCCACAAAGTAATAGCAATCCAATCAGGAACAATCCGCACGTTTCGGTATATTTCTGTCTATGTAATGTAAAAACTGTGGGAGGAGTTAGGGTGGTAAATTTGGCTATAATAAGAATAAGAATAAATATATGTGAGATAACATTAAGTGGTCTTGCTATGCAAGAACACTTAAAAAGTACTAGTCCCCATGGATGTCAAAACCCAGAAACTCACTATGAATGGAGGATTCCACATGAAATCCAGCACCCAGAGACTGTACACCAGCCAGAAGTAAGGAGGTCAGGGCTGATGAGTGTCAAGGCCGCAGTCCAGGATGAAACACAAAACATCCACAAGTACATCAAGAAGATGGCACCAAAAGATGAACCACTAAGGGAATGCCAACAACAGATAGAATATGCAGAAAAGGAGGAGGTTACATGGCAAGACAAATATGCATGGGGTGTACTATTGGCAGATAGTGGATGTGGCTCACATTACAAAATCCTACCAGTGGTTGCACGATGCAGGACTGAAAGACGGCACGGAGGCACTAATCCTTGAAGCACAATAACAGGCCCTCAGCACCAGATCAAAATAAGCAGGGGTCTACCACATGAGGCAAGACCCAAGGGACAGACTGTGCAAAGAGGCCTCTAAGACAATCCAGCATATAGTAGCTGGATGCAAGATGTTAGCTGGGACAACTAAGTTGCTGGGATTCTGTACCAAAATATCTGCACCAAATACGGGCTTGGCCTGCCTAAGTCCAGATGGGAGATACCACAAAGGGTAGGTGAGCTTGACAGAGCTATGATCATGTGGGACTCTCAGATCCAGACAGATAAGCAAGTAATGGCCAACAAATCTGACATCATGGTTGTAGACAGAGCAGAAGACTGCGGTGGTGGTGGATGTGGCAATACCCAGTAACTATAACATCAGGAAGAAGGAACATGCGAAGGTGGAAAAATACCAAGAACTAATAGAGGAGCTAAAAAGGATGTGCAAAGTGATGGCAGTAGTAGTCCCAGTTGTGATAGGTGCATGCGGGGCTGTGACTCCCAAGTTGGGGGAGTGGCTTAAACAGATTCCATGTGTAACATCTGACATCGCTGTCTAGAAGATATTGCACAGAGCCCCATGACTCCCATACAATTTTTATCTTTATTCATTTGAGTGCTGGTCAAATCTGACTACTGACCAAGCCAGCAGCATAAGCAAGTTTGTCAAAATATTTATTAACATCACATAAGTTAGGACAGGCCATCCCATCAAGATGTAGTTGGTTTATAAGGACACTTTCTTATTTTTGTTTTTGAGGGGGAGGACCAACCCCTTTGATTCTGACCTTTGACATAACCACATAATAAACACACAAAATAAACTAACTTGCAGGTTCCACAGAGCAGGTTCATAAAATACAGTCAAAATTAGGGCTGATCCAAGGGTCACTGAAGCTTGGGTGCAATAATATTTTTGGTGCCACCAGCTGGATGTGACTACAGTTGTGCTCAAAAGTTTGCATACCCTTGGAGAATTGGTAATATATGTACCATTTTCAAAGAAAACATGAGTGAGCAGGCACAATTTTTTTTTTATTTCTTATGGTATTCATATTCAACTGTAGGCTATAACAGAAAAGAATGACACAATCATAAAACAAAACATGGCAACAAAGAATAAAATGAAATGACTTCTGTTCAAAAGTCTGCATACCCTTAGTTCTTAATACGGTTTATTGCCCCCTTTAACATCAATGACAGCATGCAGTCTTTTGTAATAGTTGTCTATGATTCCCCTAATTCTTGGGTGCCCATTCGTCCTGGCAAAATGCCTCCAGGTCATGAAAAGTCTTTGGTCGTCTTTCATGAATTGCACTTTTGACATCTCCCCAGAGTGGCTCGATGATATTAACTTCAGAAAACAGTGATGCCCACTCCAGAACCTTCACCCTTTTCTGCTGTAACCACTGGAGGATCAACTTGGCCTTGTGCTTAGGGTCATTGTCCAGCTGGAAAATCCAAGAGCGTCCCATGTGCAGCCTTCTTGCAGAAGAATGCAAATTTTCTGCCAGTATTTTCTATTTAACATGCAGCATTCATCTTGCCATCAATTTTCACAAGATTCCCCATGCCTTTAGAGCTCACACACCCCCCAAAACATCAGTGAGTCACCACCATGATTCACAGTGGGGATGATATTTTTTTCACTATAGGCCTTGTTGACCCCTCTGGAAAACATAGCGCTTGTGGTTGTGACCATAGAACTCTATTTTGGTCTTGTCACTCTAAATTACAGTGTGCAAGAAGCTGTGAGGCGTGTCAAGCTGTTGTCGGGCATATTGTAACCAGCTTTTTTGTGGCATTGGTGCAATAAAGGCTTCTTTCTGGCAACTCGACCATGCAGCTCACTTTTGTTCGAGTCTCATCGTATTGTGCTCCTTGAAACAACCACACCTTCTTTTTCCAGAGCAGCCTGTATTTCTCCTTAGGTTACCTGTGGGGTTTTCTTTGTATCCTGAACAAATTCTTCTGGCAGTTGTGACTGAAATATTTCTTGATCTACCTGACCTTGGCTTGGTATCAAGAGATCCAGAAATTCTCCACTTCTTAATAAGTGATTGAACAGTACTGACTGGCATTTTCAAGGCTTTGGATACCTTTTTATATCCTTTTCCATCTTTTTAAAGTTTTGTTACCTTGTTACGCAGGTCTTTTGATAGTTCTTTTCTGCTCCCCACGGCTCAGTATCTAGTCTGCTCAGTGCATCCACGTGAGAGTTAACAAACTCATTCACTATTTATACGCAGACACTGATTGCAAATTAAAAGCCACAGGTGTGGGAAATTAACTTTTAATTGCCATTTTAACCTGTGTGTCACCTTGTATGTCTGTAACAAGGCCAAACATTGAAGCAATTTGGCAAACTTGGCAATTTGGGTGATTTCTGTTTTCAATACGATTTAAAAAAGACTGATAATAAATGGCATTATATGATCACTATCCTTCAATAAAATCATTTTTTGTATGATCAGTCATATTTTCAAAATCAAGCGCCACCTCTGTCCACATACAGCTTCTTAGGACCATCTGTTTCCCAAAATAGCTAACCAGTGCCATATTTGTGCCCAAATAGCTTATCAGTCAGATCCAGAGCCTAATCTCGGGAGAGCCACTGGTAGTGGGCTGCATTGCGATGATAGGGGCTGTAATTGAGAAATTAGGGGCTGTAGTGGGGGGCTAGGGGCTGTTGTGTGGAGGTAGAGACTGTAGTAGGATGGTTAGGGGCTGTAGTGGAGAATATAGGCTGTAATTGGGGGTTAGTAAATCTAGTGGGGAGATATGGGGCTGAATTGAGTGGGATGGCTGCAATTGGGGAAAGGGGCTGTGGTGTGGGGCATATGGACTGTAATTGGGGAAGGGGTTGTAATGGGGAGTAGGTACTGTAGTGGGGATAGGGGTGTAAAAGAAGGTATAGGGAGTGGGACTCAAGTGCGTGGATATGTACTGTGGTAGGGGAGATAGGGGCTGTAGTGGGTGGGTAGAGGATTTCGTCGGTGGGTATGGGCTATTAACAGGCAAGGCTGACTTCTCTGATAAGTTTTAGTACAAAGCCACTTTATATTCTACAGGGTTATTCACTAAGGTTAGAAATTTTCTTTGGAAACCACCCATTTTCTTTGGAAACAACTCCAACTCTTTGGGCCCTCCAGCTTCACCAGGTAACATGTCACCCACTTCCCGCCCCTCAAAAAATGCTTATCAGTGCCATATTTGTGCACTGCTTCCCACTGCCACCTCTGTCCACACATAGCTTCTTAGGGCCATCTGTTTCCCAAAATAGCTAACCAGTGCCATATTTGTGCCCAAATAGCTTATCAATGCCGTGGTCAGGTCCAGAGCCTAATCTCGGGAGAGCCACTGCGGTGATAGGGGCTGTAATTGAGAAATTAGGTACTGTAGTGGGGATAGGGGCTGTAGTGGAGAGAAGTGATAGGGACTCAAGTGCGTGGATATGTACTGTGGTAGGGGAGATAGGGGCTGTAGTGGGTGGGTAGGGGCTTTAGTGGGTGGGTATGGGCTATTAACAGGCAAGGCTGACTTCTCTGATAAGTTTTAGTATAACGCCACTTTATATTTTACAGTGTTATTCACTAAGGCTAGAAATCAATGCAAATTCTAAGTGAATTTCACACTTAGGGCCATAGTAACTGTACTGAAAGCAGGCCCGGACTGGCCATCGGGCACACCGGGCAAATGCCCGGTGGGCCGCGGTGGCCATGGGCCGAGGCCGGCAGGGGAGGTCCCAGGATCTCCCCTGCCGGTCTATGCTGGGCCGGCACTCTCCTAGCGCCGGCCCCGCTGTTTGCCATGGAGGGCCAGTGGGGAGATCAAAGCTCTCCCTCACCGGCCCAAATGTGGCCGCCGGCGGGGAGGGAGGGAGACAGGCAGCCGCCAGGAGAGGAGAACCCGGTGGAGCTCTACCTTGCAGCTCCGCCGGGTTCCTCTCGCGAGATCCGGCGCGTTGCCACGAGGACCACCAGGGAACCCCGCCTGCCAGTCCCAGCGTGCCCCCCCCAGGCTAAAGGTAAGAAGGGGGGGGAATAATGGCTGTTTTTGTTTATTTACCCCCCTACACACACACACAATAACATTTATACAGCACTCTAACACCCATCACACTCTCAGCACTCTCTCACACACACAACACTCTCACACCCATCACACACAGCACTCTCACACACACAGCACTCTCACACACACAGCTCTCTCTCACACACAGCACTCTCACACCCATCACACACAGCACTCTCACACCCATCACACACAGCACTCTCACACACACAGAACTCTCTCACACACATCACTCTCTCACACACAGCACTCTCTCACACACAGCACTCTCACACCCATCACACACACAGCAATCTCTCACACACATCACTGTCTCACACACAGCACTCTCTCACACACAGCACTCTCACACCCATCACACACAGCACTCTCTCACACACAGCACTCTCTCACACCCATCACACACAGCACTCTCACACAGCACTCTCTCACACACAGCACTCTCTCACACACAGCACTCTCACACCCATCACACACAGCACTCTCACACCCATCACACACAGCACTCTCTCACACACAGCACTCACACCCATCACTCACACCCATCACTCACACAGGGCACTCTCACACACACGGCACTCTCACACACACGGCACTCTCACACACATACTGCACCCCACATACACACACACAGGGCACCTCACACACACGGCACCTCACACACACGGGGCACTCCACACATACTGCACCCCTGATGATTAGGCACCTGTGACCACTTCAGCTTAATGAAGTGGTCTTGGTGCCAGGTCCTTCTAGGGTTAACCTATTGTTTTATAAACATAGCAGTTTCAGAGAAACTGCTATGTTTATCAATGGGTTAAGCCTTCCCCCAAAGCCTCTAGCAGCTGTCTCATTGACAGCCGCTAGAGGTGCTTGCGTGCTTTTCACTGTGAAAATCACAGTGAGAGCACGCAAGCGTCCATAGGAAAGCATTATAAATGCGTTCCTATGCGACCGGCTGAATGCGCGCGCAGCTCTTGCCGCCCGTGCGCATTCAGCCGACGGGGCGGATCGGAGGAGGAGAGCTCCCTGCCCGGCGCTGGAAAAAGGTAAGTTTTAACCCCTTTTCCCTTTCCAGAGCTGGGCGGGAGGGGGTACCTGAAGGTGGGGGCACCCTCAGGGCACTATAGTGCCAGGAAAACGAGTATGTTTTCCTGGCACTATAGAGGTCCTTTAACATACACACTCTGGATCCCCTATACACACACTAGATTCCTTGTAAGCAAACACATACTACACCCCTAAACACACACACACTATAGCCTGTATGCACACACTTGCTATATCCCCAATACACACATTCTCTACAGCCCATAGCCACATATGCATTACATTACACCACAAACACAACACGACTAAAACCGACCTTATTACACAATACCACACCACGACCAGCTCACTCTACACACACGGAATACCACAAGCAGGCTCCAAACACATGCACAATACTCTTTCCTGGCCCTTTTGTCTCCTGGTATCCATTTATAGAGACACCAGAGACAAGTTGCAAGGAAACACAATGCAAGCATGTTATTAAATTTACTTGCACTGTGCAGAACAAATACAGGACTTTTTTCTCATGCTAGAGCTTTTCAGCAGAGCTGGAAGAGCATTAAACCAACATGCTCACTTTGAGAGGAGGCGTGTTTGTCATTGGTGATGACAAAACACACCTCCTCTGCCCCGCCCCCTTTTTAGTGGGCCGCTGTGTTAAAAAAATGCCCGGGCCGAATTTTTCTCCCAGTCCGGCCCTGACTGAAAGCTTAGGTGACTTTGAAAATGTTTCAGTTTTAGCTGTTTTCACCTTAAATTTGAAAATCCCTTTAAATTCTCACTTTAGAAAATAACACTGACAGTGTTACCTGCCTTTCTCTTCCATAATTAATTGTGAATGCTGCTTATAGAATTCTTAAAATTGATGTTCCTTAGCAAGCCTTAGTGAAGCAACAGAGCTTATGAAAAGTCATAAAGGGGGTTACATACTCAATTATAACAATTTAATATTTAAAAATATTTTGAATCTCTATAATATTAACACCTTTTTTTGTAGAATGTATATCAACAAAGTAAATAGAAGGTGGCATACACAGACAACTCATCTCAATCAGTACTCCTCATTAGAGTGCATGACTTTAGCTTTTACTGGGAAAATTTATGGTACACGACTACAGCCCTTCTAAGGAATAAGACAATCTCTCTCCCAAGGATAAGAAACTTGAAGCCTGCAAATGAAGCACAAAGCAGACAAAATGATGATTCTACTCTATAAGGAGAATCTTCTATAAAAAGTACCAGAGCAGAACCAAAGCCCATTTCCCGTCGTACTGAATTCATTTTACCTGTTCTCTAAGGTATTTCATTCCCACCTACTAAAGCACTGAAATATGGGATGTGTGAAACAGAAGATCTGTGGAATAAAATACATGGTTCATTAAACAAAAAGCAAGGAATTAAAGTGTATAGCAACCAAAGAAGGTTTTATTGTTGTATGCAAAAAAAAAGAGAACACTGTAGGACAATATTCAACTGACTCCAGGGTGCTTACATTCAATTAGTGGTGACAGAATACTCTGTGGTGGAGCATGTGTCACTGAGGGCTCAAGTACCCCAGGGCTCCTTGTATACTCTAATTAGGTTAAGAAACATATGAGGCACAAGGGATTGCTTTCTAAATTAAACTTGAACTTTGATTTGCAACATGTTTGTTTATGAAATAAAATTGGGAGAAATATATTACGGTTTAAATTCCATTTCTGTTGGGTAGTCGGGAAGGAAAGCTTTCCCTCTCCGTGCCATCGGTGATATTTAATCATTATTCTGATGTTCAATGTTTAATGTGATTTGTTAACCCTATCTACTTTTTATCTTTTCTGCTATGTACTAACAGACTGTGAATATTTCTATAGAAAAAAAAGGAATAGCTTAGAACTGTAGTTGTCGAGGTAGGGCTGTAGTTGGTGAGGTAGAGATGGAGCATCCCAGTGTTATACAGAAATGGGTTGCTCTTTCTCTAAAGCTTCTTATACAATCCACCTGTCACTCTTACAGTTTATGTATCTGCATTGTATTCGTTTCTCAACCCCGCATATTTTTTCCAACACCATATCTTTGATGATGGATTCCAGTCAGTTTAGTCAACTTTAGTCATTGCCACCACATACCCTTTGAGTCCACAAACTTGGCTGTTGTTGCATGAGAGCATAAGCATCATTACCCATACCCAACTTAGACTTTGGATGGACTGTCACCCTGCCCCCCACCCCCACCCCCCTTTCCTTGCAATTAGTGTGTCTAGGGTTTAGTTTTTGTACATACTTTTTTGGTTTATGTTTATTTTCCTTTAAACTCCTTAACCTACTTTATTTCCCTTGCCACCATGCTTGACTGTGATAGAAAGCATCAAATGCCCAGCAATCGTTAATTCACTCCACATATGGGATAAAATAAAAACTAAATACGATCTGGCAGGTAATCTCTCTCCCTTAAATCCAGTCTGATGAAATAGGCAGTTTGCCCAAGGCATGAGTATGCATGATTTAAAAAAAAAAACTTAGAAATAGCAGAGTGTAATAAATTCGTCTTTTTCTGTGTTTTTTCCAAGTCGATTTAAATAAGTCTTTTATGTATATATCTTCTTGGGTAAAATGCTCGCCAGGTTGATATACGTCTATAATAACCAAAAACACTAATACGCAATCTGACTTACAGTTTCTTCAGGTTTATTCTTACAGTTACTGATACATAATAAAACAACAAAGGATGTTACAGGATAATGGATGTTCAACAGCAGATGGTAATTGCTGGACTCCTGAAGGGAGAGTTAGACTCTACATAGTTAGAGGACAGCCAGACAAGAAGAACAACCTTGTGGTCCTTTGTTCATTATCCTATATAGATATGACCATGATGACTTCAGAATATAACCCAAGCCATATAATGACAAGACCCCCAATCCACATTCCAGACTTCTCCGACAAATAAAGCCTTGTGACAGTGATACCATCTGTTACTTATGTCAATCCAGACATCCATACATATTCAAAAGAAACATAGAATATGAAATATTTTAAACTGAATTTTGTCTAAAGAGCAAATGTTCAAAATATTGTTCCACTGGCATGGCCCCCCGGTCCAGTTGTGTAAGTTTGGAAAAACCCTATGAATCTCTGTTGGATCTCTGTTGGTGCCTGTGTGGACACAGAGGCCAGTTCCTCCATATGCGGTGAGACTGTCCAAAGATACATGGGTTCTGAGAGGGCATCAGAGGTTTAGTATTAAAAGTATTTCAGAAATCATTTGATTTTCAATCCCTGGCCATTTCTACTTTTTCATCCTACCGAGCTTTTCTATACAGAAAAAAACTATTTAATATGATAACTTTGACAGCTAGATGGCTGAATGTTGATGCCTTTGCAGGATGTCACAATGAAAATTGAGGAAAGCCTTTAGATAGATGAGTTAAGCTCTAAAGTCAGACATTCTTCCACCTCCTTCCATAAGGTGTGGGATCCATGGAAAGAATATATGACAAATAAGAGTTAAACAGTAATTGGGATAAAGTGCAAGAGTCACGCATTGCTACAATCCACCTTTTCTTTTCCCTACTCATTTGCTCCTTTCTTTTTTCCTTATCTATTGAATAGTCTTTAAACCTTCCAAAACTTAGAGGAATGAATAAAGCATTACTTGGAAAATCCACCGAGAATTACATTTATTGTCATTTATTGTAGAATATTACCAAAAGACAATCATTCAAACCATAGCATTGTGTAAACACAAAGCAGCAGTACAAGTGCAGCCTTATAGACATTGTTGGGTTTCCATTATGTTTCTCTCATGAACAGTAACACTTGAGAATTCAAGAAATATTAGAGCTTAAAGTGAACCTGACATGTCCAGAAAGTGGCTATAACAGACCCTACTGTTAAATAATATCATAAAATCCAGAGAAATACATTATGAATTTTCCTCTAAATATTAAAGGACAATAATCAACCATGATGGGTGGAGGGGCACTGAGGGGGCACCTTCACATCTAAGACCAGTTGTCATTAATGGTACATTTTCAAGCTGGACAAAAGTGGGAAGGGGTGTCCCTCATGGTTCTGTTTTGGGACCGCTTCTATTTAACATATTTATAAATGATCTTGAAATAGGCATTGAAAGCCATGTATCAGTGTTTGCAGATGACACAAACCTTTATAAAGTAATAAAATGTGAGGAGGATATTGCTTTGCTGCAGAAGGATTTGGATAGATTGGGGGACTGGGCACTAAAATGGCAGATTAAATTTAACGTAGAGAAATGCAAAGTTATGCACTTCGGGGTTAAGAATGCACAAGCAACTTACACCCTAAATGGTAGGGAATTAGGGGTAACCACACACAAGACGGATTTGGAAATTGTTATAGACAACAAATTAGGCAGCAATATGCAATGTCAATCTGCAGTTGCTAAGGCCGGTAAGGTTTTGTCATGTATAAAAATAGGGGCATAAATTATTGGGATGAAAATATTAAAATTGTCTCTTTATCAATCGCTGGTAAGACCACACCTTGAATATGCTGTGCAATTTTGGGCACCTGTTCTAAAGAAGGATATCATGGCACTAGAAAAAGTGCAGAGACGAGCTACAAATTTGATAAAAGGAATGGAGCATTTTAGTTATGAAGAAAGGTTAAAAAATGTAAATCTCTTTAGCTTGGAAAAACAGCACCTCAGAGGGGATGTGATAACATTATACAAATATATTCTGAGCCAGTACAAACCATTATCTGGAAATCTATTTATAAACAAGCCTGAAAACCTACCAATGACTGTCAGTATCCCCGTCATCTTTTCGGATACAGGAAGGTCTACTTCAAAATCCATTGCCAGACATGGCCAAGGTTTTCTGGGTATAGGCAAGGGCTGTAACAAATCACAGGGTTGTTTGTGTAATGACTTGTTAGCCGCACAAACAATACAGGCTTTAACGTAATCCTGAATGTCTTTTCTATAAGAAAGCCACCAGAATTGTTTGGACAGAAGAGCTTCGGTTTTGTGTATACCTGAATGACCCACTATCATAGACTCATGCATGAGAGAGAGAACGGATACTCTATGTTCTGTAGGGATGTACAACTTATTGGGTGGTGTATCCTCTGGAGCTTGGTCCTTTTGGTTTTCTAATAACTCTATCAGTGCTGATTTAATCTGTACTTTAGTAGTGGCCACTAAGCATTAATTAAGGACAATCAACTGTAATTGGGCTTCGGGACTAACCTGGTCTTCGAATTGGCATGATAAAGTGTCAGCATTCGTATTTTTGGAACCAGGTCTGTACATCACAATGTAGTTAAAACGAGACAAGAACAGAGACCAATGTGCTTGTCTATCTGATAGCCTCTTTGCTTCTCCAAAATAGGACAAGTTATTATGGTCTGTGAGGATTGTTACAGGAATGGAGTATCCCTCTAACACATGTCTCCACTCCTTCAGGACCATAATTATAGCCAACAACTCCCTGTCCCCAGTGTCATATCATTTTTCGGTGTCAGTTAATTTCTTCGAAAAATAACCACAAGGATGAAGAGGTAAATCAAATGCTGATCTTTGGGAGAGAACTGCCCCTACACCGGTCTCAAACGCATCTACTTCCAACAAAAAAGGCAAAGTAGGGTCAGGATGTGCCAAATTAGAAGCCGAAGTAAAAAGCCCTTTTTAGAGTTTCAAATGCAGCAAGAGTTTAAGGAGCCCATTCTTGTTGGGTTCCTCCTTTTTTAGTCATGGAGGTTATGGGGGCTGTTATGAATGAGAACCCTTTAACGAACCTCCTATAATAATTGGCAAAATCCAAGAAGCATTAAATCCTATCGGCAACGGGTAATCTAAGATAGCCTCAAGTTTCTTTGGATCCATTCTAAAACCTGTACCAGATCTATATCCCAAGAACTGTACTTCTTTTATGTCAAAAAGGCACTTCTCCAGCTTACAATGTAATCCATTTTCGAACAATCTTGAAAGAACAAGTGTCACATGGTTATGATGACTTTCAAGGTCGTTAGAATAGATGAGTATATCATCCAGATACACTATAACAAATTAATGTAAATAATCCCTTAAAATATAATTTATAAAGTCCTGAAAAACAGCTGGGGCATAACGGTGTACTCGTAATGCCCATATCGTGTATTAAACGCTGTTTTCCATTCATCCCCCTTTTTTGATTCGGACCAGATTGTAAGCCCCTCGCAGATCAAGTTTAGTTCAAGTTTTGGATGCCGCTTTTAACCTATTGAATAATTCTGATATCAATGGAATTGGGTATGCATTACGTATAGTTATCTTGTTAAATCTGCAGAAGTCAATACAGGGCCTAAGATCCTCCTCTTTTTTAGAAACAAAAAAGAACCCTGCCCCAGCAGGAGAGGAGGATATGGTTATAAACCCCTTCCTAAGATTCTCCTTAATGTACTATTCTAGTATTATGTTTTCCTTAAGAGACAAGGGATAAACAGTACCCTTGGGTGGCATAGTACCAGGGAGTAAAGTAATCGCACAATTAAGGGTGATGTGGTGGTAGCTTATCGGCTTCTTTCTTTTCAAACATGTCTTTCAATTCTTTATACGGTTCAGGCACCTCAGTGGATAAAGGCTCCATAGTGGGAACGTTTATGAGGCACACTGGTTTGACTTTCGAAACACAACCCTCCATATAAAATGACTCCAACTCTTGATCTTCTTAGTCTCCCAATGTATTATAGGGTTATGTTTAGCGAGCCAAGGAAATCCGTACAACTCATACAACTATGTAACTATCGGAAAGGATGGGGATGTAATCTGTTGTAAGATTATCATTTCTCGGTGTAGGAATCCTATGATCATCAAAAAAGGTATAGTTTTCTTTGTTGTCTACCATCTATGGCCTCTACGGCCAAGGGTGTGGATCTTTCTCTTAAAGGGAAAAATATAAGACTTAGCAAAGGCGGCAACAAAGTTTTCTGCAGCTCCAGAATCGATAAGGGCATGCATATGGACAGTCCCGTTCTCCCACTTTAAGGTTTAGGGAGTAGAAGCCTGAGTTATTTCTGGCTTTAAAAGAGGACATATGCAATATACCCAAGGCCTGTCTTCCAAGAGGGCTTAGGTACGGAAGGTTTCCGGCCTATTGGGGCATGATAAAAGGAAATGCCCTTTCTTCACACAGTACCGACAAAGACCCTCTTTTCTCCTATAGGACTTCTCAGCTCCAGATAACCTAGTGAGTCCTAACTGCATGGGTTCAGGGATGGCCACAGTGGTTGTTTCTGAAGTTGGGAACGTTAAGGCCAAGCGTACTGGGTTTGTTCTTGGTCGATTTCTAGTGTTATGTCTATGCCTGAGAGGCTCGTCTATATGGGACAAATAGGTTATGAGTTTTTCTAAATCCTCTGGCAAGTCCCTAGCTGCCACCTCATCCAACAAGGTATTTGAGAGACCATTCACAAATACATCTACGAATGCCTGAAGTGCCCATCACACTTCTGCAGCATATGTGCAAAATTTAAAAGCGTATTCCACAAGAGAGCGAGATCCTTGTTTCATCTTAAGAAGAGTTTTGGCTGCATTCGCTCGTCTTCCTGGGATCAAAGGTTCATCTGAATGCAGCCACAAACTCAGCAAAGTTGTATAGCAAGAGGTTGTTATTTTCCCTTAAAGGGTTTGCCCATATCAATGCCCTATCTACAAGAAGGTTGATCATAAAACCCACTCTAGACCTGTTGGTGAGATAGGCTCTGGGTTGTAATTCGAAGTGTATGCTGACTTGGTTTAAAAACCCTCGGCATGCACTAGGATCACCTCTATAATGTAAAGGGGACATCATATGAGTGGACATAGGCTAGGGGAAGCAACCTCTAGGTTAAGGGAAGCAACTACAGGTATAGGATTTTGCGCCTCGATTTGCAGATGTGCCATAAGAGCCAGTAAAGTCTGCAGAGCAAGGGCAAACTGGTCCATACAGTGGTCCATTCCCTCGAACCGCACGTCATGACCAGAAGCTTGACACCTGCAGGATCCATGGCCCTATTGTAATATCACGGTCATGTGATAACCCAACACGCAGTAAAACTCACAGAAAACCCAAGGACATATTACCGAACCTTAGAATGGTCGGATTTAACGTAGATGAAAAAGAGTAGTCAGAGGATAGCCAAAAATAAGAATACCAGCGATCAGGAGAACGATACAAGAATAGCCGGGTCAAGATACCAGAAATCAGTAGGTCAAAATACAAGCCGAGTCAGGGAACCAGAAAACAGGAACGACAAAAGCCAAGCCGGGTCAGTACACAAAAACAACAGTAAATATGCAAGGAGAATCAAAGAGCACTAAGGGGAACACAAGGAGCCACAATAGGGCAAGGAACAAAATAAGAGAGCGTCTTTTGCTTTAAGGCCCCACCCACCGAAATGTTCTAGGATGGTATTGATGATGCGGGACCGCGTCAATGATGTCATGACATCAGTGCGCACGCGCCACGTCATAAAAATGGGATTGACCCCAGCGGCCGGCGTGGGACATGCTGCACTCGTTGGAAGAGGAGTCTGCCTTGGATCCTCGTGGGCGAGATGGAATAAGGTAAGAGATCATGACACAGATGCCTTGTAATACACCAAAAGCACTGGAGCCATGATGCTGACATCATCTGTAATCACGGTGACTGAGCCGCTGTTAATATGTTCACAGGAATGGCAAATGAATCCCAAACAAGATGTTGAGTCCCCTTATCATGTTTTTGTCAGGATTATATTGATCCAGCACGCAGAATAGTATCACACCTTAGAACTAAGGGTAACTTCTTACCGGGCCTTAGAATGGCCGGACTTAACATACCAGAGAATAGTCAGAATACTAGCCGAGGTCAGGCACACAGAACGAGACACAGCGATAAGGAAAAGCCAAAAGTCAAGGGTACCTGAAATCAGGGAAGTCAAAACGAAGCCAAAGTAAAAAAACAGAAAAACACGATCAGGAACACACTCTCGGATAACCATCGACAGGGAAATGAGCTAAGGAATAAGTGAGTTTAAATAACCCTCTTGCAGATTCGATTGGCTGTACCTAGCCCTTGACCCCAAAACGTGCGTGTGTGTCTTTTGCATGACGTCACCCGCACGTCCATTTCGTCTTTAGCGTGGAAGGATGTGGGGCTATATAGTTGCGTGGGTCCGCAACCGCCGGCGTGCACCGACATGCCGCACAAGCCAGGCATCATGGCAGAAGACCGCCGAGTGGCACTTCCCTCAATCTTCGGAAGATAATTATCTCCATTCTTGCCACATGGATACGAAGGATATGTTTTTTTCCAACCAATATGACTATAATGTTGAGTATCAATAAAAATGGTCACCAGGTAAAGGTGGTATGGTCTCGTCTGTGGCGTATATGTTTTGTCAGGGGAATACACTAGAACTCAGGAAATTGGGGTTGGCACAAGATAAAAGTTGGTAAACAAGCAGCGATGACACTCTTACTCATCAGGCTGTGATCAAAACATTCCTCAAATCATTGCATTTCAACCATACAGCTAAGGATACAGAAATTTGCCAAAAAAACTGTTTATCCGGTGTTTCATTTAAACTAGTCTGTACTGTGTCAATAATATGAATACGAAAATATTTTATATTTTTTATATGGAAATATAATACACAGTTACACTAAAAGGTTATTATGTTACATTTTGCATATGAAATATTGCAATATTTAAGTCAGATTACATTCATCTAATAAACAAGTTAAATTCAGGATTTATTTCTGTCAGGATTTTTCAATCAAGATACAGCCTGAACAGGAATCAGAGTTTATCAGTTCTCTAATTTGTTATCTCTAGTCTGCATGACTTATGGTTCTGTTTCTGAATACTCTGAAAATAATCTTCTTAGTGCCTTGACATTGTTCCAGCCACCAGCAAGAAACTATATTCTTAAAAGATACCTTCTGTCATGCATCCAGAATACATACTGGCCCGATGTCTGTAACTCTGTGTACCGTGTCTTCAATCCACATATAAGGAAATGTCTGAATTAGAGGTTTGCTAGAATGTGAGTAGATGTAAGAATTTGGTATGTGTTATATAAAACGTAGAATTGTGTTTGTGCTATATAAATATCAAATACATGTACATATTTAAATTAAAAAAACTTTAAAAACCAAAATACTGGAGTTTCATTTAGATTGCACCCTATACGGGGTGGGTAATATGGTTAAATAAGACATAGTGAGTCTTGGTGTAAGACAACCTCCAGTAGAACACTTTAAATCTTCATATTAAAAAGGTATCCTTTACTGAAGATAATGAAAAATAAAAACAAAAACAAACAGTCATTGAAACCATAGCAATGAATGCACACACAGCACAGTTGGGTTTCCATCATGGTGGTCTCATGAACAGTTGCACTTACCAATGCAATATATATTTAATGTTTATGTGCCATAAAAACCCCACATCCATTGGACTCAGGAGTCTATGTGTGTGTATGGACTCAGCAGTCTGTCTGTGTGTGTGTGTGTGTGTATGTGTGTGTGGACTCAGCAGTCTATGTGTGTGTATGGACTCAGCAGGCTGTGTGTGTGTTTGTGTGTGTGTATGGACTCAGCAGGCTGTGTGTGTGTGTGTTTGTGTGTGTGTATGGACTCAGCAGGCTGTGTGTGTGTGTTTGTGTGTGTGTGTGGACTCAGCAGTCTGTGTGTGTGTATGGACTCCGCAGTCCATGTGTCTGTGTGTAAACTTTCAAGGTAGTAATTGATAGCTGTGCTGCAAAATGTCCTTGGAATTTTTTTTCAAATGTTGGCAACTATGGCACTGTTTCAAGGGAAATATGTTTTTTTTTTTTATAATCCCAGGTGGAAAATAATGAATCCTCCACCAGGGATTATTAAAAAAACAAAACACATTGTGTCGGGGCGGGGCTTAACATGCGACAGGAGCGGGGTCAAACTGCGGCGAGGGCGGGGTTAAATGTGCCCCCCTACTTTTGTCCCTGGTCCTCCATGTGCCCCCCCTAAAAATGAATCCTAGAGATGCCAGTGCATCCATCCATGGTAACAAATAAAGTTTGTTTTAATGAAAGGCAAACAAACTCAAACAATTCCTTTAACATAGCTTATGCTTTAGGTTTGTATTCTCATTTCCATAAATACAACACATGTTGAATCAAAGTAGTCATAAAAGATATGGAAAAGTTGTGAACAAAATGTGGCTAAATATTAGGGTTTTTTTAGTTTTTTTCTAATCCTGATTTTCTGCACATCCTTTTCTTTCTGTACCTTGTGCATTTCACATTTTGTAAAGTACCATTTCCAGTTGCGTATGACAGTGTGTGAGTGGCCATCCTCCTTCGGTAATTTTGCTTGAATCTATTGAATTAGATCCCATTAAGCCGGGTCTGTTATCATAACATCTCTGTGTAAACACACTGGCTATTGCTGTAACCTAAAGTAATGTATTGACCCTATTGTTTCCTCTGGAAATGTATTTCTCTCTTAGCTACAATGTGTTTCGAACATTTCAGTGTCTTTGAATCATTTTATTTGCAGAAGACAGACATGCCAATTTCTGCGAACATCATTCATCTACCTACATTTATGTGTAACGGAGGAAGAACATTGTAAAGTTAAACTTTCCAAAATACATATGGTGTTAGAGTAAATCTGGGCATATATGTGGTGACTTGTTGTCTGCCAGTGAACTTAAATAAAAAATAAAAAAAAACACATAGTTTTTAATTTCTGCTTCTAGAGTTAGTAAAGAACAATGAAAAGCTTCATTCTTTGTGAAATCAAATACAGAAAGTTAGCATCTGTAAAGATCAGAATTTTCAGATAATTAAATGTTTTTCTTCATAATATACTCTTATTAAGTTGTGGGGAATTGACAAATTGCATTGGGAGAAAAGAGCGAGAGACTTGCGGAGGACAAGTTAATGTTTTAAGCAGTTTTTTTTACTATTTATTTTTAATATTACACTATCTGCATTTTTACTTCTCCATTCTGCTATCACTGAGCTTCTGTCATTGTGAAGATGCTTTTTAGTGTAGTTTCCAAATATTACTGAATGTCTTACAGTTTTAGCTGGCCTTCTCACATCTGTGCCTCGACTTCAGTGAATACACTATCACCAGTAATTCACAGTCATGTCATCTGAATTAATTACTTCCTACCTACAGATCTAACCTACATGTTTACCCTACTAAAAACTACCTTACAGATGTTTTGTTGTGTAGTGCAGAGTGGTATGTTTAATTTTGATTCACAAAAAATGTCAAAATGAATTTGATTCTGAGAATCTGCCTTACCATCGAATAAACAGCATTCAGTTAGTGATGAAACAAAATAGTCATGTGTGAAACCTATACTAAACAACTCATAAAGTGAAAAATACTATTACATAGTACTGGAATTCTTCTTAACTAGTGATGTCGCGAACCCGAAATTTTCGGTTCGCGAACGTCGAACGCGAACTTCCGCAAATGTTCGCGAACCGGCGAACCGGGCGAACCGCCATAGACTTCAATGGGCAGGCGAATTTTAAAACACACAGGGACTCTTTCTGGCCACAATAGTGATGGAAAAGTTGTTTCAAGGGGACTAACACCTGGACTGTGGTATGCCGGAGGGGGATCCATGGCAAAACTCCCATGGAAAATTACACAGTTGATACAGAGTCTGGTTTTAATCCATAAAGGCAGAAATCACCTAACATTCCTAAATCACAATGAATATGGATTGACACCTGACATATGACATATTGACACCTTGACATATGGATTGACACCTGTCCTCAGAGCCCCTGATGCACACGGACAGAGCAGAATAGAGACTGGTCCCCCTACATAGGGTCACTTGGCAGATATGGATTGACACCTGTCCTAAGGATCCCTGATACACACTGACACAGAGCAGAATAGGGACTGTTCCTCCTACATCGGGTCACTTGGCAGATATGGATTGACACCTGTCCTCAGAGCCCCCTGATACACACTGACACAGATCAGAATAGGGACTGTTCCCCCTACATAGGGTCACTTGGCAGATATGGATTGACACCTGTCCTCAGAGACCATGATACACACTGACACAGATCAGAATAGGGACTGTTACCCCTACATAGGGTCACTTGGCAGATATGGATTGACACCTGTCCTCAGAGACCATGATACACACTGACAGAGCAGAATAGAGACTGTTTCCCCTACATAGGGTCACTTGGCAGATATGGATTGACACCTGTCCTCAGAGACCATGATACACACTGACACAGAGCAGAATAGGGACTGTCTCCTACATCGGGTCACTTGGCAGATATGGATTGACACCTGTCCTCAGAGACCATGATACACACTGACACAGAGCAGAATAGGGACTGTTCCCCCTACATCGGGTCACTTGGCAGATATGGATTGACACCTTGTTACAAACTGCAATTTGTAATGGGCCCTTTAAATGGCAAATTGCCCTGCTTCCCTGGGTTGTGGAGAAGCCTATTTGCCAGCCTCCTCCCGCATGACTATGGCCCCTGGGAGATTGTGAAAATGTATGCACTTTTATTTGGTGTATATGGCCTTTAAGACTGTCAGTGGGCATATTGGGGCTTATGGACTCTTTATGTGACTGGTGCTGGCCCTTTAAACACCTTTTTTGGGACATCAGGAAGATTGGGACACTGCCCCTTTAAGGCCGTGTCCCCAGACTTGTTGGGGACACTGCCCCTTTAAGACGGTGTCCCCTGTGTCCCCAGACCTGGTGCAAACCCTTTGTGCCTGCCTTGCTATTTCCCCACTTGGTTCAGTAAATGGGGCTTACTTACTAGACCAAGTACCACAACAGACCACCCAGAAGTGGAAGTGTGCAGGCAATTTACCTCCCAGAAGCTGCGGTTAACCACAGCTTAATTGACAATGCTGGGAGGTCTTTGTTCGTTTGCCGAACACGTGGCGGCGGCCATCTTTGATCATTCGACAAGGTCAGCGGTATGTGTAGCCAAATTCATGGAACTAAAATCGGCTACACATTTCCGCGAACACCGCTGAGCTCTACCTTCTCCCCTACTGGCTTTACAGCTGCAGAGACTAAGTCCCATTCGGCGATGGGACTTTTTTTCAGCCGTTTTTTTCAGCCTTATTTCAGCTGCAGAGACTAAGTCCCATTCGGCGATGGGACTTAGTCGTTTTTTCAGCCTGAAATAGGCCGACCTCACAGCCCAAATCTATGGAACTGTTTTGGGCAGGAAAATGTGCTTGCGGTCGGTCATAAAGGGACCTCCAGCTAACTTTTTAACCCCTGGATGGATTTGGCTGATTTTTGGTTATGTTTATGTTTAAGTGTGCTGATTCCAAATATGTAATTATGAAGATGGGATGTGTAGTTTTAAAGTTACAGGGTATGGCTAAAAACTGTATTTTTACTGCCTGTGTTTAATTATATTAATCTCTTCCCAAACGTCATTTCGTTCAAAGTGGAGAGAATGTTAAAAAAATATATTTTTGTTCGGAGTGTGAGAAATGCTTTTCAGCCGCTTCTAATCTTAAGCATCATTTGAGGAGCCATACAGGAGAGAAACCTTATTTGTGGTGTGTTTAGTATTGTTCTGATCAGTTTAATACCTTCCGCGTCTCCTATCAGTGGACGTGTATATGGCAGCCATTTTAGGAACCGTACACCTGGGACCCGAGCAAGGTCACCTCGCTCAATCAGGCTTGCAGCGTATCCTCCAGGAAGAAGAGCCTGAACCCTTACCGGCTGCACGTGTCTTACCTGTACATGGAAAGCTGCTCTGGTTCCTTGATGAGCCAGCTGCCCGTGAGTTAACATGTCCCGTGGAGAAGCACTCTGTCCTGTAAAGCCTCACCAAAAAAAGGAGTGGTGTGTTTAGTATTGTTCTGATCAGTTTAATACCTTCCGCGTCTCCTATCAGTGGACGTGTATATGGCAGCCATTTTGTCAGATTCAAGTTCTTGTGCCCCACAGTTCAAAATAACATTCAAATGACAATTCATGACAGATCACACAAGTGAATAGCCCTGCCAACGTCTTCTCAGAATTTTTTCGTTTTCTATGAAGAAATAGAAATGCAAGAGCAGAAGAGAGACTGTTCAGTTTAATACCTTCCGCGTCTCCTATCAGTGGACGTGTACACGGCATTGATTTTTGCAACAGGGAGATGGAAGAAGAGGCTTGGTCGGTCCTCTTACTGCAAATTTGGGGCACTGCGCAGTCAAGCTAATGTGACACCAGATAGT
>OW240913.1:49858761-49885989 GCA_933207985.1 Pelobates cultripes | reverse complement strand
ATATTCCACCTATTAAAATCGAACTAAAACTTGGGGTTTATCCAGTAAGCCTGAGACAATATCATATTCCACAGAAGGCTAAGAAGAACATCCAATCTTATCTGGATAAGTTCATACGGTATGGTATCCTAAAGTTCTGTACTTCCCCCTGGAACACCCCATTGCTGCCTGTTCAAAAGCCCGGTACAGATGAGTATCGACCTGTGCAGGACTTGAGAGCAGTCAATGATGCGGTTGTTAGTATACATCCAGGCGTGCCCAATCCATATAACCTGCTTGCTTTAATTCCGGGCGGGGCTACTTACTTTACAGTCTTAGATCTCAAAGATGCCTTCTTTTGCCTCCGAATTGCCGTAGAGAGCCAATGTATCTTTGCTTTCCAATGGGAAAATGCTGTAACGGGCTCAAAACGCCAAATGACCTGGACAAGATTGCCCCAGGGGTTTAAAAATTCACCTACCCTATTTGGTTCAGCTCTAAGCCAAGATCTACTAGATTTTGAGTCTATCCCAGGAGAGTGTGTATTATTACAATATGTAGATGACTTGTTAATAGCAGCAGTTACAAAGGAAGTATGTCAGCAAGCAACGCATGATCTACTACACATCCTCTGGAAGGCAGGATACAAGGTGTCAAGAAGGAAGGCTCAGTTGTGTTTGCCAACTGTCAAATATCTGGGATTCCATATCTCTGAAGGTCAAAGAATTATGGGGCCAGAGAGAAAAGAAGCTGTTTGCCAAATACCGATACCCAGGAATAGAAGACAAGTGCGAGAATTCTTGGGGGCAGCAGGCTTCTGTAGGATATGGATTCCCAGCTACGCGATACTGGCAAAACCTCTGTATACAGCTATCAAAGGTACAGAGCATGACCCCTTCTTATGGACTCAAGAACAGCAAACGGCATTCGAAGATGTGAAGAGGGCTTTGATGAGTGCCCCAGCATTAGGTCTACCTGACCACACACGGCCATTCTACCTGTATGTACATGAGCAAAGAAAAATGGCTGTGGGAGTATTGACACAGTACTTGGGATCATGGCAAAGACCTGTTGCCTACATGTCTAAGCAACTGGATGCAGTGGCCAGCGGACTTCCACCTTGTCAAAGAGCTGTAGCTGCAGCCGCCCTGCTAGTAGCTGAAGCCGATAAACTCACTCTGGGTCAAGAACTTTATGTACGAGTTCCACATGCAGTACAGACGTTGTTGGATTACAAAGGAAATCATTGGTTTAGTAACAGCAGTATGACCAAGTATCAAGCAATGTTGTGTGAAAACCCAAGAGTGCATTTAGAGACTGTAAATACCTTAAATCCAGCTACCCTTTTGCCACAACCTACTGAGAGTCAACATGATTGTTTGGAAGTAATGGATGAAGTATTTTCAAGTAGACCAGATCTTCGTGATTTTCCCATCCAGAACCCTGATGTTCAATATTACACCGGCGGCAGTAGTTATGTAAAAGAAGGGATCCGCTATGCAGGATATGCAGTAACAACGATAGACAAGGTGATAGAAGCTCGGCCACTGGCAAAAGGAACATCAGCACAAAAGGCAGAATTGATAGCGCTGACACGAGCGTTACAATTGGCTGAAGGTTTAAGAGTGAACATCTACACGGACTCCAAGTATGCGTTTTTAACCACTCATGCCCACGGAGCTTTGTATAAAGAAAGAGGACTATTGAATTCAGAAGGCAAAGAAATCAAATGCGCAGCTGAGATCCTACAACTATTGGAAGCAGTGTGGGAGCCGAAAGAAGTCGGTATTATACATTGTCGGGCGCATCTGAGAGGAGATGGTGATGTAACCAAAGGGAATCGGATGGCAGATTGTGCAGCTAAGCGTGCTGCTGAATCAGGAAGACAGGAATATGTGGGGCATATAGCTGCTCTTATACCAACTCCACTGTCTCAATGGACTCCAATTTATACAGCTCAGGAAGAGGAGTGGTTAAGGACTGAACCTGGAAAGTATTTGGAGAACAAATGGTATCAGTTAGAAGATGGAAGAATAGTTATTCCAGCATCACTAGCGGTAGAAATTGTCCAAAACTATCATAACGGGACACATTCTGGGAGACAGTACAGAAGAATCTCTCAGAAAACATTTCTACATACCAAGATTGTCCAACTTGACTCAGGCCATTGTACGTAGATGTGTAACGTGTGCTAAAAATAATGCAAGACAAGGACCAGTAAAGCCACCAGGAGTCCAGTTTATGGGGGGACTTCCCATGTCCGATTTACAAATTGATTATACAGTGATGCCTAAATCGGGTGGACATCGCTACCTTCTGGTAGTGGTGTGCACCTATTCAGGCTGGGTAGAAGCATGTCCTACTCGTACAGAGAAAGCAGGAGAAGTCGTGAGATTCCTGCTACGAGAAATAATATGGACTACCCTGCTCTATAGGATCGGACAATGGTCCAGCTTTTGTTCATCAGTGCCTACAACAATTGACTCATATGCTTGGTATAAAGTGGAGGCTTCATACGGCATATAGACCCCAGAGTTCTGGTAAGGTAGAGAGAATGAATAGAGCTATTAAGAATCAGTTGGCTAAAATGTGTCAGGAAACCCAACTTAGGTGGAACGTTCTCTTGCCCATAGCTCTATTGCGAATCCGTAGTACACCTACCAGAAGGATGGGCCTCTCTCCTTTTGAAATCATGTACGGGCGACCACCTCCCGTGCTTGGTAACTTAAGGGGGGATTTGAGTCAGTTGGGAGAAGGAATTATCCGGCAGCAGGTTGTGGAGTTGGGTAAGACTATGGAGGAGGTACAGAAATGGGTACAAGATAGATTACCTGTGAATATTTATCCCCCAATTCATAGTTACCACCCAGGCGACCAAGTGTGGATTAAAGAGTGGAATAATGTGCCGTTAGGGCCAAGTGGAGAGGTCCTTATGTTGTTCTTCTGTCTACCCCTACAGCGATAAAAGTAGCCGAAGTGGCTCCGTGGATACATCACTCCAGGGTTAAACCAGCAGCAGTCGATTCCTGGCAAGTTACAGCAAATCCAGAGAATCCCTGCAAAATCCGGTTAAAACGCACGACTCAGTCGGAGTGACGAGGAACCTTGTGGATCACAAATTTTATTGTTTCAGAGACTTGGTAGGTGAGTGAGAAGGCCATAATAAAGCCTGTCCACTCACCAACGAGTGTATAAGTCAGGGAAAGTCTTGAGGGGACCCCTGTGAGGACGAGCAGAACTCCATTCCCTGCAGCCCTTACATCCTGGAAGCTGAGGTGCCTTCGCACGGACGAAGACTGAGGATGACGACGAAAGATGTATTTTTAATAATGTTTATTTATGTGTATTTTTATATTCAGGAAAGTAGAGGTACCGACACTCCTAGCTGTGAGGTATGCATTAAGACTACAAGAACAGGTAACCATATATCCCAGACCCTAATTTGGCATTCGCAATATGAGTGTAAAGGAGGTGTATCAAGATGTAGATACTTAAATATAGAATATAGTGTGTGTCATTTAGGAGTAGGAGAACCTAAGTGCTTCAGTCCTGAGTATCAACCCCGTACAATTTGGTTGACTCTCAGAAATGGAGATCCTCAGGGAACCCTAATTAATAAGACGGTATTAGAATCCGTATATTCTTCAGGTGCTCTGCTATTTGATGCGTGTAAAGCAATATCAAGTGGTAGAAAGCCGTGGAATGTATGTGGGGACCTTAGATGGGAGAGGACGTATGGGTCTAACGATAAATATATTTGTCCCAGTAGTAAAAATAGATATGTAAGTCCAAGATGTCCAAATAGAGATTATAACTTCTGCCCATATTGGTCTTGTGTGGGGTGGGCGACTTGGGGACAGACAGTAGACAAGGACATGATTGTGACTAAGTTGCCTATTGGTCCATATTGTAAGTCTATGGAATGCAATCCAATCCATATACTTATAAATAACCCTGACAAGTTCTTAGATAAATATGGTAATTTATTTGGGTTTCAAATATATGGGACGGGTTTAGACCCTAGGACAATATTGTTTATAGGGATAGAGACTGATACGGTAACCTCCCAAACTCATCAAGTATACCATTCCTTTTATGAAGAGATGAGCATAGATAATAAGATCCCCCATAATGCTAAAAACTTGTTCATTGATTTAGCCGAGAGTATTGCCGAGAGTATTGCCGGTAGTCTTAATGTTACCAACTGCTATGTGTGTGGAGGTACTAACATGGGAGACCAATGGCCTTGGGAAGCAAAGGAGGTAATGTCCGGTTCTGAGGCAGTTGACCAATTAATATATACACAAGCCGACTATCATATGAGTGTTAGAGGTAAATCTGAGTGGAGATTGAAGACCTCCATCATAGGTTATGTTTGCATAGCGAGGAAAGGAATGATGTATAATACTTCTGTAGGAGAATTAGCTTGTCTAGGGCAAAAAGCTTATGATGATGATACAAAGAATACAACTTGGTGGTCGGCTTCAAATGTCTCAGAACCATCTAACCCGTTTGCAAGATATGCCAATTTAAGGGACGTATGGTTTGATCTATCCATCACATCTAACTGGAGAGCCCCAGCGAATTTGTACTGGATCTGTGGTAAGAAGGCCTATTCGGAGTTACCACAGGACTGGGAAGGGGCATGTGTGTTAGGTATGTTAAAACCATCCTTCTTCTTGTTGCCTATTGAAACAGGTGAGACTTTAGGTGTTAAAGTGTATGATGTGAATCATAGGAAGAAAAGGGGACCCATAGAGATAGGTGCCTGGGAAGATAATGAATGGCCTCCCCAGCGTATTATAGATTATTATGGGCCAACCACGTGGGCAGAGGATGGTACCTTTGGTTATAGAACCCCTATTTATATGCTCAACCGCATTATAAGGTTACAGGCGGTGGTTGAGATCATTACTAACGAGACATCACAAGCGCTCAATCTTCTAGCGAAGCATAATACCAGGATGAGGACAGCAGTTACCAAAATAGATTAGCCTTGGATTATCTTTTGGCAGTAGAGGGAGGTGTATGTGGGAAGTTTAACCTGAGCAATTGCTGTCTTCAAATAGATGACGAAGGGCAAGCAATAGCTGAGCTTACTAGCCATATGGTTAAACTAGCGCATGTGCCTACTCAGGTATGGAAAGGGTACAATCCAAGTAGTTGGTTTGGTAGCTGGTATGAGTGGTTTGGAGGGCTTAAGGCAGTGGTAGGTGGAGTCCTACTGATTTTAATGTTGTGTCTACTCCTGCCGTGTCTTATACCCTTAGTAGTTAGGTCTGTGCAAAGCCTGATAGGAAATATAGCAGAGAGGAAGGCTGCTGCACAGATAATGGCAATTTATAAATATAAGGCTCTAGATCAGGGAGAACCAATGCAGGAAGACGAGTGTTGAAGATTCACATCATAGGATAAGTCTGGTCTGGTTCAAAGGTAACTTGTGGTGTATGCAAACCAAGGTTAAGTGATGCCTCAAGTAATTGTAAAATATCAAGAGGCATCAAAGGGGGGAATGTGGTGGAATCTCGGTAAAAATAAATTTAGTAGGCCGAGATTACCACGTGGCATGTGTACGTGCATATGCTGACGTATCGATCAGTTGGTTGCACGAGGCAAGATACGATCAGTAGTGTACGGAGCATGTGCAAGAATACAGGATGTAGTATTCCCCTCCTCCATTGTGCTGGACAAGCCATGTGGTCAAGCAGGAAGTTAATTCTTATTTGTAATGATTGGTCAAGAGAATGTGCGGGTGGAGCTTAATATGGGAGGAGTTATGTGCCTATATAGGAAGCCTGCACTATTGTTCAGGGCTCAGAACTTGCTGTATTTTTTGGTGACATTAGTCCCTCTGAGTCCCGATCGGTGATCCAATAAAGAATCTCTTCCTTCCTGAAGAAACCTGTGTCCATCCCTCTGTGCTTTGCTTCCGTCAGTTTCTCCGGTATCATAGCTAGGCAGTCTATTGCTGGGTTTATTTAGGCAGTCTATTGCTGGGTTTAGCTAGGCAGTCTATTGCTGTGTTTATCTAGGCAGTTTATTCTGTGTTATTTCCTATACCACTTCATGCTATGTAGCTGCTGTATCACTTGTTAACATCTGTTGCTGTATTTAGGCCATTTATCTGACAGATTCTGTATACTGCTCATTGATTTATTGTTATTCTGGGTTACTTTATCTGTTTTCTCACTCTGCTGTATGGGGAATGGGTGCCCCTGCTATGATGCTTTGGCTCTGCCTGTAATCTGTTCCCCCTCCCCAGGTTCCCCTGCTGGGCTCTGTCGCCCATACCCTTCTCCCTTATTCCCCACCTGCTCCCCGTGGCCCCTGGCTGCTTGCAGTGCCGCACGATCACCACGCGGTAGGCCGCGCTCTGTTTTTGCAGCCACGGCAGCCATTTTGTTGGAGCCGCGGCGGCCATTTTTCAGAGCCACATGTGCGTTGCAAACAGCCAGGTCTCACCCAAGAACTGGCCTGATGGCCATGTGGCCACCCTCCCCTCTCCCTATATCAGGGGAGATAGCCTAGTTTTTCAGCTATCCCTCTACTTACTGTGCCTGTCTCACATGCTGCATATGTAACAGATCCTGGATACCAGGATCTGTCCCAGGCACACTCACAACTGCAGCTTACTATGTCTGATGCAATGTGACTAGGTTTTCTATCTTAGCAGTAGACTTGTCACACTTTTTTACTATTGCATGTGAATCTCAGATTTAAAGGGACATGTTACTGCTCAAATAAAAATCTTTGTTTAACAAGACTATGCCACATGTGTTATATGCTAATCAAGTCTTTCTCTAAGGTTCAGTCTTTTTCTCATAAAAATTAAATGGCCTGTTTTTCAGCACCTAGCTCCCCTGCCTAGGATTTGCTGCCCTTCCTGCAAGGGACTTAAATTTTCCACTACACATACAATTCAAAAGTGTATCCTAATATAATACCTGAGTGGTCTTTGAGTCAGCTTCTCGCTATATGGACCCTCCTACCCCTCAGGGGGTCTACTGGCCCCACATTCAGACCTGTTATTATTGGGGGGGTGAACCCCCCCCCCCCATCCATATTTCTGGGGCTCTACCCGCTACTGGACCATAATAATGGACATATGACACCATTGTGGGCTGGGTGACCCCCTCCCTCTGGCAACATGGCTACCTATGAGTACCCTGCTGGCTCTACGGCGTCCTGTAAGATTAATGCTGAGGGTGACCCCCTCCTGCTTCCTAAATTAATGCTCCAGCAATGTCCTGCTGTTATCATACCGAGGGGGTACCCCTCCTGCAGTCTGCACTGCTGGACCTGCAGCGTCTGGATATTCCCATAAAAGAGGGTACCCCTCCCACTGATTGAGCTTCTGTTCTTACAGTGCCCTGCAATACGCAGATACTGAGCGTGACCCCCTCCTGTGGACTACTCTGCTGGACCTACAGGGTCCCATTATAACCATGATGAGGGTGACCCCCTCTCGCTGACTACACTGCTGGGTGTACAGACCTCTATGATACCACACTGAGGGTGACCCCCTCTTACCTACAGCACTGCTGGATCTGCAATGCCCGGTTCTGGTTATATGAGGGTGACCCCCTCCTGCCGTCTACACTGCTGGACCGGCAATGTCTGGTTACTTTATTATACGGCTAACCACTTCGGCACTACTGTACCCACAGTGTCCGATTATGTTCAGACTGAGGGTGACCCCCTCCCCTGCTGGCCTATACTGCATGGTATGCTTGTGCTTGTTGGGTGACCCCCTCTTGCACGCTGGGTGACCCCCAGCTGGCCGCACCACTGTACCTACAGTGTCCGATTATGTTCAGACTGAGGGTGACCCCCTCCCCTGCAGGCCTATACTGCATGGTATGCTTGTGCTTGTTGGGTGACCCCCTCTTGCACGCTGGGTGACCCCCAGCTGGCCGCACCACTGTACCTACAGTGTCCGATTATGTTCAGACTGAGGGTGACCCCCTCCCCTGCAGGCCTATACTGCATGGTATGCTTGTGCTTGTTGGGTGACCCCCTCTTGCACGCTGGGTGACCCCCAGCTGGCCGCACAAGGTATCATTCCGACAGTGTTACCTCTATGGCAGTTGTGCAATCACGGCTGAAGGACAAATCTCCCGTACCCAGAAGGTCACTTGGCCTGTCCTCTTGCCGCCCCGCTGACCTCACTGCCAGAAACCATCGGTACCCTACGGGGACATTCCACCGGCCATCCTAGACGCTACACCAAGCACCCCTGGTACTCGTTGGCTAACGGATGGATTCATCAAGAGGATCAGTCTTCATGACGGAGTCCGGAAAGGACACCGCAAACACCGACACGGGGTTTGCACTCTATCTGGGACTAACCAGTGGATGTCAGTGACATACGGACACAGATGTTTCCTCGGGACGAACGGCGCGTTACCGCTTGGAAAGCGGAGAAGACTAAATTCCCACTGGGAATGGACCGATATGACTTATAGGTATCGCCTAGTTGGTTTCTACCCCCTGAGAACCGCAAAACGGCCCCTGTCCAAGCTGGACATCAAACTGATGGATTTAGCATCCAAGTGCTGGGTCTGCTCTCCGGAGTTACCCTCATGTACAAATTGAGCTGACACGTCTCTATTCATAGGGTTCCCCCTTAACTAACCCCAGAGGTCTCTCGGACCGTGCCCGGACTCCAGATCAAAGTTGCGGAACCTTGGACCGTTCCGTGAGCAATACGCATGACCAAAAGAGGCATCCATTCCGACTCATTCCGCAGTTGCCCTGCTGGGCAAAGGGTGCGGTGGAGTGGACTCCCGCCCCATCCCCACGCTACATGCTCCCAGTGCATATGTCGTCTGTTGACACATTTTGAGACGGAGGGCACTCATCCCCTCTGAGAGCTGCTCGGCGTTGACGATTGGTTCTCTCCCTCAAATGCACATGAGAGAAACCCGCATGGATTTTGCCATCAACATGGACATATTGAATCTGACTCACTCCCAGTCAACCCAGTTTCCGGTCTTTCATGGAATATTCGGTCCAGGCGGTGCTCCGCCTCCCGAGGACCAAGATGTCCGATTTCAAGGAAAATACCAGGTATATCCTCTGCAACCCGCGGGTTACACTTAGGGGCCCAACCCGGTTAATTGACCGGTGTCTATTCGCCATGGAAGCCATACCTCCAGGATCCGGTACTATCAGCCGCTCCAACATGGCGCTTTCTCTGGTCTTCGGCCTCGTATGACCAAATCATGTGACCTTCGGATGAAGCTCATCTAAAACTTAATTGATGACTCCGGAGGAGGGACTCCTTTACGCCAACTGCATGGAACTACCTGCAGGTTTGTTCAACATTCACAGTATTGCTCGCTACCTTCCGGTATGGACTTCTCACCGGTTGCCCACTACGGACTGCAGTCGGATCTCACATAGGATCGCTATCTATAGCTTCTGGACAAGTATTCGTCATTTGTGACAGAATGTATGCGGGACGAGACACTCGTGTGGCGGACGGCTTCACCCGACCATGGAGAGACCCCAATGATTGGTTGCCTCACCCTCCAGGATCTCGAGTACTGGCATGATTACATTCGGTGCGAACCGCCATACGGAGCGGTTCTCCAACTGGCTGCCGGACCCTCGGCGAGGGACGAGTTTTCCAAGCTTGGTCTCCTTCGGGGCGTACGCATCCCGTTTACCTACAGGATACTTTGGGTTTTGCTTCAGACCGAATTCCTGGAAGTGTCATTTTGCCTGGCCAAACCACTTCGGAGGAGTCCTGCGTGCTTTCCCCTTTTTGCTGGAGTTTGCCATGGGAAGGCAATCTACGACTCCCTGTCTCTTAATGTCCCACGTGGGATCCACAGGGGTAGCCTACCATGACTGGTGTTTGGGTCCCAATGGTGGTCCTTATCATGGCTGTCCCCATTGTCTGGCTGAGTTGCCCTCTCAGGGTAGGATCGTATGGGGCCATTCACGTCCTATGTCAGCTAGTGGACGACTCATGTGCGTTTTCTCAAGATTCTGGCATTGCTAAGGATCTCTTGGTCTGCAGTCTACCAAGAGGAGTATACCGTATGGGAGCCCTATCTCTCGCTATTCCTCAAGTCTAGTGGTATCGTGTGTTCTGCATTTCATTGAGGAATGACCTGATGACAAGGTGCACCAGTTTTTTCCGCTTACGGTTTCCCCCCAGTACATCTTGTATTTCATCGCGTTCTGACGTCATGGAATCGACGTGTCTTCTTCCTTCTTGCCGTTCAGTACATCGGCTTCTGCTCCACACATATTTCATTTTTATTCGTCCTCTGTGTCGTACCCCTATTCTTCGGATAGGCCACGTCTCTGTTGACAGATTGTACACGACCATGTAGATCCAGGATCTGGTTCTTTCGTCCGTCTACTCATGGACAGCTGTTTATTTCTGCGTACAGCCGTTTTGGACTGTTTCTGCATCTTCGCTCGCCCGTTGGATTTGGTGGATCCTCTCATTGACTGACCTTGAGTTCCTCTGGGACACTTTTGGTTTGGGGTGCTGTCACCTCAACAACTTTGGAAGCCGTTGGGTCCCTTCTGCATTTTCTCTACACCGCTGCTTGGTTTAGGGAATCAGTTTTTCCATTCTCCTTTATTTCAGTCCTCTATCTCATATTGCTTCTGGTTCTACTATTTGGGCGTTAAAATTGCAAATATGAAGCCTCCTGTCCTGCCATAAAATTAGGGATTATTCTAGCCTCGGTGAGGGAATAATCTAAATTTTATTAAAGACAGGAGGCGAATATTTCCCCCCCTTTTTTTACGTTCCCTCCCTGGATCTGAGTTTTATTCTATTATAAATAATTGGGGATATTGTTATGTTTTGTGAATGCATGGTTTTACATAATAAAGTTTATTTCTAATATTCAGTGATGGTTGTCCGTGTGCGTTTTATTCATCATGTTTGTGTTGTAATTATGTTTCGTCAATGCCTTTTAGCTTAGGTACATACTAGGTCTTCATAAGATCTGTAGACTTTGTTTATTCATCAGGTATTATGATGTGAAAGTGATATTGTATGGATATGACATCTTGCCTTGACAGTTTACTTTCACAATGTTTTCTGTTTTCTTGCAGTGTAATCTGTTTTCTCTCTGGGCTTGACGATTGTTTCTCTGGATGTGTCTGCTACAAGGTGGATTCGTTGGTTTCCTTGCTCTCCTGCTCGACCTCATCAAAGAAAGAGGAAGTGGAAGAGCCTGCTTAGGGGTTTTATACTACTGTTGCTTTGTTCTGATTGGTTGTTTTGAAAAGTTCTGTTAACTGTTTCTTTGCTGCTGGAGGTTTCCGTAAAGAAGGTAAAGCAAATATTCGCCTCCTGTCTTTAAAGGACCACTCTAGGCACCCAGACCACTTCAGCTTAATGAAGTGGTCTGGGTGCCAGGTCCAGCTAGGGTTAACCAATTTTTTCATAATTATAGCAGTTTCAGAGAAACTGCTATAATTATGAATGGGTTAAGCCTTCCCCCAAAGCCTCTAGTGGCTGTCTCATTGACAGCCACTAGAGGCGCTTTCGTCTCTTCTCACTGTGATTTCTGGTGAGGAACCTCCAATAGGAAGCATTGTAAATGCTTTCCTACGCGACAGACTGAATCTTGTAGCGCAGCTCTTGCGTCTTTGTCGCATTCAGCCCGACTCTGAAGCGGTCGGGGAGGAGGAGGAGGGAGAGCTCCCAGCGCTGGAAAAAGGTAAGTTTTTACCCCTTTCCCCCTTCCAGAGCCGGGCAGGAGGGGGTCCCTGAGGGTGGGGTCCCCCTCAGGGCACTATAGTGCCAGGAAAACGAGTGTTTTCCTGGCACTATAGTGGTCCTTTAATAAAATTTAGATTATTCCCTCACCGAGGCTAGAATAATCCCTAATTCATCTAAACAGAGGTTTGTGATTAAAAGCATTTAATCTATTTTCTACAACTACTTCCCAATTGGTTTTCAACTCCCTAAATTCCCATTGTAGTGCATATTCTATCTTCAACGTAATTAGAACTTTTTCATCATTCCCATGCATTCTACAGAGCCTTAACCCCTACAGAGCCAAAGATATTTTGTGTCACCATCATAATCTAATCCTTAAATATCCTGTGCCAACATGAACTGCCCTGATTATTTTACAAAGGGCTAAATAAATTGAACATTTAACTTTGATAGGACCTTAAAGTCTAGATTGTCATGTTACAATTACATTTTGTAGCATGTTCTCACCTCTCTCGAGCCGAACAGCCCTCCTCCTGCCGCGGCATGGCATCTATAAATAGATTACTTACCCTTCAGGATCCGATGAATCGCTCCCCTGCATTCTCCGGTGTCTATCTCCAACAGTCAAACCTTCGAACGCTGCCTGCTCACAGAGGTGGGTTCTTAAATAGAGTTTAGGTGTTACGTCATGCCTATTCTTAAAGTGGCCACGTCATCATTGCGATCTTAATCTGCTTTGAGTCGCAATGATTACGTCAGAACACAGGTAAGTCCTATTTAAGGGCCCTATTCTTTGTCCTTTCATGGTTTCTTTATAGATCTTCGTTTAGTGCTCCTAGAGATTCCCGTGTGATTTCCTGTGTTTGACCTTGGCTTTGTATTCGATTTGTGATTTCTGGTATCTTGACTTGGCTTTGTATTCGATTTGTGATTTCTGGTATCCTGACTTGGCTTTGTATTCGATTTGTGATTTCTGGTATCCTGACTTGGCTTTTTTTATTCGATTTGTGATTTCTGGTATCTTGACTTGGCTTAGTTTTTTACTTGTGATTTCTGGTATCCTGACACGGCTTTGTTATCCTCTGTGTATTTCTGTATTCCTGACCTTGGTTTATTCTTGACCTTGTTTCTTGCTATATTATTACTTTAAGTCCGGCCACTCTAAGGCTCGGTAATAAGTCTTTTGGATCCCTTTTGTGGGTTTCCACTCTTCCTGCATGTTGGGGTACGACTCCCATGACACCATTAAAAGGTTTACTGAACATATTGTTATTGACGGCAGTTATACTGTATTTCCCAGCATTTCCAAAGTTTATTTGATTTTCTTTCAGACAATTGTTCAAGGTACAATTAAAATTAAAGATTGTACTTATATGTTTATATTTGTTTTTTATTTACAGTTAATACGAGTACATTGCTTCATGACATTTATCATTATATGTGAATAACCCAGGAGCAAACATTTTCTTACAACGTTCTCTTTTTTTTATAACCACACCTAGGGGTATGACAATTATGCATAAATAATTACTATATACTGATTGCACATAGAATGCCCAAACAGGCCAGAGTTGTGTATTCATCCTAGTGTTATATAAAAGCCTCAGCTATACTCTTTTTATTTAATACTGTCATGTTACTTCCAAAACAGATCAGTTAACATTCTCTGAAAATACTGCTGGGGTGCACACCACTTCTTGATCATATTGCACAACAACACAGAACATAGAGTGACCGACGTCTCTGAAATAGAGTGTCCTGGCTGCACTAGGCCTTGGCCGAACACCACCGCCTCCTGCCACCACATAGGACCCAGCCAATATTATTCCATTTAATCCTGAAAAAGGCAGAGCATTGACTGTGGTAATCACCTGAACTCTCTCTTTAACCAGGCCCCTGTTGGACCTTGTCTTAACTTTAGTTTATTTTATATTTTTTTGCTTATTTTACTATTTCTCTCTCCCCTACATCAACATGATATAATGGTCCATTAGGACCAAGACTGGGTATATCCTGGACGTGCTAGCTTCCAAGTTACCACCCCACCTCCCCTCAGCTCTAACTGCTTTAACCTACTGTTCAGTCCAACCCAGAAAGCTGCTTCCTCTCTCACCCCACAAAGGCGATACGTACCAGTGAATCTTTTTCTTTTCTTTTTTCTTTAGTCTCCTTTCTTAGCCTAAGCTGTGACATAACCAGTGGTGTAAAAACAAGTACAAAGTATAGGGTGCGCAATTAAAAACACCACCACACAACGTGATATACTTATATCAAGGAGGACCATACAATTTGTCTCTGGTTATCTGTAAAATATAAAACTGTACACAATGTAATACTGTATATATACAGATATTTAAGTACACAGAGGTAATGGGTCACTCAACCTGGGTGCTTTTTCTTTGGACATTTTTAATTATTTGTCAGCTGCTATATCCAGTAAATCCATTTGAGAAAAACCTTCAAGTGTCCAGAATATTTGGGAGTAACAGAATTCCAGGATTTATTCAATCACCCCTTTCATACCTCAAAAAGCCATGCCTGAACCATACGCAGCAGTGAAGACCTGAAGGACACAATAGTTTGAGACCTGATTGGTCTCCCCAAAAGCCGTATTGCCCCACTACAGTCTGTAATGAATGCTGTAGCTAAACCGATTTTCCTCTCTAGTCGGTCCTCTCACACCTCACCCCTCTGCCAGTCCTTACATTGGCTCCCTGTATGCTATAGGAGTCAATTCAAAGTGCTAACCCACACATTTAAAGCACTGAACAATTCTAGCCCCACTTATATCTCTTCACTAATCCATAGATATGCCCCTCCTCGTACCCTCCGCTCTGCCCGTGACCACCTCCTGACCGCTGCTTGCACCCGTACGGCCAACTCGCGCTTGCAGGACCTCTCACGGGCGGCTCCTCTCCTATGGAATAGCTTGTCTACTGCCATCAGACTCTCCCCTAGTCTTCAATCATTTAAGAAGGGCCTTAAAACCCATCTCTTCAGGAAAGCTTATGGCCTCCCAGAGTAATCTCTACCTTACATACCTGTCTCCTGCTCTCTCCTATGGGACAGTGCTTTGCTCTCTCCTCCAGCTCTGCTTCACTCCTACTTGATATTTCCTGTCCTAATGTTTCTAATAGCCCACCTCCTATAGTCTGTAAGCTCGTTTGAGCAGGGTCCTCTTCAACCTATTGTTCCTGTAAGTTTTCTTGTAATTGTCCTGTTTATTGTTACATCCCCCCCCTCTCAAAATATTGTAAAGCGCTACGGAATCTGTTGGCGCTATATAAATGGCAATAATAATAATACTCCACTTTATGTTACGTACTTTTAGTTTTAACAAGTTGAACCTCCTCCCTCATACAAGACCTCCCATGCAGACTGGCCAGTCTTGCAAGAACAATCGATCTAACCACCCCACCCACCCGCCTCAAACCTCAGCTTTCACTCACTGAAACACCCGCAACTACATAGAGGCATAAACCCACATCTGACTGCACAGCTGCCTAGTGTTACACTCAGGTAGTAGGCACAATGATGCAGTCATCAGCGCTCACTTCGGGTTTTATTACTCAGCTTAAGCCTCACTACTTTAATTTTCCTCACTTTGCTAGACCACCACGCTGACCCACACATAAGCACTCTCACACTATAACTACTAAAGTACACTCTGCTCATAAAGCAGGATTACCTACGTAACTAACACCTAGCTTGACACTGTGAGAAGTACACGTTCCCCACAAAGAGATAGCACTGCACCCACTGGAATTGGCGCAAATGTACATACCACTCCTGGCTTAGGAAAGGAACGTACACCATGTGTGTTTTATTCTTTATACCGTCTGTTCTTATCTCATGATTGTATATGTTTCTATACGAAATTGAAAAATTGTGCTGTTATTTTACTGCCATACTGATGTTATGTTCTGTAGTTTTTCTGGGCTTGTACCTGCTGTCGTGGCAGTACAGACCTTTTTGTTACGCCTAGCACAACAAAAACAAAGAATTATAAAAGAAAAAAAAAAATAAGGTAAAAATGTAATTCTGATTGTTTTATTCTCCTTAACAATGTGCCCTGTTCATGAAATAAAAAAAATAAAAAAAACATTTATACATAATCCTCTTAAATTGTAAGGAAATGAATGTGCAAAATACAAAAATATGAATAATCTGCAGCAGACGTTGTGTTGTATGTTCGTACAGCAGAGCTGCCTGACCTCAAATTGACTTCACAGATACAGCCTACGGGATTCAAAAATGTTCTGGAAAACAGATTAAAAAAAAAAACTAGGCTATACCGTGAAAAGCCATTTGGTTTCTGTGTGCAGATTACTGACAGATTGTTACATTGCCATGAAAAGGATAGGAGCAAGTATTTCAAGTTATTTTTGATATGCACAGAGTCGAAGTGTTGGAATCTCCCTCCGAGTGCTTTGGTTACTGTAGAACGCTCAATTAAAATTTAAGATATTGCTTACTTAAAGGATTGTAAAAATGAAATATAATTGATGCATCGCTCACTATATCTACTTTTTTGGTGTGTGTCAATAATGATCAAGCTCAAATAAGCAATATGATAGCTATTTAACAAAACTGTTATATTGTTATAACAATTAAAATAGTCAAATAAATTAAATATATACTGACACTCTGAACACCCAATGCTTTTTGCTTGGCCCAATGGAGGAATGATTTGCAAAATCACTGCTACTACAAGCCTGTTCACAAACTGAAAAACATCAAAAGAAAGCTTACATCACCTCTAGTTCATCCAAGTTTTTGAACAGCATATACATGCAGTACAAGTGTCCAACTAGACTAACAGGCTTCTACATGCATTAAGGATGGACCCAGAGCCCGAACTGGAAGTAGAGATGATGGTGACTTATAGCAACTATGGTGCCGTTGCTTTCAGAAATATATAGAAAATACAGATTAAGGAACAGCGCACACAAAAAAAATCCAGTTATAAGTATTATAAGGTTACCTAAAATCACTTGCTTTGGGCAAACAGATATGGGGATTAAGTTCCATCATATGACCATATCGTGTTAAGTTCACCATTACACTGCAGTACCCCAGTGTCAGTGGGTGCTACACTAATTCAAACGTGGGATACAAATTAGATAGTGCTAACGCTAAATTAACTAAAATGTATTGTAAGAACATTGTGAATATATATATATATATATATATATATATATTTAAATCAATGTGATAAAAAACACAATTCAAAGAAATAGTGTAGGACCCACCAATATTGGGGTACTGTAGTGTACTTGTGGGCTAAACGTGGTATGGTTATATGGTGGAACTGAATCCCCAAATTTGTTTGCTGAGATAGTAGATCTTAAGTAGCCTTGTAAAATGTAAAGGCATTACCGCTGGAGGCAACTTTTTGGGCTAAACCGTTCAAGAATGGTAGAATGGTTTAACCCCTTGAGGTAAGATAAAGTTGTTTTAATGCCTGGAGTGTCCCTTTAAGTAGCCTGTAAAATTTAAAACTGTATTTTTTGTGTGCGCTGTTCCTTAACCCCATCAGGGCCGATAACGGTTCAGGACAGTCATCTGAAACATCCCCTTGAGGACTGATGACGGTCCTGAACCGTCAAAATGGAAATATTTACTTACCCGATCGCCACTGTTCCCCGGCTAGCGATTGGCGTTGCTCCCGGTCAGGGGGGACTGTCTGACAGCCCAGACAATCCCCCGTCTGCGAATTAGGCCCCCGTGGCCATGTGATTGCTCTAACAGAGCGGTCACATGGCCGCAATAGGCATCCATGAATCTGCCTGCAGGGGGACTGCCTGAACTGACTGGCAGTCTCCCTGCTGCTGAAAAAAAATTAAAATTTTATATATATATATATATATATAATAAAGCAATCAGTGTAAAATAAATATATATATATATATAGGCAAACTAAGTGTGTTTTTATATTAATTTATGCATATATTAATATAAAAGTACACTTATAATTAAATTACACATGTGTATATATATATACTATGTATAATCACTATATATATATATATATATATATATATAATATAAATAATAAGTAAATAAAAATTAATAAAAAAAAACTTAAAAATAATAAAAAAATGTAAACATTATATATATATATATATATATATATATATATATATGTGTAATTTTATTCTTTTTTTAATTTTATTTCTTTGCGTGCATGAGATTAATATATGTGGTACAACATATGCATCACATGGGAGAATAGCAGGTTACAACGTTTGATGTTTGATGCATTTGGCAGGTTTAGCACAATTTTTTATTACATACATGAAATCCTATGTCTAATATGTAGTTTTGAAGGAGTATAGTCAAGTTATACATTATTGGGTTCATTACCTAGGTCCTGGGTCAGTGTTGGATGTCTGGGCCCATCAAAGCCGTTAACTAGTAGTGTGGGGTTATAGCGTGTTGCAGGGGCCTGTGGTGGTTCAGTGGGCGTTGTGTTGTCGGTCGGTGTGTCGCATGAGTAGCCCTAAAGCCCGGGGGGGTTTAGTGAGCAAATGTCGATGGAGACTACTCCTGAGAGGTGGTGGCCCTAACCATGGGGCTGTCGGGGGGGGGGGGTGGAAGGTCGTTATGAGCTGCGGTTTGTGTTCTGGCGGTGCAGTTGCATGTCTGCATCTGTTTCGGCTGTCACCGTTGGCATGCATTAAACAAGTGTAATAAACTTTAAGGTTACAGAGCTTGGGGGGGGTGGGGAGAAAACAGGGTGCATTAAACCTTAAACATAGCGAGGTAGTGTCAACGATGAGCGGACAGGAGCTAGAGACCTCTCACCCCCTGTCCGTCAGGTGGCTTGTGCATTGGTTCTCTGTCTTCTTGGCACAAATGTTTCTGAGGTTGCCGGGTTCCAATCATGGGTTATGCCTTGGGCGGGCAAGTTCTGTAGGCCCAATGTTGTGAGGAGTTCAGGGGCCTCCGTCACAGATGTGAGTTTATGTGTGGTCAACTGGTGGGTGACAAGCAAGGAGCGTGGGTTTCCCCACCTGTATGCGATGCCCGCTGTGTGTAGTTGGCTGGTGAGTTCAGTAGCAAATTTCTCCATTGGAGGGTAGCTTTGGATAAGTCCTGGTAAAAGGTCAATTGGGACTCCTCAAAATCAAGTGGGGTCTTGCCCTTGATTGTGCTCATAATGTGCCCCTTATCTTGGGGTAGGACACAGCGGATGATGACGTCTCCAGCTAGTGTTGCTGCTGCTCTGAGTGGAGTAGGTAATCGGTAGATCCCTGCGAAGGTGAGCTTCTTTGTTACTGCAGAAGGAAGTAGTGATTGTGTGAGTCGCCTCATGTAGTGTGGTAGGTCTTCTTTGTTCACCGAGGCCAGGATGCCTCTAATTTTTATATGGTTGCGTCGGCTTTTGTCCTCCTGTACTGTTAATTGGATTGCCAGGTGCTGGTGGTCTTGTTGTAGTTGGTGGAGTGAGTCTTGCAGTGTGGAGATTTCTCCCTGTATTGTTTTGACTTGCCCCTCAGTGTTGGACACTTTGTCTGTGATCTGCTGCATGCTCGTTTTGAGCGCTGGTAGGTCTGCTGCCAGCAAGCTTTGTATATCTTGTAGCATAGTCTGCATCTGCTGCAGGTCCTGTTTGGTGGCTGGATCTGCCGCCCCCGGGGAGGGGGGTGGTGGGTTTGGTGAGTGTAGCCTGTGTGGGTTGTGGGGTTTCCTTTGTTTCCCCTTGGGTGGTTTGGGTTGGAGGGGTATCTGCCTGTGGAGGGTCTGGGCCCTGTTCGGGCGCCATTTTGGCTGGGGTGTGTTTTTGCAGAGTACCTTGCTGTGGTCTTTTCGATCTGCACCCCATCTACTGGAGGCCATGATCAGGGTCCTGCAGTAGTTTGTCACTGGAGTCTCCCAGACTTTCTCTGCCCCACACGTACTCCAGGCCGAGGTAGTTTGGTGTGTGCTATTTAACCCTGTAACTTTCCATGACACCCTAAAGCCTGTACATGAGGAGTACTGTTTTACTCGGGGGACTTTGCTGAACACAAATATTAGTGTTTCAAAACAGTAAAACATATCACAGCGATGATATTGTCAGTGAAAGTGATGTTTTTGCGTTTTTCACACACAAACAGCACTTTCACTGATGATATAATTGTTGTGATACATTTTACTGTTTTGAAACATCAATATTTGTGTTCAACGAAGACTCCATAGTATAACAGTACCCCCCACATACAGGTTTCATAGTGTTTTTGAAAGTTACAGGGTCAAATATAAGGATTGATTTTCCTTTTTTTTTTTTTTTTTACATTGAAATTTGCCAGGCTGGTTATGTTGCCTTTGAGAGCATATGGTAGCCCAGGAATGGGAATTACCCCCATGATGGCATACCAATTGCAAAAGAAGATAACCCAAGGTATTGCAAATAGGGTATGTTCAGTCTTTTTTAGTAGCCACTTAGTTACAAATACTGGCCAAAGTTAGCATTCATAATTATTTTTCACATTTTGAACACACAAATATAAATGCTAACTTTGGCCAATGTTTGTGATTAAGTGGATACTAAAAAAGACTGGACATACCCCACATTAAATACCCTGGGTTGTCTACTTATGTACATGTGAGGTGTGTACATGTGAGGTTTGATCCAGAGATTTATGACAGATAACAGTATTACAATGTCACTATTGAGAAATTTTAAAAATATATATTTTGAAACAGCAATTTCCTACTTGTACTTATAGCCCTATAACTTGCAAACTCAGGACAAATTTTTGAATCTATTTAGCAGTTTTTTTTCATTAGCCTCTGTAGACAAGTAAAATATTTTTCAAGTAAAAGTCAAAAAACTTGTTTTTTTTTTTATTTTTCACCATATTTTTTTTTTTTTTTAAGTAAATTATATGAGATGATACTAATAATGGTATGTAAAGAAAGCCCTTCTTGTTCTGAAAAAAATATATATATATATATAACTTATATGGGAACAGTAAATGAGAGAGAGGCAAATTACAGCTAAACACAAACACCACAGAAATGTTAAAACAGCCCTTGTCCTTAACGTACAACATGGCCAAAACAGTCCAGTCCTTAAGGGGCTAATCCCCTTTAAAAATAATAGCAGAGTGTTTTTTTATTTTGCATTTGTATTTATTTTCTAAGTCTTGTTTTGCATAATTTGTGTAAATTATCTTTATAATGCATTAGAAAATTGGGAGGGGCAAATCGAGTCTAGAGAGTCCATTTAACTCTAGCTAAAAAATAGTAGAGAGAAAATACAATAATAATTGGAGCTTAATCACAGAACTTTTACATATAAATAAAATCTTTCATTTTAATGGTGTCTTCAACAGTAGGAATGAACATTCTCCTATAAACTGTAAACCATAGTACACTTGTAAGGCATAGTGGAGTTACGGGCAAACTAGGCAGTCACTAACAATGTTGCATAGTGTGGTGGGCAATGAGATTGATAATGTCGATTTGAATTATAATCCATGCTGACCACAAGAGTATAGGAAACGGGATTTTTGGCAACTAATATTTGACTTTTACGTACAGCTCTGACATGTAGCAGATTGTGTTGGGCTTCACATTACTTTTGTGTGCTTAAGAACACCATATCATTAGGAATAAAATACCTGTATTCCTAATACTATAGTGTCATGCCCATAACGTATTAATCCCCACCCCAGTTTGCCATAAAAATTAGAAAATAAACTATTTACTTTTATCTTTTGCCTATTTACCTTCTTCCAGCACCAAAGCTTGCTAGGAGCTGCTCACCTCTTCACCTCCTGCAACATCATAGAGGAGGCATGGCTTCCTCCGCAATGGTCCAAAGCAATAGGTTGCTAATGGGCATATGTGACAAACTCTACATGAACATCCAAGCTTCTCCATAGGAAAGCTACTCAACCTCCGCCTTCTGTGACTTCAAGGTGGAGGCATGGCCTCTTCTTCATTGGTCCAATCCAATGCTCTTCATAGAGGAGCATTGGAGACCTAATGTACATGTGCGATCAATGTTCTCCTATGAAGGCTTTTGCTTTACGTGGCCGAGTTTTACAGCAGAAGAAACTCTAGTGGTTTTCATATTGACAGCCACTAGAGGTGAACTAAACTCTGCAATATAAACATTGCTGTTTCTAGAAAACTGACAGGGCCATTTCACCCACACCACTTCACTGAGATGAAGTGTTTAGTGTACCTTTAATGCAACAGAGAATATCTATGAAAAACATCCATACTATCTGTGTGGAATCCACATTTTCTGACTAATGCTAACAATATTTTTCTCCAAAAAACAAGCCAATACTCAGCTTTCCGCACATTGTGCACAATTGTTCAATTTTTTGGTTAATATATACATTACATATAGATGTATTGTTACTAACCAGTTTACCAAATTTCTAAATTCTCTAAATTCAATGGACCATTTAAAAGAAAACAAAAGGAAAATCAATACCACCAACAAAAACTCAATTACCAATTTATTTTTGTATTTAAACAATAGCTCAACAGTAATTTTAAACATGCAACACAGCATATGTTTAATAAAACAGCAATATTGTGTATATATAGTTACAAAGGATATAAACCATTCAAATTAGGAACCCAGGGAGAGGTCGTTGGACATTGGGAGATGGTTCCTGCAAACACCTGGGTTCAGTTATGACACCGCATGTTGTGGTGCCATTGGAGATGAATATCAGCTTGCATACCTACCTGGACTCAGCTGGGCAATTACAGGCATAGGTTGAGTGATCCATACCTGTGGGAGTTGTCTGGTCTGACAGAGGACTTGGGCTAATGATAGTTTGGTTATATAGCCTTTCATTCCTATATCTAACCTGCTCCTATCTGCAGCATTGCTTCAGTATGCCTGTCTTATGCTCCTTTAATTTACATGTTGGGTTAGCACCCTGAGCTTTAACTCTAACTTACTTGATGATTTCACATTCATGTCTCCACTCGTGCAGGCAGTTTACTTTGTTTCATGCATGACGTATATGCTTGTATACATAATGAATAGTTAATCTTTTTGTCAGTTTGTGCAATAAAAACTACTCATTTCTACACCTTACTAAATGTCTGACATTTTTGCCTCCTTGTTACATTATGATAGAAAATTTTGCTGTGATTATATTTGCCTCACACGACTACGTTTTGTGTATGCCGCAGTCTGGTTTCTGCTAGATACCACGTACGGATCAGTAGTGTAAGGTTATAGTCACTAATTATAATTAGAAAAGTATGACTAAACAGCTTAGAGCCTGCCTTTCAGGAGGAGGTGGTGATTACATGTGTGCGTATTCTACTCTAGAAGGGTAATATCCCTAAACAATAGGGTGCCGGGGGGTTGTGCACTTTGCCACCATACGCCATGTGCTTTAGCAGAATTGGGCCAGTGCTGCTTGAAGCAGAATCAAAGATTTAATTTAATAATAGAAGCCTAGGAAATTCTAGTTAGTACCCACCAGAACATATTTAATTAACTCTATTCATAAACAACATAAAACTTTCAGTAGAGAACACAAAGGTAGAGAAATGATAATAGAAAAAAGAAAATTCTGTGTGGCATTCAACCAAGCTGGAAAAGGAGACTTCTCCCCCCCATACTAGTCAGGTTTCCAGCATGTTCTCCAATATAGATCTTGGTACAAATGGCACTATGTTTTCCAGATGCCACGTCTGAATAGTGCGTTGGTCAGTCATGGCCGTCACTGAGTCCAAAAGGATCAAAGTAGATAAACATAGAAACATAGATTGTGACGGCAGATAACAATTATTCTGCCCATCTTGTCTGCCCAAATTTCTAAATACTTTTCTTAAGTCCCAGGCCTTATCTTATAGCTCGGATAGCCTTATGCCTATCCCATGCATGCATGCACACTCTTTGTAAAGTAATACTTCCTGATATTACAGTTGTGCTCAAAAGTTTGCATACCCTTGGAAAATTGGTAATATATGTAAAACATGAAACAAGAAAACATGAGTGAGCAGGCAAAACAGGTTTCTTTTATTTCTTATGGGATTCATATTCAACTGTAGGTTATAACAGAGTTACACAATCATAAAACAAAACATGGCAACAAAGAAAAAAATGAAATGACCCCTGTTCAAAAGTTTGTATACCCTTAGTTCTTAATACTGTGTATTGCCCCCTTTAGCAGGTCAAGCAAAGTCTTTGGTCGTCTTGCATGAACTGTACGTTTGAGACCTCCCCAGAGTGGCTTGATGATATTAAGGTCAGGACACTGTGATGGCCACTCCAGAATCTTCACCTTTTTCAGCTGTAACCACTAGAGGGTTGTAGCGGATGGCACTGGGCTGTCCTGCAAATGTCTTCGAAATAATTGCATTCGTGTGATCTGCTGGTCTTATATGTGTTTTAAAGCCTTGTATTCTTGTGATTGTTCGGTAGTTCCATTCCCTTAGTTTATTCGAATGAAACTACCGAACAACCAGACCTCCCCTGTGTGAAGTGTGTCCTCAATTACCCGTTGCAACATTGTTGCGAACGGGTAATTGAACAGTAAAGTAGCCGTCCTTTGTTCTCGGGGGTGGCCGCCATTCGACAAACGAACACGTGGCGGCGGCCATTTTAAAACTCCCGAACAGCGGTGTTTTGCCGTCGAGTGTCTGGAACTAAAATCGGACACTCGAGTAGGCGAACACCGCTGAGACCTCCACAGCCCTGTCCGTTCGGTTCCAAACTACCGAACGGCCCCTCGTTCGGTAGATAGAGAATACCGAACGAGGGGATTCAGGCGAACCCTCCCTAGCCTCTATAGCTAGAGGTTTTCGTGTATTTTATTCCCTTATGCCAGGACCGACCGCAGGGCCCATTCACATGGAACCGAATTCGGCTATCTCAGTTCGTGCGGTCGGTCATTTTATTCCCCCCATACTTTTCCCGAACCCCTGGTCTGATCTGGGTGATTTTTGGATATGTTGTTCACCCAGATCAGGGCTACCAGGGGATGTAGGATTTAAAGAGGTATCCCTACGTTTAGGGGTACATCCAGAAACGGGGGGAATTGGTGTACTGGATAAGGGGATTATGATGCTGGCTGAGGGGAGGAGATATGTGGGAGGTTACCAGGACAGGATTGGCTACTGTAATAATTACTGTAAATCCCTCCCTTGCATGGGAGCATGCTTTATAAGGAGACTGTGATTAAAGGCTTGTCAGTTCTGCTCCTGAAACTGTGTGTCGTCCAGTTATTGGGATTGCTGTGGGGATATTGCTGTATTTTACTTGCTGGAAACCTTGCCTTTGGATTTATTATTTACTTGTTCCTGAGCCTCACTTGGATTACAAGCGGAGATAACCTGGGGAATATTGCATCTCCGCTACAAGGGTCAACTTGACCTGGTGCTTAGGGTCATTGTAATGCTGGAAAGTCCAAGAGTGTCCCATGTACAGCCTCCGTGCAGAAAAATGCAAGTTGTCTGACAATATTTTCTAACATGCTGCATTTATCTTGCGATTAATTTTCACAAGATTCCCTTTGCCTTTAGAGCTCACCCCCTCACCACCGCCCAAAACATCAGTGAGCCACCACTATGCTTCACAGTTGGGATGTTATTCTTTTTACGATAGGCCTTGTTGACCCATTTTAAAACATAGAGCTTATGGTTGTGACCATAAAGCTCTCTTTTGGGCTCATCACTCTAAATTACAGTGTATCAGAAGTTGTGAGGCATGTCCAGGTGTTGTCAGGCATATTGTAACTGGGCTTTTTTGTAGCATTGGCACAGTAAAGTCTTCTTTCTGGCAACTTGACCCTGCAGTTCATTGTTGTTCAAGTATCGTCTTATTTTGCTCCTTGAAAACAACCACACTGCCTTTTCCCAGAGCAGCCTGTATTTCTCCTAAGGTTACATGTGTGGTTTTCTTTGTATCCTGAACAAGTCTTCTGGCAGTTGTGGCTGAAATCTTTCTTGGCCAACTGACCTTGGCTTGGTATGAAGAGATCCCCAAATTTTTCACTTCTTCTTATTAATTAATTGAACAGTACTGACTGGCATAAAGTTCCATTACCTTGTTACGCAGGTCTTTTGACAGTTCTTTTCTGCTCCCCATGGCTCAGTATCTAGCCTGCCCAGTGCAGACACTAATTGCAATTTGAAAAGCCACAGGTGTGGGAAATTAACCTTTCATTGCCATTTTAACATGTGTGTGTCACCTTGTGTGTTTTAAACAAGGTCAAACATTCAAGGGTATGTACATTTTTGATTAGGGATTATTCTAGCCTCGGTGATGGAATAATCTAAATTTTATTAAAGACAGGAGGCGAATATTTGCTTTACCTTCTTTACTGAAACCTCCAGCAGCAAAGAAACAGTTAACAGAACTTTTCAAAACAACCAATCAGAACAAAGCAACAGTAGTATAAAACCCCTAAGCAAGCTCTTCCACTTCCTCTTTCTTTGATGAGGTCGAGCAGGAGAGCAAGGAAACCAATGAATCCACCTTGTAGCAGACACATCCAGAGAAACAATCGTCAAGCCCAGAGAGAAAACAGAAAACATTGTGAAAGTAAACTGTCAAGGCAAGATGTCATATCCATACAATATCACTTGCACATCATAATATCTGATGAATAAACAAAGTCTACAGATCTTATGAAGACCTAGTATGTACCTAAACTAAAAGGCATTGACGAAACATAATAACACAAACATGATGAATAAAACGCACACGGACAATCATCACTGAATATTAGAAATAACCTTTATTATGTAAAACCATGCATTCACAAAACATAACAATATCCCCAATTATTTATAATAGAATAAAACCCAAATCCAGGGAGGGAACATAAAAAAGAAGGGGAAATATTCGCCTTCTGTCTTTAATAAAATTTAGATTATCCCCTCACCGAGGCTAGAATAATCCCTAATTTTATGGCAGGACAGGAGGCTTCATATTTGCAATTTTAACGCCCACGTAGTAGTTCCAGAAGCAATATGAGATAGGAGGACTGAAATAAAAGGAGAATGGAAAAGCTGATTCCCTAAACCATCAGCGGTGTAGAGAAAATGCAGAAGGGACCCAACGGCTTCCAAAGTTGTTGAGGTGACAGCACCCCGAACCAAAATTGTCCCAGAGGAACTCAAGGTCAGTCAATGAGAGGATCCACCAAATCCAACGGGCGAGCGAAGATGCAGAAACAGTCCAAAACGGCCGTACGCAGAAATAAACAGCTGTCCATGAGTAGATGGACGAGAGAACCAGATCCTGGATCTACATGGTCGTGTACAATCTGTCAACAGAGCCGTGGCCTATCCGGAGAATAGGGGTACGACACAGAGGATGAATAAAAATGAAATATGTGTGGAGCAGAAGCCGCTGTACTGAACGGCAAGAAGGAAGAAGACACTACGTCGATACCATGACGTCAGAACGCGATTAAATACAAGATGTACTGGGGGAAACCGTAAGCGGAAAAAACTGGTGCAAGGCAAGTCCTTGTCATCAGGTCATTCCTCAATGAAATGCAGAACACACGATACCACTAGACTTGAGGAATAGCGAGAGATAGGGCTCCCGTACGGTATACTCCTCTTGG
>OW240913.1:49789486-49858661 GCA_933207985.1 Pelobates cultripes | reverse complement strand
TAGACTGGAAACCAAGAGATCCTTAGCAATGCCAGAATCTTGAGAAAACTAGCTAACATAGGATGTGAATGGCCCCATAAGATCCTACCCTGAGAGGGCAACTCAGCCAGACAATGGGGACAGCCATGATAAGGACCGCCATAGGGACCCAAACACCAGTCGTGGCAGGCTACCCCTGTGGATCCCACGCGGGACATTAAGAGACAGGGAGTCGTAGATTGCCTTCCCATGGCAAACTCCAGCAAAAAGGGGAAAGCACGCAGGACTCCTCCGAAGTGGTTTGGCCAGGCGAAACGACACTTCCAGGAATTCGGTTTGAAGCAAAACCCAAAGTATCCTGTAGGTAAACGGGATACGTACGCCCCGAAAGAGACCAAGCTTGGAAATCTCGTCCCTCGCTGAGGGTCCGGCAGCCAGCTGGAGAACCGCTCCGTATGGCGGCTCGCACCGAATGTAATCATGCCAGTACTTGAGACCCCGGAGTGTGAGGCAACCAATCATTGGGGTCTCTCCATGGTCGGGTGAAGCCGTCCGCCACATGAGTGTCTCGTCCCGCAGACATTCTGTCACAAATGACGAATACTTGTCCAGAAGCTATAGATAGTGATCCTACGTGAGATCCGACTGCAGTCCGTAGTGGGAAACTGGTGAGAAGTCCATGCCGGAAGATGGCGAGCAATACTGTGAATGTTGAACAAACCTGCAGGTAGTTCCATGCAGTTGGCATAAAGAGGTCCCTCCTCCGGACTCCAGAGTCCAGGCCGGAGTTGGTTGGGGTCCGAAACTCCTAGGTATGTCAGGTTCCACTATGTCGGAGTTATCAATTAAGTTTTAGATGAGCTTCATCCGAAGGTCACATGATTTGGTCATACAAGGCCTAAGACCCGAGAAAGCGTCATGTTGGAGCGGCTGATAGTACCGGATCCTGGAGGTATGGCTTCCATGGCGAATAGCAACCGGTCAATTGACCGGGTTGGGCCCCTAAGTGTGACCCGCGGGTTGCGGAGCATATACCTGGTATTTTCCTTGAAGACAGACATATTGGTCCTCGGGAGGAGGAGCACCGCCTGGACCGAATATTCCATGAAAGACCAGAAACTGGGTTGACTGGGAGTGAATCAGATTCAATATGTCCATGTTGATGGCAAAATCCATGCGGGTTTCTCTCATGTGCATTTGAGGGAGAGAACCAATCGTCCACGCTGAGCAGCTCTCTGAGGAGATGAGTGCCCTCTGTCTCGAAGTGTCAACAGACGACATATACACTGGGAGCATGTAGCGTGGGGATGGGGCGGAAGTCCACTCCACCGCACCCTTCGCCCAGCAGGGCAACTGCAGAATGAGTCGGAATCGACGCCTCTTTTGGTCCGAGAGACCTCTGGGGCTAGTTAAGGGGGAACCCTATGAATAGAGACGTGTCAGCTCAATTTGTACGTGAGGTTAACTCCGGAGAGCAGACCCAGCACTTGGATGCCAAATCCATCAGTTTGATGTCCAGCTTGGACAGGGGCCGTTTTGCGGTTCTCAGGGGTAGAAACCAACTAGGCGATACCTATAAGTCATATCGGTCCATTCCCAGTGGGAATTTAGTCTTCTCCGCTTTCCAAGCTGTAACGCGCTATTCGTCCCGAGGAAACATCTGTGTCCGAGTGTCATCGATATCCACTGGTTAGTCCCAGATAGAGTGCAAACCCCGTGTCGGTGTTTGCGGTGTCCTTTCCGGACTCCGTCATGAAGACTGATCCTCTTGATGAATCCATCCGTTAGCCAACGAGTACCAGGGGTGCTTGGTGTAGCGTCTAGGATGGCCGGTGGAGTGTCCCTGTAGGGTACCGATGGTTTCTGGCAGTGAGGTCAGCGGGGCGGCATGAGGACAGGCCAACTGACCTTCTGGGTACGGGAGATTTGTCCTTCAGTTGTAATTGCACAACTGCCATAGAGGTAACACTGTTGGAGTGATACCTGGTGCGGCCAGCTGGGGGTCACCCAGTGTGCAAGAGGGGGTCACCCAACAAGCACAAGCATACCATGCAGTATAGGCCAGCAGGGGAGGGGGTCACCCTCAGTCTGAACATAATCGGACACTGTAGGTACAGTAGTGCCGTAGTGGTTAGCCGTATAAGTAACCAGACATTGCTGGTTCAGCAGTGCAGACGGCAGGAGGGGGTCACCCTCATATAACCATAACCGGGCATTGCAGATAAAGCAGTGCTGTAGGTAAGAGGGGGTCAACCTCAGTGTGGTATCATAGAGGTCTGTACACCCAGTAGTGTAGTCAGCGAGAGGGGGTCACCCTCATTATGGTTATAACGGGACCCTGTAGGTCCAGCAGAGTAGTCCACAGGAGGGGGACACCCTCAGTATCTGCGTATAGCAGGGCACTGTAAGAACAGAAGCTCAATCAGTGGGAGGGGTACCCTCTTTTATGGGAATACCCGGACGCTGCAGGTCCAGCAGTGCAGACTGTAGGAGGGGTTCCCCCTCGGTATGATAATATCAGGATATTGCCGGAGCATTAGTGTAGGAAGCAGGAAGGGGTCACCCTCAGCATTAATCCTACAGGACACCATAGAGCCAGCAGGGTACTCATTGGTAGCCATGTTGCCAGAGGGAGGGGGTCAACCAACCCACAATGGTGTCACATGTCCATTATTATGGTCCACCCCCCTGTAATAACAGGGCTGAATGTGGGGCCAGTTAGCCCCCCTGAGGGGTAGAAGGGTCCATATAGCGAGAAGCTGACTCACAGACCACTCAGGTATTATATTAGGATACACTTTTGAAGTGTATGTGCAGTGGAAAATTTTTAGTCCCTTAAGAGAAAGACTTGATTAGCATATAACACATGTGGCATAGTCTTGTTAAACAATGATTTTTGTAAACAATGATTTTTTATTTGAGCAGTAACATGCCCCTTTAAATCTGAGATTCACATTTAATTAGTAAAGAAGCGTGACAAGTCTAATGCTAAGATAGAGAACCTAGTCACGTTGCATCAGACATCATAGTAAGCTGCAGTTGTGAGTGTGCCTGGGACAGATCCTGCTATCCAGGATCTGTTGCATATGCAGCATGTGAGACAGGCACAGTAGGTAGGGGGATAGCTGAAAAACTGGGCTATCTCCCCTGATATAGGGAGAGTGGCCACATGGCCAGTTCAGTGGGTGAGACCCGGCTGTTTGCAATGCACGGAGCCCATGTGGCTCCGAAAAATGGCCGCCGCGGCTCCAACAAAATGGCCGCCACAGCTCCAACAAAATGGCTGCCGCGGCTGCAAAAACCGAGCGCGGCCTACCGCGTGGTGATCGCGCCGCACTGCCACGGTTCAAAAAGCTGCTCAGCAAGCGGCCAGGGGCCGCGGGGAGCAGGTGAGGAATAAGGGAGAAGGGTATGGGCAACAGAGCGAAGCAGGGGAACCCGGGGAGGAAACAGAATACAGGCAGAGCCAAAGCATCATAGCAGGGGCACCCATTCCCCATACAGCAGAGTGAGAAAAACTGCATAAAGTAACCCAGAATAACAATGAGCAGTATACAAAATCTATCACATAAATAGCCTAAATACAGCAACATATGTTAACAAATGATAATGTAGCTGCATAGCATGAAGTGGTATAGGAAATAACACAGAATAAACTGCCTAGCTAAACACAGCAATAGACTGCCTAGATAAACCCAGCAATAGACTGCCTAGCTAAACCCAGCAATAGACTGCCTAGATAAACACAGCAATAGACTGCCTAGCTAAACACAGCAGACAAACTGTTAAAACAAATCCAGCAAGAACCCTGCCTAAATAAAACCAGCAATTAAGCTGCCTAAACAAACCTAGCAATAGACTGATTAAATGGACTGTTTAAATAAACAAGCAGCATGTAGGATGCATGTAGGATAAAAAAACAACCAAGAGCAGAGACAACTCTGAGTTGGTGAGTGCTCACCTGGAGGCAGCAGCAAAGAAAGAGGAAGTAGAAGAGCCTGCTTATGGGTTTTATACTTCTGATTGGTTGTTTTGAAAAGTTCTGTTAACTGTTTCTTTGCTGCTGGAGGTTTCAGTAAAGAAGGTAAAGCAAATATGAAGCAAATATGAAGCCTCCTGACCTGCAATAAAATCAGGGCCATTTGGGTGATTTCTGTTATCATCATCATTTAAAAAGGAGCCAAACAACTATGTGATAATAAATTGTTTCATATAATCACTATCCTTCAATAAAATAAATTTTTTGCATGTTTAGTCATATTTTCAAAATCAATGCCAAAATTTCACAATTTCTGCCAGGGTATGCAAACTTTTCAGCACAACTATATTTTTAAACCTTTGCCTCTCTAGTTTAAAACTATGTCCTCTTGTTGTGCTGGTTTTTCTTCTTTTAAATATAGTCTCCTCCTTTACTGTATTGATTCCCTTTATGTACTTAAATGTTTCTATCATAGCCCCCCTGTCTCATTTTTCCTACTAGCATTACAAGTTAAGATCCTTTTGGATTTTTCTTGCATGTTTTTGGAGAGTAAAGCGGGAGCTTTGGTTCCTGAGGTGATTTTATGAATAGTATAATTATGAGTAATTAGGGGTGATCTTGGAGTCCCCCACCTATAGAGCACCTGTGCCATGTGTAGGCAGCTAGTGAGACCATTTAGTGATTTTCTCCACTGTAGTGTTGCTTTAGGCAAATCTTGGTAAATAGTCAGTTGAGACTCTTCAAATATGAGTCCCTGTGGAACTTGCTTTCTTCCTCCGTTAGATGCCCAGTCTCCACTCCTTCAAAAAATCGTTAAAAACCCACTTCTTCATAAAAGTGTATCAATTAAACTGTTAATAGCTCCTGACTGATTCCTCTTCTGCAACTGTCACTAGTCTAATACTATCCTTACCTTTGTGTCATTTTACCCCACTCCCTCTAGCATGTAAGCTCATTGAGCAGGGCCCTCAACCCCTCTGTTCCTGTGTGTCCAACTTGTCTGGTTACAAATACATGTCTGTTAGTCCACCCATTGTAAAGCGCTGCGGAATTTGACGGCGCTCTATAAATATCATAATAATAATAATGAGTGGGGTCTCACCCTTCACTGCAGCCATGATGTGACTTTTGACTTGAGGCATGGAGCAATGGAGGATCTCCAGCAGTAAGTGTAGGGGACTTAGTCAGGGTGGTAAGGCTGTAGATCCCTGCAAAGATGAGTTTCCTTGTTACCAATGAAGGTAGTATGGAGGCCATGAGTAAGTAGTCTCACATAATGTGGCAGATCCTCTCTAGTGACAAAAGCTCCTGCGGGTTAGCTCTTGAAATAACATAGGAAGCTCCATTACAAACTCCATAATCAGAAATCCCTAGGTGGGGATAATTCCACCTATTCTGTGGCAATAGAGCAGTATCAATCTGCTCTATTTTTGTAAGTATATTTATTTTATTTATCTCATTTTTTCAAACTGAGAGCACTATCACTATTTTATACATTCTGTGGAGCCCGACAGAATCCAGCCGAACAGACGGTCCTACCTCTCCAGCATACTCACCAGTGGGGAACATACTATCAAGCATCTCAAACAAGAGCCGGTCTAAACTACAGCCAAGCAATCCATAGGTGGGGATAATTCCACCAGTGCTGTGTTAATAGAGCAGTATATCCTGCTCTATTTTTGTGAGTATTATTTTATTTATTTTATTTCTTACTGTTCCTACTGAGAGCACTATCTGCTGTTTCCTATACCTTTGAGATTCGACGGAACCTAAGTTGGACGGACGGACCTACCATCTAAGTATAACCTGAAGTGGGGATTATACCACTGAGTGCCTTTTATTTCAGAGCTGGTCATAGCTCCATCAAATGTGAGTTCTAAATCCTGATTCTGATTTAATTTTTATCGTTGGAATTACAATACTTCACTATCGGCAGTTCTCTTTGTGTTTTTTACTTCATTTTATCCCATTTGGAATTTCTCTACTTTTATCTATTTTTATTGATAACCTGAACGGACATTATTACCATATTCATTTTTATTTTCATATATATTTTAACCTGAAATAATCCACCAGTTTTTAGTATTTGTAAATACATGTCTTATATTTATTGACTTCTGGTATATTATCCAACAGCGCAGCCCTCAACTCCTCTATTTACAAAAGCCAGTATGCCTTGGATCTTTATATGATTACAGTGATGTCTTCTTGCCCTGACAATTGCAATGAGAGAGCTTGTTGTGTATATTGCAGATGGATTACAGACTCCTTCATTGCAGGTATTTCCCCGAAGATCTCCTTGATATCCCCCTGTGTGGTTACCACCTTTTCAGTGACTTGTTGCATGTTGGTTTTGAGGGCAGACAGGTCTGCAGCCAGAACCTTTTGGATTTCTTATAGCATGTTTTGCAAGTGTTGCAGGTCCTGTTTGGTTTCAGGGTCTGCCCACTAGTGCTGTGGTCAGTGGATGTGGGCCCTCCTGTGAGGTCCACTCATGGTGAGTAGCCTGAGGGGTTTCTAGAGTAGCTAGGCCCTTGGCGGCTGCCATCTTGGTTGGTGTATTTAAGTTCCAATGTCTGGTTGGTCCGGTGTAGCTGATTGCCTGTCTTTTTGAGGCAGTTCCTGTTTAGAAGGTGTTCCAGGCTGTAGAATGCCTGTGTTAGGTAGGCCCTGGCTTTGGGTTTCGGTTTTGCCTGTTTCAGGATATACCTAAAGGGTATAAAGGGTGATGCAGTAAGGGTCCCCAATCCAGACATGGCGTAAGTCGCTCTGTATGGCAACAACCATAAGCAGGCGTAGTTAAGCCTTGATTTTTGGTGGATTATACCGGAAAAGTCAGGAGCATCCAGGAACGGCGTCTGGTTTCTCTCACCGCTAAGTTCCGCCCCCTACATTTTGTAACTTTTATTGGGGCACACAGATTTAGTCTATATATTATACCCATCTTGTGGTAGTATTCTGCTAGAATGCAGCAATAAAGTTTAATCCACAAAGTTTGATGTGGATTGCAGTGGAAAATACAAGAGTTAACTCACTGAAGAGAGGTTGCAAGCACAGCTGCCCTCTGCCCCACAGATTAGTGTATTAAGTGTATCTCTAAATATACAAATTTTCAGGTTATTTCAGCAATCCAGTGTATAGACTAGATATGTATCAATTTGAATTGAACGTGCATGCATCTGACTGTGAAATGTTTTATTCAATCAGTGTTATTTACAGCTAAAATCTATTTATTTGCTGAATATGACAGTCTTCTTTCTTGAATGCAAATTATCAGTGATACAGTGTTTGTTTTATTTTCTAAAACTGCATCCATAATTTATATAATATTACACAGCATGTGACTGTAGATGAAGCTTCAAGGGGTCTTAGCAGGCAACATGTCTATATACACTGAACAAAATTATAAACGCAACTATTTTATTTTTGCCCCCAAGATCTAAGACTTTTCCTATGTACACAAAAGGCCTATTTCCCTCAAATATTGTTCACAAGTTTGTCTAAATCTGTGTTAGTGAGCACTTCTCCTTTGTCGAGAGAATACATCCACCTCACAGGTGTGGTATATCAAGATGCTGAGTAGACAGCATGATTATTGCACAGGTGTGCCTTAGGCTGGCCACAATGTGTATGTATGTGTGTGTTTGTATGTATATGTGCCTGTATGTGTGTGTCTGTTTGTCTGCATGTGTGGGGGGGCAACGTATGGGAGGGGGAGGGTAGACGTATGGGAGGGGGCCCAGGGCAGTTTTCGCACCGCGGCCCTGTCTTTCTAGTTCCGCCTCTGTCTGTGAGTATATTAAGATTGACACAATGCATAAAATGTATGAATTATAAAAACAAAAACAATGTTCCAAGTTATTTAATTATTTATGAAGGTTTCTAACTAAAAGAAACAAATAAGGATTTAATTCATGTTTTAATTGGCATTAAACATCTTTATCCCCCATTTTGTAGACTCGTATTTTTATGCATTTATTGTCAGCAAAATACAAGGCAACAATTTTAACAACGGCACAATAAGGAGAGATAGCTAGGGGTATGACCTTAGAGTGGCTGAGTTTAACACAATGCAGGATCTATGAAGTAACAGAACTAATGCTATGGGGTTTATTCAGACCAGGAGGAGAACAATGATTATATATTTAGGCAATGGTAACAAATAATGAATAAACACTGGTACAGGGTCACTGGAAATCAGGGCCAAGAACTAGCTGGGTCTGGTACAAAAACAGGAACAGGAGTATATCTAAGTCAAACATAGCCGAGGTCTGGTACACAAAACAGGAATAGGAAATTCGTCATTAATTTACCAGAGCCTGGCACACAGGGTAATACAAGAGAAAGCAAGTTCATTAACTAAGTAAGTTCAAACAATGAGAATCAGGAACAAGGACAATAATAACGCACCTATGGATTCCACAAATGGGAATTGAGCAGCTGCAAAACGCAGATATTTATAGGTCTGGGGCGTTGGTTGATGTATACACCCTTAAAATGTGAGTGGGCATCAGCAAGGACATCATGACGTTGGTGTGATGCCATTGCATCATAAAAAGGGGCAGAGCGTCTAGTTTCAGAAATGCTGGCAAATGTGTCTGAGGGTGTTGTAACAGAACTCCCCGTACTCCAACCGAGTACCTTCCATTGGTGACGCTTCCTAGCCTGCGCCGAGGACCACAAGCAACGCACCGGACACCACAACCACGCAGACTCCACAAATGTCGTAGCTTAACTGGAGTCTCGCCGTATTCTGTCCACACTGGATTGGCTTCTGTCCTCCAGGAGAGCGTATCAGGAACAAGCTCTTAAAAGAGCTAAGTGATTAAAGCTCAGGGGAGTATGCAGAGCATAGCAATCTCCAGTGTGAGTATAGCTGTCCCCTCTAATAATGAGACAAGACTACGTGTTGTGGGTCAAGAAGAACTGACTCCAATGAGCATCTATTCCTGCTTATATACAACTTTTCCAGCAAGGTTACTACCCAAGTGGACCTTGTGGGGCACTGGAACTGTAAATTTAACAACCAATAAAATAAAGGCACATGGATAAGACAAACATATCCAAAATTCACTTGAATCAGTGAAGTTGTTCAGGAGATAGGTGGAAGTCATATTTTGACCAAGAAGGGACAAAGCAGCTAGATCCAACTGGTTTGGCAGTGTCCCTGGGACAATGCCCTTCTGGAGAACAATGGGACAGGGGGAGGGGAAGAGGCACACCTTCCCATAGATTCAAAGGGGCAGAAAAAGTGTCCCAAAAGTTTCAATATGTCCATACACCGTTTTTAAAGGACCGACAATAGTCCAAATAAAAGTCCATAAGACCAATAGTGTCTTTAAAGGGCCACACCCCCCCGGGCCATAGTCGCAAGGCAGGAGGCTGGCAAGCAGGCATCTCCAGGACCAAGATATACATCTCAGTCTTGTCAATAGGCAGCAACATTGGATGGTTTTTATTTTTAAAACACTGCTTTAATTAGATGCCACACTATTACTTGTCTCTGACTGCCTCTCTGCTATTTCTAACTGGATGGCTGCCCACTTCCTTAAACTAAACTTGACCAAAACTGAAATTCTGGTCTTCAATCCTTCAAGCGTTGTTACTCCTGTGTCTGTCTCCCTCCAAGTCAACGGTGCTACCATCAGCTCCACTACGCAGGCTCGCTGCCTAGGTTTTCTCTTTGACTCCCACCTCTCCTTCAAGCCTCATGTTCAGTCTATCGCCAAATCCTGCCATTTCCATCTCAAAAACATTGCGAGCATCCGCCCCTACTTAACGCCAGATGTGACTAAGGTGCTGTAACGGACCGTTTCTCTCACAAGGGGATAAAATCCGTTTAGGCGATAATCCCCTTTCGCATAGACCAGCAGCTATTGCAATCACCAACCTCCCGAAATCCAAACTGTACGAATCCCCAACTCACGAACAAGAAATACACGAACTCTGGAAGCAGCCGAACAGGAAAAGCAATACAAACGGCTTACACTCCTGGCAGTCAGCACACAATCCAATTCCCCCAATAACGAGACGACACTTCGTTTTGAGGGTTAAGCAGAATCTCCCAGATTTATTCACACAGCCTCCTTTTAAGACATTCTCCCATGCAAGGGAGGGATCCACAACAATTAGTACCCCAGCCAATAATGTACCAGTTACCTCCCACACATCTCCTCCCCTTAGTGTGACACATAATCCCATTAGTACAGACACAAATTCCCTGGGATACTGGATGTACCCCTAAACATAGGAATACCCCTTTAAATGTTACATCCCCTGGTAACCCTGATCTGGGTGAGACACATATCCAAAAATCACCCAGATCTGACCAGGGGTTCAGGAATTATAAAGGGTTAAAGTTTTGACCGACTGCATGGTAAAAGTATCCGAAAATAGTTCCATGTACTCTGGCCCTGCAGTCGGTCACAGAAAAGGGAATGAATCACACGAATTGCCTGGGTTATGGAGCTTGGGGAGGATTCGTATGAATCCCCCTGTTCGTGGGATCCTTTCTACCGAACGGCGGGCCGTTCGGTAGTTTCTGCACGAATTGCTGGAAGTCTGGAGGTCTCAGCGGTGTTTGCTTAGTCGAGTGTCCGATTTTAGTTCCAGACACTCGACGGCAAAACACCGCTGTTCGGGAGTTTAAGATGGCCGCCGCCACGTGTTCGTTTCCCGAATGGCGGCCACCCAGAGGACACAACACACATTACACATATTGCCAATTACCCGTTTGCAACATTGTTGCAAACGGTAATTGGAGGCACACTTACTCCCGGGTGGTCTGGTTGTTCGGTAGTTTCACCCAATATAATGAATGAAGTGATTCTACCGAACAATCAGGGGAATGCTGCATTCACATAACACTTTATACCGAACACATAATATCAGATACAGCCTGAATGCAATTTGCTACACAGTCTTAAAAAGGCATTATTCCTAACAGGCAGAATATGTTCACGGATGGCCCTTAAAGGGCCAGTAGCAGCAATATAAGAATGTCACATGCCCAAATATTGCATACAAAAGTACGAATTCACAAGGGGGCCATAGTCAGATGGCAGGAGGCTGGCAACCAGGCTTCTCCAGTGCATAGTGGCGAGGTTGGTTTCGCCACAGGTGCTGGTCCATTCCACTGTCCTTTCTTGCCTTGACTACTGTAATCCGCTTCTCAGTGGTCTTACATGCTCCTAACTTGCGCCGTTACAGTCCATAATGAATGCGGGGTCAAGGCTCATATTCCTGTCTGCCCGCACCTCCCACGCCTCACCCTTCTGTCAGTCCCTACATTGGCTTCCTATAAGATATAGAGCTCAATTTAAAATTCTGGTTCTTGCTTTCAAATTTCTACATAATGCTGCTCCCACCTATCTATCCTCCCTTATACACAGGTATGTCCCGTCTTGGCCCTTACGATCTGCTGAAGACTTACGTCTATCTTCTGTTCGTACTCCCACCTCTGATCCTCGTCTTCAAGATTTCTCGAGGGCTGCACCGTTCCTGTGGAACTTGCTTCCCTCCTCCGTTAGATGCTCACCCAGTCTTCACTCCTTCAAAAATAGTTAAAAACCTACTTCTTCATAAAAGCGTATCAATTGAACTGTTAATAGCTCCCGACTGATTCCTCTTCTGCAACTGTCACTAGTCTAATACTATCCTTACCTTTTTGTGTCATTTTACCCCACTCCCTCTAGCATATAAGTTCATTGAGCAGGGCCCTCAGCCCCTCTGTTCCTGTGTGTCCAACTTGTCTAGTTATAACTACGTCTGTTCGTCCACCCATTGTAAAGTGCTGCGGAATTTGATGGTGCTATATAAATAACATAATAATAATAATAATAATAATAATAATAATAATAACTATTATTGTGTAGTGAGGGTTTTTTTCTATCATCTAAGCTATACTCACCTTGTAGTTTTTGTTTGTTCAATTATACTTACTGTAATCCTTTAAGAGATTAATATTGAGTCTCATCTATAGGGATGATTTCTCTCATTACACTATATAGGCTATATCCCACTCCTATTTTAATTAGGGCTAAAATTGTCTTTCATGTAAATATAATTTGTTCTTTTTTTACATGGGTTATCCCCCATATTTTGTATTTCTAAAATTTTCTATTTTATATATATATATATATATATATATTTATAAAAAATGTGTGTACATATTTATGCTGTGCTTGTACTGTATTGTGCGTGAACCTGTAAGTATAGTGAGTGTATGCAGCTGTGTAAACGCAGGCAGGGTTAACCCCTTAAGGACTGAGCCAAATGTACACATTGTGATCAAAACAAAACATAAACAAAAACTTGAATTTGCGCTATATGTCTGTTCAGGTGTAATTCGCCTCTTTCATATTATGTGCACCCACACTTACTATATATCATTTTATTCAGGGGAAACAGGGCTTTAATTTAACATCAAATATTTAGGTATGAAACATAATTTAATAAGAATAAAATATAAAAAAAATTGGAGAAAATAAGATTTTTTTTAAAAATGTTAGTTCTACGTGACATTTTAACTGTAAATGTCATAATACTGTTTGCTTTTACTGCAATAAAATACACATATTTGTATTTAGTGATGTCTCACGTGTAAAACAGTACCCCCTATGTACAGGTTTTATGGTGTTTTGGGAAGTAACAGGGTCAAATATAGCATGTTACATTTTTCAGTTTTTTCACATTGAAATTCATCAGATTGGTTATGTTGCCTTTGAGACCGTATGGTATCCCAGGAATGAGAATTACCTCCAGGATGGCATACCTTTTGCAAAAGTAGACAATCCAAGGTATTGCAAATGGGGTATGTCCAGTCTTTTTTAGTAGCCACTTGGTCACAAACACGGTCTCAATGGCAACGTAACCAATCTGGAGAATTTCAATGTGAAAAAACTGAAACGCAAGCCTTATATTTGACTCTGTAACTTTTGAAAACACCATAAAACCTGTACATGAGGAGTACTGTTATACTCAGGAGACTTCGCTGAACACAAATATTAGTGTTTCAAAACAGGAAAACTTATCCAACAATTATATCATATTATAAAAGTATTATTTGAAGACGACCAAGTAGCTGCTTTGCAAATTTGTTCTGGAGAAACTTTTGCTGCTGCTGCTGCCCAGGATGAAGAGAGAGATCGTGTAGAATGTGGTTTCAAACCTTCAGGGATTCTTGCCTTAGATGCTTTATAGGCTTGGATAATAGCTGAAACTATCCATCTGATGATAGTGGCTTTAGAAGCTTGAAGACCTTTCCTAAAACCATTAGGAATGATAAAAAGCCTTTTAGAAATTCGCCATTCTGAAGATCTGTGTACATAAATCTTGAGGGATCTCACTAAGTCAATAGTGTTCCAAACAGCTTCTTCTCCGTTGTTTGGTTCTTTCAAAAGTAATGTTGGTAGCACTATTTCCTCATTTATATGGAACCCCGAAGTCATCTTAGGACAGAATTCAGGAACTGTTCTTAGAATGACTCTGTCTTTATGAAAAATAGTGAAAGGTTCCTCAGCGGATAGAGCCTGAAGATCTGACACCCTTCTGGCAGAAGCTAAGGCTATTAGTAGAACAGTTTTGATAGTGAGTAGTTGATTAGAAATAGATTCCAATGGTTTAAAAAGATCTGTTTTAAGTGCTTTCAGAACCAATGGTAAATCCCATGGTGGAGCAATAGGTTTAATAGGAGACTTGATTGTTAAGACTGCAGTCATGAATCTGACTATGTCCGAGTCAAAGGCCCATTTATGATTAGTTAATGCAGAGAGGGCTGAAATATGGACTTTCAAAGTATTATAACTCAACCTTTTATCCAAGCTGGATTGCAGAAACTCCGGAATATCTTTGGTTGATGGTTTCTGAATATTCATAGGTCTTGATCTGGACCAAGAAGGAAATACATCCCAGACTCTGTAATAAGTGGTCAAAGTAGACTTCTTTCTTGTCTGTAAGAGGGTATCAATTACTGCTTGTGAGAACCCCTTACTTCTTAACCCCTCCCTTTCAAGTACCATGCCATGAGATGAAGGAATGCTAGATTTGGGTGAAGGATTGGACCCTGTTGCAGCAGGACTGGAACTTCTGGTAGACACCATGGGCCTTTCTTGCAGAGACTGAGCAGGAGTGGGAACCAAGCTCTGTGAGGCCAAAAAGGGGCTATCAGAATTAATTAAACTTTCTCTTGACGTAATCTCCTCAGTAGTGGAAAGATGAGTGGGGTCGGAGGGAATGCATAGGCTAGGTTGAATTCCCAATCGCATGATAATGCATCTCTTCCTATGGCTTGAGGATCCAGAATTTTCGAGAAGAAATTCTTTACCTTCCCCTTGTTGCTTGTTGCCATCAGATCTATTTGCGGAAGACCCCATTTTTCTGTAATCAGTAGGAATTTCTTGTTTGATAGACACCATTATCCTGGGTCTATCCTTACTCTGCTGAAAAAAAGTCGGCTACTGAATTTTGTTTACCTTGGAGATGAATTGCTGAGATTCCTGCCAAATTTACTTGTTCCCAGGACATAAAAGGTCTCATTATTCTCATTATTCTCATCATTCTGCGACTCCGTGTCCATCCTTGATGATTTATATATGCTACTACCGTGGCATTGTCTATCCTGATCTTGATCCATTTGTGAAGTAGAAGTTGTTGGAAGTGTTTCAGGGCTTTGAAAACTGCAAGAAGCTCTAGGAGATTTAAGGGTGTATTGGTTGCCAGAAAAGTCAATTTTTCTTGGACATAGTTGCTCTGAAAGCCTGTACCTGCTGATACATATGCTTTTGAAAGGTGTAAGTCCATCTTCTTGTCCATTGGGTGTCTGAAGGAGCCTGCATTGTCGACAGGTAATGTGGTGTGCTTTGCCAGTCTAACTACTGCAGCATCCATCTTAGGGGCATTATGATATGAGTCAGATTTCCCAAATGGGTAGAGGTAATTTTTTTATCTGTATTGGACCATTCGTCCTTAATCAATTCTTTAATAGTATGTACAAGAAAAGTTGCTCTTTTTCTCCTTAAGTCTGAGAAGTAACGATTGGAAGTTGATGGTTCTTCTCTAGCTGTTTCTTTAAGACTCAATGATTTTCGGACTTTGGATATAAGATAATTTACTTGAGTTGGTTCCAGGAAATCTGGGGTAGCCTGAGGTTCTTCCTCCGAAGAAAATAATTTTTCTTGGTATGACTCCATATCCATGGATTCGTCTGATGAATCATCCTGTGAATAATCCAAAGGGTCATGGAACCTGGGTCTTTTGCTTCTTGTGCCTGCTTCTTTAATACATTGTTTTATAAACTGCATAATATCAGTTGAAGGATTAGATGTTCCGGCTGCTTCCGATAAACACTCTGCACATAACCGTTTGCCTTCCAGCAGTCTTTTATCACAGGCTTCGCATCGATTCTTTTTTGGTGATTTTCCTTTGGATGATCTTACAGCTTTCCTTTGCCACGCATGCACATTCAACCGATGACGGCAAAAAGGAGGAGGAGAGTTCCCCGCGCCAAGGGAGGTACAGGTAAGATTTAACCCCTTCCACCCCCTTTGTCAGTCTCAGCCAATCCTATGGGGAAGCATTGTGATTGGCTTAGGCTACCACTTACCACAGCAGACTGTTTGTTTTTCTGGGTCTAACAGCATGCAGAGTTACAACTTCAGGCTTGAATACAGTAAGATTTTTTGCTATATTTATGGAGGCATGAGGGGCCCAGGAGGGCTAGATGGTGGTGTTAACACTATAGGGTCAGGAATACATGTTTGTGTTCCTGACCCTAGAGTGATCACCTCCAATGTTCTAGTTATCCTGTCCCCAGCACAGCAGACCCTCTTCAGTTTAGGTACAATCTATCATGAACATGAATAGTACCTTGGACACCATATCATAAACAGAAATTAATCAAATCTGATTACTTTGAATAAATAGAAGGACACTATAAAGACAGAGTGGAGAGACATTAATACTCTAACCTGTTTCTTGGTATGGTGCTGCAAAGAAAGAGGAGTTCCTTTCTGTAGGGAGACATTTTTTTATTGGTTAGTGTTTATAAAGTTTGCTGCTACGGAGATGCATTAAATAAAGTAAAGCAAATATGAAGCATCCTGTCATGTTGTAAAATTCTCAACCTTACGTATGGACAACATATGGTCTTCCATTTATGTATTTAAAGTAAATTTACAATGTTAGCTATTGTGCCTCTGTTCTCTATCCCTATCATAATAGTAAAAGATTTGTAAAGTTTAAATGAACAATGTAAATTTTCTAGCTTATTAATGTGCCTTTAGCAGTGCATTGAGATGTTTTGTTGAATTCTGTTACATCTAGAAGTTGTTAATGCAATGTTTGTAGCTTTTATTCTGAATACAGACATCCCAACATGTTCATTTCAGGGAGGTGGTTTTACCAGCAGCTGCACCCCCACACTCTGATGCACACCCACACACACATGCCTGTGACAAAATGCACACGTACACACAGTCACCAAATATGTATGAACAAGGACATGATATTTTATTATGACAGACGACAACTATTTACATATTACAATTATATACAGAGAAACTGACACATGCACACACCTTGACGTAAAGATGTGGACACTACACACACTTGCACATGCACAGAGATACACACACATACACACATGCTAACAGTATCATTTAGAAACTTGGGATTGCTATTTCTCACATCTAGTTATACTTGGGAGTTTTGATTATTAGTGTTATTTAGGCGATAGTCCCCCTTCTATTCTAACAGATTTTTTATTGCACTTTTCTCTTGTTTTTCACAGTATTATTTTTCCTATCTTTTGTCTCCTGTTTTCACAAAGTATTTATAATTGTTTGTACATGCATCATTACTAAGCTAATATGCTATTTTACTATGTATAAATAAAAGTTAAGCTTTGTATTTCAAAATACATAATAACTTATCCCAATATCCCTAGTAGTACACTCCAATTTTTCTTTTTTTGTTGAATCACTTGCACATATATAAACACACTGAAATACACAAACACTGGCACATACACATTCAGATACATACTGACACAGATACACACACACACACATACAGATTCACACTGACACAGATACACACACTCGCACACCCACACACACACACTGGCACATACACATTCAGTTATATACTGATACAGATACACACACACACACAGATTCACACACAGATACACAGATACACACTCACACACACACATTCACGCTGTCACAGATACACACACACATAGAGACACACTATCACAGATACAAACACACAGATTCACACTATCTTACATACACAGACACATGGTATACAAAGTTGATCTGCAGCCACCCTTAACTTACCTTGTGTCCTGGCTGAGTAAGTGCTCACTCTAGCCTCTTCTCTGCCTCCATGCTGCCTGTGTGCTCCAGCTTCCTCCCTCCCTCCGAAACGGCTGTCTTCTTAGCTGGGAGGAAGTAAAGTGCTGTCTATCACTATCTCCCAGGAGGCAGATACTGCAGGGGCACAGACAGGCTCATCAAGGGCTAGGCACCCGACCAGGCCCCTGCTCAGAAATAATATTTATCAGGTGGGTAATATTAATATATGCTAAATGCCCTCAATTTTAGAGCATTTGGCATACATAAAACCCTGGAAATCACTCACACACAATCTGATATATATAGTATGTAAGATTGTGTGTGATTTCCAGTATGTTGTGTGAGACATGAGGGTATCAGGGAGACACACTAAAAATGTGTAGGTCTCCCTGACCTACCGGAAGACTTAGCATGTCTGTGAATATGTAAAGCTTGCAACAAAAAACAATCATGAAATTTATTACCATCAATGTGCTTACATGGCTTTTTTATTTTACCTTGAATGCTTGATTTTTAAATGAAGTGGACATTTTTGAATACCACTCTGGGTGATTATATTTCATTGTTTCCGGCCATTTTGAAATAACATCATAACTTTCAAACGCTCACTAACAAATTATGATTTAAAGGGGAAAAGGCTGCAAAAATCACATGTTATCAGAAGCCATTTACAAACTCTATTTATTAAAGTTGAGCTGATTGGCTTCCAGTATTCTGGAGGGAGAAAGCTTTTGTCCAAACTCCCTGTTGGCCAACGACCACATTAGTAAACTGTATTTTAGTCCGTTTTTAATAAAAACTGCGGAGCAGATTTATAACGCGTTGACATAAGTTATAGATTGCTTTAAAGTGCTATTTCACATTGCAAAGTAAATATCTGATAACATAGCCACAGTAAGTAAGGAAATCTTGTGGTAGAATCCTATCAGGGATTCATGTTATATATGGATTAAAATAAATAGAGAAACATATGTAACAATTGAACACTAGTATTTTTTTAATTTAAAAAAAATAAATAAATAGAATCTGCATTCAAAAATGTTGCTTATCAAATATGTATTAGGTATAGTGACAGTGCAAAAAGTTATACCAAAACCAATGAGACAAACCACAACAAAAAGGAAACAGACAAACTCTGTCGAAGCCAGTTAATAACATAAACAAAAAAGTCAGTCAATGATATAAATGACTGTAGCAATTTAATAGTAACCCATGAGGCAATAACTTAGCTTCATGTGTGAAATGGATACAAATAGATACAAATAGTTAGATGTTTCACACAAATGTGAGAATTAGACTACTTTCCATACAGTCAGAAGTCAGAACCTATCACAATATCCCAAAAAGTCCGGAGAAAAATTTGCAAATGAATAGCACTGCTAATACCTCTCCCTATATAACCAAGCATTCTGCTAGCATTTCCTGCTGCTCTATTACATTGTCTTCCTACCTTTAAGTCATCAGAAATAATCACCCCTAAATCCCTTTCCTCATATGTTGTGTTTAGTAGGGTATCAAATATTCTATACTCTGCCCTTGGGTTTTTACGCCCAAAGTGCATTGTCTTGCACTTAGCCATATTAAATGTCAGTTGCCACAGCTTTGACCATTTTTCTAATTTATCTAAATCATTTGCCATTTGGCTTATCCCTCCTGGAACAAATTTTAGTATCATCAGCAAAAAGACATACCTTACCATCAAGACCTTCTGCAATATCACTAATAAAAATATTAAAGAGAATGGGTCCAAGTACAGATCCCTGAGGTACCCCATTGGTAACTAGACCTTGCTTTGAATTTACTCTTTTGACTACAAACCTCTGTTGCCTGTCATTTATCCACTGCCTAACCCATTCAACAATATTGGAATCCAAACTTAAGGATTGTAGTTTATTGATGAGCCTTCTATGTGGAACAGTGTCAAAAGCCTTACTGAAATCTAGGTAAGCAATGTCTACTGCACCACCCTGATCTATTATTTTAGTTAGCCAATCAAAAAAATCAATAAGATTAGTTTGGCATGATCTCCCTGAAGTAAATGTTGTCTCTGATCTTGAAATCCATGTGGTTTTAGATGTTCAACAATCCTATCCTTTAATATGGTTTCCATCACTTTCCCCACTACTGAAGTAAGACTTACTGGCCTATAGTTGCCCGACTCCTCCCTACTACCTTTCTTGTGAATGGGTACAACATTTGCTAATTTCCAATCTCCTGGGAATACTCCTGTTAGCAATGATTGGTTAAATAAATCCGTTAATGGATTTGCTAGTACACCACTAAGCTCTTTTAATAACTTTGTGTGTATCGCATCAGGCCCCATCAACTTATTTGTCTTTCCTTTGACAGTTGAAATAGAACCTCTTCCTCTGTATATTCACATGTAACAAATAACCCATTTGTCCTTTTTCTTAACTGAAGTCCCTCTCCTTCATTTTCATCTGTAAATACCGAACAAAAATATTCATTGAGGCAGTCAGTTACACCTTTATCCTCTTCTACATACCGTCCTTCTTTTGTTTTTAATCTAACTAATCCTTGTTTTACGTTCCTTTTCTAATTTAAAAGGCAGTGTTTACAGCCACCATGAAAAAAAAAACAGTAGAATAAATTTTAAAAATGATAACAATTTAATTGAAGTTGTCTATTGTGTGGAGAGGATTGTAAATACATCTGAATGTTGTGCTCCATCAGTTAAATGCCTTTTAAATGCCAAGGTATAACTCAAACTTCGCCAACCTGTCCTGGAAAATTGTAGGGCTTCCTGAAGTTTCAAAAAGATGTTAAACATTTGGACCACCTAGATCCTTCGAAAGCTTTGGTGTTATTGGGAAGGGAGTGGAGCTTGAAAATAATAGAAAATATAAGGAAATTGAAAAAGTACATTTTTAAGGGACACGTGCCTAGCAGCATAACCACTAAGATAAAATGCAGTGCTTCTAGGGCTTAGATTGTCCTTTTACATTATGAAAGTCTAAAGGTTAAGGGAGCATGCCACTTACTAATCTGCTCATTAAAATGAGATTTCAGAAATTATGTATGACTGTTTTACAGGATGAGTATATAAATACGAGATCTAATGGTCTCAAATCTCTTTAAAACACATCAACATGCATTATAGAAATGGCATCTACCTAATATAATAAACATAATCATTATCACAATTTAATTGATTTGTGATTACTACCAATTATATATCTGAAACAATCAGGGACTCTATAATTAAAAATAATTGATTCATTAGTTCTCTGATCCAAGACATTTAGAAATATGCATTATTTATGCAATTAAACAGAAATATAAAAAATCAGCAACTTGAATCATTGTTGCATAACTACCACCATTATGGGGTGTATTTATAAAACATGGAATTGTGGTGAAATAAAAACCAATTTTAAAAAATGTAAGAAAAAGAGAAATGTCTGGGCAATCAGTTTTGGAGTAGATCAAAGAATAAATGGGAGAATGAAAAGAAATCTAATGATATTGTCACATTCGTTGTAGTGTCTTTTCTCAAGATCCTGTTTTTGTTCCTCACCATGAGTCCATCATTTGACCAAAACTTCAAATTTAAATGTTCTGCCCTTTGATTCTTCAAATGTCACAATTGTGCACACTCACATGCATTGATGAGGTGAATGGTTTGGGGTTTGAAATTTTAAGCACTGAATAAATACAAAAATATGGATATTTTTTTACTGCTTCTCCTCTTTTTTCATCTCTTGGTTACTTCTTCTCATTTCATCTGCGAACCAAGTGACATGAATATGTTCATCTGAATCATATTCCTGAATAATTTGTATGGATGTAATTTGTCAACGGAAATTCCATACAAACTAATTTCGCATCAGAAAAACTAAATTCTGATTTAAATAAACCAGTTTTGCCAAACCAATTTTCTTTCTTACATTCACAGTTCTAATGGATGTATTACAAAGCTCCTACACAATAAAACTCACAGGAATCTCGGGGGTATATGTGTGAATGTGCTCTGCTAGCATAAGCATCATTAATTTCCTACAATACAGAACATTAAGAATATGCTCAGTCATCGGGCATGCTTTAGAACAGATAAGCTTTATTAGCATAATCTACAATTTTACCACATGACAGGAGGCTTCATATTTGCAGTTTTAACATTGATGGTTAAGAAGAGCAAAAGAAGCATGAGAAACTTGGCGAAAGTAGAATACTCTAAAAGTATTTTCACATGTCCAATCTGTGCAACGCATGATGTCAGTAATAAAAGGGTACATTTCGCCGATAATTGTCTAAGAGATAGACCGGAATTATCTGGGCAATCTCTAAGGAAACGCAACACCACTTCTATGTCCCAGAGATGAGAATACTTAGGAGCTGGAGGTCTATATAACTTAGCTCCCCACAACAGATGACGTACCAGAGGATCTTGACCTACTGGAACACCTTGTATGGGAACATGTGCCGCAGAAATGGATGAACGCACTACATTGAGGGAATGATAGATCGACCTTGGGAAAAAAGCTGAGATAAATAGTTCAAGATGATAGGGATAGGTGCAATTAAGGGGTCGGAATCCCTCTCTAGACACCAATGACTGCAAGAGGACCATGCTGAGATGTAGCATTTCCTGGTACCAGGGGTCCAAGAGTTCCATAAAAGGTCTTTAGCCGCTTGCGATAGGCACAGCACCGACCAGGATCCCCGGAAATCGTCCAGGCCACTAGAACAAGCTTCGGTTCCAGGATGAGGGGATGAAATTCTCCCCTCTGTCCCGTCAGAAGTAGACAGAAGGATGGGAGAAGAAGTGGGTGATCTTGAGACATCTCCAATAGGTCCGGGAACCATACTTGACCCTGCCAGAGAGGTGCTATGAGGAGGAATGAAGCTTTGTGTATTTGTGTTTGGCAGAGTACTCTTGCCAGCATGGAGAATGGAGGGAATGCACACGTTCTGTGTGTCGACAATGGTTGAAGAACCACGTCCACTGCAGTGCAGTTCAGATGCAGGAGCCAGCTGTAGTAGTTCAATAGCTGGGGATTGGTCCGGGAGGCAAACAAGTCCAGGTGAAGTGGGCTCCTCATGTGATCTGGCTCCACCTAGGCAATTTATATATTGCACTGCAGAGACATTGTTCATGTGGAGTAGAATGCAGCAATTTGACATGTCTTTGCCCAGACTGCAAATTGCGAAGGACCATGCGAACAATTCTAGGCAGTTGATGTGGAGGTTGGCCTCCTCGTCCCGCCAAGGTCCCCCCGCAGAGGAATCCTTGCAGTGTGTCCCTCAGCCCCACAGTCTGGCGTCCGATTCCACTATGAAATCCAGAGAGAAGCCAAAGATCACTTTGCCATTCTAGGCTTTCATGTGTAGGAGCCACCAGTGGAGCTCTGTCCTCACGTCTGCTGAAAGTGGTATCCAGTGGTTGTAGGACTGTCTGGATCATAGGCCATTTGCTATCAGGCTTTGCTTCGCACTGTAGTGTAGTGGTCCCGGAAATATTGCCTCAAGTGAGGACAACAGAAGATCCACTATATGGGCGTGCATCTGGAAGGGAAATTGTACCCATACGAAAAACCCATCTGATCTCTTTCTGGATGGATGTATTCTTTGAGGCCGGAAGGCACAGTACACAGTTCACCGTGTCGATCTTGAAACTGAGGAAATGGCCCGTCTGCGATGGGGAGAGTGCCAACTTCTGTCTGTTCACTATGAAACCCAAGGATTCCAGAAAGTGAACAACAAATTTTGTTTGCAATCATAGCCTGGATTCGCAGAAGATTAGCAAATGGTCCAGGTACACAAGACACCGCACGCTTTCAGATCGAATGTGAGCCATCCCCGGTTTCAGTAGCTTGATGGAAGTAAGACCAAAGGGCAGACAAGTGAACTGGCATGCTCGTCCTCTCCACAGGAAATGGAGAAAGCATCGACATTCCCAAGTGACCGGCACCGACAGGTACGCATTTTTCAGATCCAGTTGGGTGAACCAGTCATTTTCGAGGAGGATGTCGTGAAGGAGATGTATCCTTCCCATTTTGAAATGTCTGTAAACTACGTATTTGTTGAGGTTCCGGAGAATGATAACCAGTCGGTAGTCCCCTGTTTTCTTCTTGCCTATAAATATGTTGCTGAAGAAGCAGTCCCCGTCCGGGGCATATTGCACCGCGCCTTTGTTGAACAGGGAATGGATCTCTTCATCCACAAGAAGGTCGTGCTCCCGTGACATGTGTAACAGAGGTGGAGGAGAGGTTTGGATTGCTTGTGAGTAGAACTCAATGATGTAACCCTGTACCATTTGTAAAATCCATGTGTCTCCCGAGATTGCTCTCCAGTTCTGAAGAAAAAAAGACCGCTTGCCAGCGGTACAGTTGGAAACAGGTAGGCCAGAAATAGGATTCACCTGTAGAGAAATGCCCACGTCCTTTGCCTCTAGCTCCTCTGGCTCTGTCTGAGCCTCTGTAGTATAAGGACCTCTGTGTCGGGTAGAAGTTGGATGACCACCTGTAGACCAGAAGCGGCTGGTGGCTCAGCTCTGTTGCCGACCAGCTCTCCCAAAAACACCCCTGTTCAGTGGGGTCAGGAAAAACTGTTTGAGCGATGATTGCACCTTACTTAGGGTCATAAACAGATTGACTTGCTTTTCCAATTCCGCAGTGAAAGGTTCCCAGAAGAGAAGACCTTTCGCCAGGGGCCTGAGCTAATTTGATCTTAATTCCGTCAATTACATGTAAATTCTCAGCAGTGCTGATTTGCGCCGTTCAGCACAAAGTGTGGCATTGGCATTGCCTAGCAGTCGGATTGAACATTGGGCCCATTCTCAGAGAGTGTTAGGGTCAAGCTGAGTACCCTTGGTGAGAACCAGGTCAGCAAAGTAAAGCATTTTTGCTATAGGGTTGAAGAGATCCAGCAATTTGTCTTGCATGTCTTTAAGACCCTTTTTCAGTGCCTTTCCACGGGTCCCGGCCTGACCGAGACCTAAAGACCACTACAATGGTGTCAAACTTCGGTGTAATGGCCACTCTGTCAGGCAGTGGTGGTCTTGGGCATTCGGCTTTGAGGCGTGCCTGAACTTCTTTCTCCATGGGTTTACGGAGCCAGTAATGAACAAACCGAGCCAGATGATGACCTCAGGTGTCGGATAGTGCGAGGGTTGAATAGTGGGATCCCTTGCTCACTTAGGAAGAGTCCATCTTCAGGCATCGTGGTCACCAGGTGGCTCAGGGTGTCCTTGAGGTGACCTTCTTTCTTCAGACAGCATATAATACACTCAGTCCAAAAATTCCACATACATCTCATGTCCAATACTGTTTTGGTAGTCTTGTATCAATTGAAGAAATGACAGACAGTATAAACGATCCAGCAATATGAAGCAAGTACCTTTAGCTAATATACAGTACTTGAATGGGGACAGGTAGTGGTAATCCTAGTCCTGAGGTCTCCTAAAGTCTGGATCAAGTGAATCTGGAATAAATATCTGAGGCAATCAGTATGAGAAGTGGCAGAGGAACAAGTCCACGAGGTGCCAGTCTTCTGGTACAACTGGGGATCGCCCAGAACCCTGGTAGCGGGCAATGTGTTGTGAGTGTAGTAGGTACCAGTGAAACAGGGCACACCCTCTAGTGGTACAAAAGGGGGTTTCCCTTGAGTGATATGGGAGACATAATAGTCTCATAAAATTGGAGTTCACCCAATAATACCCCTCCATGGGGTTTGGTACCTGAGAAGGGCTCAGCCTCTGAACAGACGCTCGGAGGTGTGTAATTATATAGCGACTCACCCCGTTGTAACCCCTTGGTCAGCAAGAGTATTCAGCCCAATCACATAGGAATTAACATGCAATTAAGGCACCACATCTTTGTAAAGTCTGCTCCGGCAGAGCTATATGTAATAATTAGTGATGTACCGAACGGTTCGCCGGCGAACGGTTCCCAGCGAACATAGCGTGTTCGCGTCCGCCGCGGACAGCGAACGCATGCGCGGTTCGATCCGCCCCCTATTCGTCATCATTGAGTAAACTTTGACCCTGTACCTCACAGTCAGCAGACACATTCCAGCCAATTAGCAGCACACCCTCCCACCTACTGGAAGGCATCCATTTTACATTCATTCTCAAGCTGCATGCTTAGTGAGAGGAGGGAAAGTGTAGCTGCTGTTGATTAGATAGGGAAATGCATAGCTAGGTTAGGGTTAGGGTATTCTTCTTTTTTTTTTTTTTCTGTGTAATGTAATTGCAGTTAGTTGTCTGCCACTGCTGCCAGCTTCTGTGTCAGGCTCACAGTGGATACTGTGACCATTTGCCCAGTCAGTGCCACCACTCACTCATATCTGGTGTCACAATAGCTTGCATTTAAAAACAAAAAACTTTTTTCACTGTTATAGATTGAATAGCAGTCAGTGTCCTTAAAGCGGGTGTGTTAAGCTCACAGTGGATACGGTGCCCAGTGCCACCACTCACTGATGTCACAATAGCTTGCATTTAAAAACAAAAAACTTTTTTCACTGTTATAGATTGGATAGCAGTCAGTGTCCTTAAAGCTGGTGTGTTAAGCTCACAGTGGATATGGTGCCCAGTGCCACCACTCACTGGTGTCACAATAGCTTGCATTTAAAAACAAAAAACTTTTTTCACTGTTATAGATTGAATAGCAGTCAGTGTCCTTAAAGCGGTGTGTTACGCTAACAGTGGATAAGGTGCCCAGTGCCACCACTAATTGGTGTCACAATAGCTTGCATTTAAAAACAAAAAACTTTTTTCACTGTTATAGATTGAATAGCAGTCAGTGTCCTTAAAGCTGGTGTGTTAAGCTCACAGTGGATACGGTGCCCAGTGCCACCACTCACTCATATCTGGTGTCACAATAGCTTGCATTTAAAAACCAAAAACTTTTTTCACTGTTATAGATTGAATAGCAGCCAGTGTCCTTAAAGCGGGTGTGTTAAGCTCACAGTGGATATGGTGCCCAGTGCCACCACTCACTGGTGTCACAATAGCTTGCATTTAAAAACCAAAAACTTTTTTCACTGTTATAGATTGAATAGCAATCAGTGTCCTTAAAGCGGGTGTGTTAAGCTCACAGTGGATACGGTGCCCAGTGCCACCACTAACTGGTGTCACAATAGCTTGCATTTAAAAACAAAAAACTTTTTTCACTGTTATAGATTGAATAGCAGTTAGTTATCTTCAAGCGGGTGTGTCAGCCCTACAGCGTGTACTCTGCCAGTTTACTGTGCCACTCATATCTGGTGTCATAATAGCTTGCATTTAAAAAAAAAAACTTTTTTCACTGTTATAGATTGAATAGCAGTTAGTTGTCTTCAAGCGGGTGTGTCAGCCCTACAGTGTGTACTCTGCCAGTTTACAGTGCCACTCATATCTGGTGTCATAATAGCTTGCATTTAAAAACAAAATACTTTTTTCACTGTTATAGATTGAATAGCAGTTAGTTGTCTTCAAGCGGGTGTGTCAGCCCTACAGCGTGTACTCTGCCAGTTTACAATGCCACTCATATCTGGTGTCATAATAGCTTGCATTTAAAAACAAAATACTTTTTTCACTGTTATAGATTGAATAGCAGTTAGTTGTCTTCAAGCGGGTGTGTCAGCCCTACAGTGTGTACTCTGCCATTTTACAGTGCCACTCATATCTGGTGTCATAATAGCTTGCATTTAAAAACAAAATACTTTTTTCACTGTGATAGATTGAATAGCAGTTAGTTGTCTGCCAGCAGGTGTGTCAGGCTCACAGTGGATACTGTGCCCAGTGCCACCACTCACTCACTGGTACCCGGACGAAATTTATTTTCACAAAAGGCAATCCCCAACCTGTACTCGATTGTGCAAAAGGAAATAATGGCATGTCTGGCACACAGTGTTGGGGCAAGGGTCCATCTGACCACTGATACCTGGTCTGTAAAGCATGGTCAGGGCTGGTATATCACCTACACTGCGCATTGGGCAAACCTGCTGACGGCTGCCAAGCATGGAATGCGTGGCTCTGCAGAGGAGTTGGTGACACCGCCATGACTTGCTGGCAGGCCTGCTGCCACCTCCTCTACTCCTCCTACTCCATCCTCTTCCATAACCTCCTCGGCTGAGTCCTCTTCTGCTGCTGTGTCTTGCTCCACATCAACGGATAGGGGACGTAACAGGGATTAAACTGATAAAAATAGTACTAAACACACCACTCCTATCTGATGGCACATTAGATTGCACGCGCAGTGCCCCAAATTTGTTGTGATCTGTGAGTAAGGTAAACGGTTGTCCATACAAGTAGGTTGCAGCTTTTTGAGGGCCCACACCACCGCTATGCACTCCTTTTCAATGGCAGTGAATATACTTCGCTGTGCAAAAGTTTACGGCTTAGATAAGCCCCGGGTTGCTAGCCACCATCTGCTCTGACTTGGCTCAATACTGCTCCCAATCCAAGCATAGAAGCGTCTGTATGGCCGAGAAAGTGTTTAGTTGGATCAGGAGAAGAAAGTACAGGTGATTTAATGAGCGCCGTCTTGAGCTGTTGGAAGGCCTGTTCACACTCTGGGGCCCATACTACTATCTTGGGAGGTTTTTACACGTTCCTATATGGCACTTACTGGGCTTTAGGGTCAGTCCGGACTCCCTAATCCGGTCTAGTACGGCTCCTATGGGGGTCAGGTGTTCGGGCCAGGAGCAGCTAAAAATGGCTATATCATCCAAGTAGGCGCAGGCATACTCCTGAAACCCATCCAGTAGCCGATCTACCATCCTCTGAAAGTTAGCCGGGGCAGTCTTCATCCCGAATGGCATGACCTTAAACTGATACAGGCCAAACAAGGTGACAAATGCCGACTTGTGGATGGCGTCTTCGGCTAATGGAATTTGCCAGTACCCCTTGCACAGATCTATTGTGGTGAGGTACTGGCCTCTGGCCATTTTGTCTAGGAGCTCGTCTATCCGGGGCATAGGATAGGCGCCTGAGGTTGTTCACATGGAGCATGCGCTTGCCTCCCGTGCCTGTGACCGTACCGATCACAAAGGTGGTATCACAAACCTGCTCTACCACCTTGTATGGGCCCTGCCAGGAAGTCTGCAGCTTGTCCTTGTGGACAGTGTCAATCCATATCTGCCAAGTGACCCTATGTAGGAGGAACAGTCCCTCTGTGTCAGTGTGTATTAGGGATCCTTAGGACAGGTGTCAATCCATATCTGCCAAGTGACCCGATGTAGGAGGAACAGTCCCTATTCTGCTCTGTGTCAGTGTGTATCAGGGATCCCTAGGACAGGTGTCAATCCATATCTGCCAAGTGACCCTATGTAAAAAAGGCCTGATGAGATGAGCTGCCTTGGGCTAAAATGGTCCACACGCTGCTGTATTTTAGCTCTGAATGCCGGTTGACTTGCGTGACTTATCCGCCACCAACTAGGGTTCAAGCCGCCATGTTTTAGGACACTTTCTGCCTGTGAAACAAACATCAATTTTTCTGGCCGCTGCTACAGCAGCGGCTGCAACAATACCAAATTTTTAAGGCATGTGTACATGCCTAATTTTTAGGCCCTCTGGTGCTGCACTGTGGCTTCAAAACTTTTTTCACTGTTATAGATTGAATAGCAGTTAGTTGTCTGCAAGCGTCAGAAAGTCACCCCCTTGCCCGGCGTCTGACACCTGGCTTGTCTGAACTATTAGCCCGCCAGCTTTTACCATACAATCTGGTGGAGTCTGAGGCGTTCAAAACATTTGTAGCTATTGGGACACCGCAGTGGAAGGTACCCGGCCAAAATTTTTTTCCGCAAAAGGCAATCCCCAATCTGTACTCGACTGTGCAAAAGGAAGTAATGGCATGTCTGGCACACAGTGTTGGGGCAAGGGTCCATCTGACCACTGATACCTGGTCTGCAAAGCAGTGGGTACTTTATAAACGGCTCCACCTGCCACCCGTACAGCAACACAGTCTCCAGTTAGGAGGACCGACCAAGCATCTTCTTCCATCTCCCTGTTACAGAAATCACTGCCGTGTACACGTCCACTGATAGGAGACGCGGAAGGTATTAAACTGATAAAAATAGTACTAAACTCACCACTCCTATTTGGTGTCACATTTGCTTGACCGCGCAGTGCCCCAAATTTGCAGTAAGAGGACACTCCTTTTTTTTGGTGAGGCTTTACAGGACAGAGTGCTTCTCCACGGGACATGTTAACTCACGGGTAGCTGGCTCATCAAGGAACCAGAGCAGCTTTCCATGTACAGGTAAGACACGTGCAGCCGGTAAGGGTTCTGGCTCTTCTTCCTGGAGGATACGCTGCAAGCCTGTTGAACAAGGTGACCTTGCTCGGGTCCCAGGTGTACGGTTCCTAAAATGGCTGCCATATACACGTCCACTGATAGGAGACGCGGAAGGTATTAAACTGATCAGAACAATACTAAACACACCACAAATAAGGCTTCTCTCCTGTATGGCTCCTCAAATGATGCTTAAGATTAGAAGCGGCTGAAAAGCATTTCTCACACTCCGAACAAAAATATATTTTTTTAGCATTCTCTCCACTTTGAACGAAATGACGTTTGGGAAGAGATTAACATAATTAAACACAGGCAGTAAAAATACAGTTTTTAGCCATACACTGTAACTTTAAAACTACACATCCCATCTTCATAACAATTACATATTTGGAATCAGCACACTTAAAACATAAACACCTTCAAAAATCAATGATCATCCAGGGGGTTAAAAAGTTAGCTGGAGGTCCCTTTGTGACCGACCGCCAACTATTTCCTGCCAAAACAGTTCCATAGATTTGGGCTGTCTTGATCCGATCTATTTCGAGCTGAAAAACGATAAGTCCTGCATGATGGGACTTAGTCTCTACAACTAATAGGCAGTAGCGGGAGGAAGGTAGAGCTCAGCGATTGTTGGCGGAAATGTGTAGCCGATGTGTAGCGGTTAACCGCAGCTTCTGGGAGGTAAATTGCCTGCACACTTCCACTTCTGGGTGGTCTGTCTGTGTGGTACTTGGTTCAGTAAGCCCCATTTACTGAACCAAGTGGGAAATAGCCAGGCAGGCACAAAGGGTTTGCACCAGGTCTGGGGACACAGGGGACACCGTCTTAAAGGGGCAGTGCCCCAACAAGTCTGGGGACACGGCCTTAAAGGGGCAGTGTCCCAATCTTCCTGATGTCCCAAAAAAGGTGTTTAAAGGGCCAGCACCAGTCACATAAAGAGTCCATAAGCCCCAATATGCCCACCGACAGTCTTAAAGGGCCATACACACCAAATAAAAGTGCATACATTTTCACAATCTCCCAGGGCCATAGTCATGCGGGAGGAGGCTGGCAAATAGGCTTCTCCACAACCCAGGGAAGCAGGGCAATTTGCCATTTAAAGGGCCCGTTACAAATAGCAGTTTGTAAAAAGGTGTCAATCCATATCTGCCAAGTGACCCGATGTAGGGGGAACAGTCCCTATTCTGCTCTGTGTCAGTGTGTATCATGGTCTCTGAGGACATGTGTCAATCCATATCTGCCAAGTGACCCTATGTAGGGGGAACAGTCTCTATTCTGCTCTGTGTCAGTGTGTATCATGGTCTCTGAGGACAGGTGTCAATCCATATCTTATGAGTATATCCCAAACAATATACAATCGATAAATAATATAAAAAGCAATAGTACTTAGCTTATAAAGATGTATGACAGCCTCCCTAGGTCGTTACCCAAACAAGCGACCTATATCATATATAGTATAAACCAAAACAGAGAAGATTCGGGATGTGGCTGTGTAAATCTACAGAGAAAGCATAAAACAAAACATAGTGTGATATTGTTATAAAACACAATATTTCATGCGCAGTAATCTTGTGCACTCACAGGATGTAGGCAGTAAAAGCGCTCTTAAGGTGCCTTCCCCAATGAAATGGGGGGCTAGCTGGTGTTCCTTATCACCTCTGGATCCTTGTTCCACCAAAAGACATCCACAGGTCAGGGTTCAGTAATAAAAAAATTATTTAGATAAAAAGTGTAGTCACCAATTCAGCATAGGATACAAATAACAAAAGGTTGTCCAGGGGGAACAGTCCCTATTCTGCTCTGTGTCAGTGTGTATCATGGTCTCTGAGGACAAGTGTCAATCCATATCTGCCAAGTGACCCTATGTAGGGGGAACAGTCCCTATTCTGCTCTGTGTCAGTGTTTATCAGGGATCCTTAGGATAGGTGTCAATCCATATCTGCCAAGTGACCCTATGTAGGGGGAACAGTCCCTATTCTGCTCTGTGTCAGTGTGTATCAGGGATCCTTAGGACAGGTGTCAATCCATATCTGCCAAGTGACCCTATGTAGGGGGACCAGTCTCTATTCTGCTCTGTGTCCGTGTGCATCAGGGGCTCTGAGGACAGGTGTCAATCCATATGTCAAGGTGTCAATATGTCATATGTCAGGTGTCAATCCATATTCATTGTGATTTAGGAATGTTAGGTGATTTCTGCCCTTTATGGATTAAAACCAGACTCTGTATCAACTGTGTAATTTTCCATGGGAGTTTTGCCGTGGATCCCCCTCCGGCATGCCACAGTCCAGGTGTTAGTCCCCTTGAAACAACTTTTCCATCACTATTGTGGCCAGAAAGAGTCCCTGTGTGTTTTAAAATTCGCCTGCCCATTGAAGTCTATGGCGGTTCGCCCGGTTCGCGAACATTTGCGGAAGTTCGCGTTCGCCATTCGCGAACCGAAAATTTCGTGTTCGCGACATCACTAGTAATAATATGGGGGTTCACCCTATTGCCGTGAAAAACCCAGAACACACACATAGTAGTAATATACACGTGTCACAGTACAGAATAATCCCAGTGGATGAACAGGTCTATAATAGTTCATTGGTATTGTCATTTAGACAGCAATATGTAGAAAATCCATATATATGCTACACTCATGTGAATTAATTCCAAGTATAAACATGTATTAATCCTTTGTACAAGCAGATTCAAATAGTTTTAGTTAGCAGTATCTTCCACAATAGGTATATTTGGTAGCCGGTTGTGAAATCATTATCCTCAGAGTCCAGACTGAGTGAATCCCGATCTGGAATGACAGAAAAAGGATGGCCGCCGGGAATCTCACGGTACTCACGAGATCCAAGATGGCTGCCGTTCGCGTGCAACGGGCTGCCAGCTGCAAAACTAACAGTTATAGTAAGACTACCCTGCAAACTCCCTCCACCCCGTGCACACCCTAAACAGTGTCCCCCGATAGAAGGATGAGCGCGAATGTGGCGAAAAAAGTCAGAGACACGCCAAGAGCCCTGAGGTTAATAAGGCAGAGGATAGTTAGTGACAGTCTGAAGGAATAATGCCAGAGGGCGGAGGAGGAAAGGAAAGTCAAAATAATATGCTAAACACCAATAAAACCCCAATAGTCATGAAGTAATAGACAAGGGGTGACAGAGAAAGTAGAAAAAATTCTGAATAATCAATTTTAAAACAGTGAAATCCAAAAGAATAGAACAAAGGTAGAACAAAAAGCTCTGACCTGTGCACTAGCTGGAGCAGCAAATAAAGAGGTCTTACAGGGCCATTTGTGTAACATCCTCCTTTTTTCTGATTGGTTGTTACTGTCTCTGTGCTGCTGGAGATTTTCAGTTAAAGAGAGTTATGCAAATATGAAGCCTCCTGTCATGTGGTAAAATTTGCAAGCCCTATATTTAACTTGTAAATTTCAAAAACACCACAAAACATGTACAAGGAGGTACTTGTGAGACTCCACTGAATACAAATATAAAAATAAAAATATATAAATATGCAAAAATCAAATATGAATGTTAATTTGGCCAGGATTTGTGACTAAGTTGCTACTAAAAAAGACTGTACATATCCTATTTTAAATACCCTGGGTTATCTACTTTTTCAAATGGTATGCCATGTTGTGGTTGCTTTTCATTCAATGTGTAAACACTGAAAAGGGGAAAGCTCTATATTTGACACTGTAAGTTTCCAAAATCCCATAAAACCTGTACATGGGGGTTACTGTTGTACTCGTAAGACATCACTGAACACAAATATGTGTATTATATTGCAGTAAATGCTATCAGTATTATGACATTCACAGTTAAAATGTCATACAGAACTAAGAAAATAACATTTCTTAATTCCTCACACTTTTTTAGATTTTATTTATAGTTTAATTATGTTTCATATATAAATATTTGAAATGAAAGCCCTGTTTCTCCTGAAATTTTTTTATTTATAACAAGGTTTTGATCAGAAATTGTACAATTGCCTCCGTCCTTAAGGGATTAAGACAACATATTTGTATTGGGAACTCCAAAGCAATGAATAAGAGACACTTTGACAAAGATAAAGATGCTGAAAACAAAAGAAAATGTGACCAGGCAAGTAAATCAGTGATTAGGTCATTATATCACGGAGGTTTGCCCAATGTTACAGTGCCACAAGGCAGTCACATGTGAAATGCATTTAAACGGACACCATAAACACTACATTTAGCATCTAGCTATGATATTCAAAGGAAGAAAAGAACAACCAAAGACTCAAATATATCTCATACAGACTTCACAGATAAAGTGAACTTCACTTTGTTTGGCTTTTGTCATTTAATCAGCATTGTAAATATTTTCAACTTGCTCAGTTCCATTCTGTTGTTTCCATCATTATCAACTCAGATTATATCAATCATTAATTTTAGGAATAATGACTCAGTTTTACATAATACGAGTCCAAATCACATTTCATGGTGTTGCTTTTGCCCTAACTTTTCACGCTCCTGATAATCCCATGTTTTGAACTATGAGTGCTACTTCATCTATGATCCACAAAATTCTAGTTTACCATTCTGAATTTTTAATTCATGATTTATTATGGAATCTTGCTAAGATTTAAAATGGAAGTAACATCTTAGAACTAGATATGAACCTCTTCCACTGAACCACCCATACCTGTAATATCACATCCATTCAATACAAGTGCATATAATCCTCAATGGGCCATCTCAAGGAAGAAGCGGCCTCCAATCAAAGAAATTCTTAATTAAATTCCATACACAAAGAAGATGATTCTCTCACAGTAGCTTCACTATTTTACCATCTTTCTTAAAGGGTATATAACAGAATTGAACGCACAGTTGTTACAGGTATGAATGTTCAAGCAAAAAAAAAATCTAAAACATTTGTTAAAATATGTCTCGTATTTGTCAACACATAGTCTTACCAAACCACAATCACCTGAAAAGCTCTTTTCAGTTCATATAGTGGTTTTGTGTAGCGTTTTATCTGTCTAGACATTTATATTGTGTTTAAACAAAGCAAGTCCTGCTTCGATGCATTCCAATCTAATAGCTTCTGTGTGCTATAATTCTTATGTTACATTTTTTTTTAAACGAAAATGATAAACTGAAACCTTTGAATAATAGAGCGACGATCAAGTGATTAAATTTAATTGTGGTTCAAACCCTTGTGAACCTAAATGGCCGGGTGTGAAACATTGACGGTTGAAGGGATGTTCAAACACTGACGGTTGAGGTAAGGGAAAACTTATCACACCACAAAGAAAGAGAGTACGGACGATAATGGAGGTAAATTAAGGGTAAAAGACTGAGCTGTTTGTATAACCATATGATCAACTATAGTTAGTATGACATAATTTTACTTTACTTTAAATCATACTGAAGTTGAGCCCAAGTACATTACATCATTATGACTACTAATATTTATTTCTACAGCACAACTTTCTGTAGAGTAAAGTAAAGATAACAAGTAAACAAGTTTGGCAATCATGAATCAATTACCTAGTTTTTGTCAGGGCTTTGAGAAGTTAAACAATTTGCAATTTGGGTACGTTGAAAATAGCTTTTTAATTTGGAACTTAAATTTTTGCATTGCATATTGCAACCTTCCGAATATTTTTACAATTGTTAATTTCTGCTTTAGATAATTTTCTTATTATACATTCAAAATAAAATGAAAAGGCGTATACATTTTTTTTTAAAGTTCTTGAGTTCTTTACAGAAACACATTTGGGAAAAAAACATGTCAAAAAGACAAATGGCTTCTCATCTTTCAAAATCCCAGAATTCTGGAATAGCTCAATCACACAAGATGTCAGAAGAGAACTTCAATATCACAAACACAATTTGGCTCGCGTTAGACAGGTCTACTTCTGTGACTGAGTTTATTGTGAAGTTTTGGTCTTTGAATTAGTGCAGGGTTCTCTAAGCTCTGGTCCTGTCACATCCTGTTCTGTTCTGCGGAGATGTCTGGCCTTGGCTTCTGGTATCCAGTACTCTTTTTACAATTCTTGTTTAATTTTTCTTGTTTTTTCTGGTTTTCTATTCCATGTCTGGTTTTCTTTATGCTGGGTTTTCTAGGTTTATTCCCTTATTCCATTCCTGGAATTCCCAGTCTCCTGGATTCCTTCAAATGTTTGTTTTTTGCTGCCACACCCATTCTTTTGCCATTTAATCTTTTTTTGTTTCAGTCTGGTCCTGCAAGCAGTTGTCTTATTACCTCTGCTCCTTTCTTTGCAGGTAAGTATTGTGTGTGTTTTATTGTTTATTTAATCTTGCATATCTAGGCAGTTAGGACCCACCGTAATTGGAGTACTTTGGCGCAGTGGTGGACTGCATACATCTTGGCCATGTATGTATGTCTAAATCTCCAATGTTTTACATATATAGTACTTATGTCTCCTCTTGTTTTGCCTTGCATCTCTTGTCTTGTTTTATTTTGTCTTCCCAGTTCATGTACAGTCCTGTCCTGCCCTGTTCATGTTTCCCTCATGTGTTGTGTGCATGTTCTGAGTTCTGCTTTCTGTCCTGCTCCGGTTCTGGTTTCTTCTAGTCTTGTCTTGTTTTCTTCTTAGGTGCCTGTTCTAGTCTTGCCTTGTTTCAGTACTGGATACATATCTGTATAACATTCAGCTCCTGGCTTCCGCTTTAGCTGCTTCAAGGCCCTGGTATGTGGCTGCACAAACCCTGGTGCACAACACAAGGGGGCGTGTGGTTACCCTGCTCCAGGCCCTGAATGTCCATTTCCACACTGAGACTCTCATCATCATAATCATCATCATCATCATCAGGCACTAAGGGGTCCCGGTCTCCGTACCACCACCTGTGACAGGTCCTTCCAATGTTGCTGACTACAACTCCCATGATTCTCTTAGCTATCTATTTCATTCAAAGAATCACCCGAGTTATAGTCCAGCAACATCTGGAGGGCAAGAGTTTGAAGAACTCTGAATTAGAGCTTAAGACATAATTTCAGACACAATGACCCAGTAGAAAACAGTTGCAAGTAGCAACCTCCACATCTTAGTGTATTTCCCACTAATCTTGGCAGACCAAGAAACGTATGCTCTTGTGCTGTCCTAGGATTAAAATTACCCTCATGCCCCTGCCTCATTTTCTGCTTTCTCAGAGCTCCTCTACCTACTGGTTGCCTCAGGACCATACTTAAAGCTGATTCGAACAAGTTTTATGGCATTGTTTTACAAATGTTCAGAAACATGCCCCTATCATGTTTATATTGAAGTATTAAATATTCTCTCTTATTTGAGTTTATGTCTGTGCAGGTCACCCATTAACTTAATAGCCATGCTCAAGTTGGAGAACCCTGGTTTGTCTCCAAGAGGAGAGATAAAGGTAGTACTTTTTAATTTTTTATATGGAAGATTGTTTCACAACTCTACAATTACTAACTTAACTCCATTTGTCTTCATGTCCCAAATTTTGTATTTGTTGCCCATGTTGTATATTTATTTGTAATGGGGAAACCCTAAATAAAGTTTGTAAAAAAAGGTACCATAGCACTAACAGTAACAATAACTCTAATATTAAATATAACATGAACAAAGAAATATGTGTTGAGGATTTTAAAAAGTTTTGCAATAAAATTAAAATGGGATTTATTTTTCATTTGTCTTACTTCTTTTTACTACTGTGTCAAAGTGCAGTAAATGTTATTTTATCCACATTATTTAGTCGCTAGTGATTGGATCGGATGATCCTTTGTGGTCTGTGACTGACTTCGGGCTGTCCTTGATCAAATGAATTGATCTGGAGGAGGGAGTTTTTCATATCCAAGACTGCTATATGTACTGGCTGATATTATTTAATCTGAGTTTGGTCCCTCTGTCTAAAAAGTAGTTGGCACTGCAACTACATAAAGAAAGATTAACCCTATATAACCACACAGAGAAGAATAAACTGGCAAAAGAAACAAATGGGGGATACATTGAATTACAATAAAATAAATTAATACTGCACTTGGAAAAATTTTACTGCAAAAAAAACTAATTTTAATCTATCAGTATTGCATAGAAGGGGGCAAAAAATAGGAATCAACTGTAGAAATATACCAGATAAAAGATATATAATGTCAACTATATCCTAAAGTCACAGATATATAGTGTCAGTTTGCATACATATATAGATTAGCTGTCACAACAGGTAACTACAGCAATATTAGCCAAAAATGCTTTAAATATTGGTGGATCCACCTAATCTCCTTACAAACAATTAAAATGTAGCTGCAATTCCCATAATACGGGATCAATATCTTGTAAGGTATACCTCTAGAAGAATGGTTCTGGAAAAAAAGGAAAATATGGAAAAATAGAAAAAGGGAAAAAAAGGGGAAAAAATACTCTATGTAGAAAGAATGGGCAAGGTCCATACAAAATGTATCAAAAAACATCCAACTATGAATGCTAGTTCGATCTCACCATAAGGAGTGTAGACTAGGCAAAACTCCTAATGCGTGTCTGTAGGGGTCCATGCTTTTGAACAGCGTCCAATTGTGGCATTAAGGAGGAATCCTGTACTTCGTCGATACCGGCACTTGTACTGAGCACTATTCCATGGACAATGTTGAGCAATGTGGTCTGGGCTGCGCGCTCGGAACCCAACTATCCCTTCGAAGGCCCTGGAGTAATACACAAAAGTCAGTGGGTAAATATACCATATGTGGTTGTGTCAGTCTAGCCACATGACCCGGCACGGCTTCCAACGTGACCACGTGAGTATGCAACGTCTTGGAAGCAGTATAGGGTGGAAAGACATACTGGCAACAAGAGAATCCTTAGACCCTCCCTGCGCCCCACGTGGTCACGTTTACAATAACTTTATTAGCAACATACAAATAAAATTAATATACAAAAACTTTATTGATAAAATCATTGACATATCTATATTAAAAAGCAATGCTCTTTGTTCAGGATGGTAAAGAGATGGTATAGAGGAAATTATATTAGGAAAAAAGATGTAGTTGATCTGCACTAATATATGATGCCATAGTGATAGAGCTATTATCAATTAATTTGAAGTTTATCAGAGACTGCAAAGATTTCAAAAGTGGTAACATCTATAAAAGAAACAGTAGGATTAGAAAAAAGGTTTTCTGAGCCACTTTCTATAATCTGAATACAAGACGAGTGGCTCAAAATCAGACTCCAACAAGGAAGGAACATCTACTCCTTATGAACAAAACACTAGAAGTATACTCAAAAGAGGGGTTTCTATTTTAGGCCATCCGAATACACGAGACAACCACAACAATACAGAAGGAAGAGATATTAGACAGCAACAAGAATTAGATCATCACTCTCTCTTCCCATATCATCACAATATCTGAAACACAAGTCCTGCGGAGAGGTATATCCTTCATCCCGGTATCTGACTTTGATAAGTTCCGCTGGAACTCCACAAATTCCATCGTATCAGAGAATACGACATTCCTGACAATCTACAACCTCCATATACACAATTTAGGAAAAAGAGTAAATTCACCCTGTACTTTGCAGAATTTAAATACATAGATTTATTCGTTGAACTAACGTGCAGCGAAATCGAAAAAATAAATAAAAAAGATCTGATAATCCAGCCATGCGGCAACATTACAACTGGAGAACCAACAACTCTTAAACAACTCAAAGAGATGTATTAAAACTGAGAGAGACACATATCAACTACACTTTTTCGGAAACCAACGTCAACTAACAGCCTTCTAAACTGGGACAACTACATTCCACCGGCCCTTAAAAAAGGTATTCCAGTGGAACAATATTTGCGCCTTTGACACAATTGTTCCACCCTCAATGAGTTCAAACAAAAGGCTAGGACACTAAGGGCCCACATTAGAAACAAGGGTTATCTGAATAGGTGCCTAAAGGTTGCATATAAACGTGCACTTCTAGTTGATCGTAAAGAACTTCTGATCGAAGCTGTATCAAGCAAATCTTCCTCTGAAATCAGTAGCTGTATTGGCAACTTCGATGCTGGCTGGCATTCGATAATTAAGATATTGGAGAGATTTTGGCGCTTACTACACCAAGATAAACATTTACAGAAGGCAATTACTCCTCATGTCTCAGTCACAGTGGTGGTCAGAGGTCGGAACCTAAAAGATATTCTAGTCCCAAGTTTTATCAAGTCTATTCCCATCAAACAAATATTGCTTAAATCCCCTGCGGTGGGTACCTACCAATGTGGTAGGAGTAAAGCCTGTAAATTTATATTGAGACCATCTAGAACATTTCTAGATTCAACTAATAATCACGAATTTACCACCAAAACATTACTTAACTGTCAATCGAAGGGAATGCTATACCTACTTACCTGTTCCTGCAAAAAAAATATATGTAGGCACGACCTCCCGCACATTTAAACTCCGGATGCGTGAGCATGTGAACTCAGTAAACTCACAGATACTAGCGGGTACTCCCATCTCAAAACACCTGAAGTCCCATCATGGTGGAATTTGGTTCTGTGGCATTGAAAAGTGACACTTGGCCCTGGAAGAAGTGATCTGGGTAACATGCTTCTCCATAGAGAGAGCTTTTGGATCTATAAGCTTAAAATATTATCACCACTTGGTTTGAAGAGGGCTTCTCATATACATAATTTATCTCAGAATAAATTGTACTTAGCATTCTATATGGCCATAGGATTCCGCTGTATAAATTGTAAATAGTAGTTATAGTCATTTGTTTATTTCATTTATTTACCACATTCATGGAGTATTTGTAGTTATAGATATATGGTAGACCATTACCACTTAGTGGGAATCAATTCATGGTATATGGTTTGCATCAATATGGTACACAACGATGTATATGATCACATCACTTTACCGCAGAGATAATTTGATCTTACTGATGTACGTCTATATGATCTGAGATACACAGTAAGTCGTTTGAACTAACCGTAAGATCTTACTTATGTTTAAACATTATCCCCTTGGCATTATATACATAGATTGTTTCATACCCGGGGTAATGATGATTGGCAGATCAGAGATTAAGTGTCTCTAAAACTTCACACTGACCCTGGATACTGCCCGCAATCCATTACCGGACTTCTAGTGGGCTTTAGCCGCACTGAGCTCAGTGAAGAGGGAGACTCCTCCTTCCTGCTTGCTATTGGAGCATACTGCGAGGTGGGCGGTATATTTTTGAGTTGCTTATTAAGACTCACGTACATGCCCCACACAGTAGGTGGAGGAAGTTACTTCTGAGATAAGGTGGCAATTGGATAATAATAGTGACCAGGTAATTTAAACATGACACACACCTATCCAATAGAAATTTAGACAGATCATTGGTTACTATATACCCATGTGGGATATATGGTTAAAAGAGGGATCTCTGCAATTATATAGTTTTCTCCTGACAAGTTGCAATCAGCACTGCACCGTTTAAGTTTCTTTTTATTGGGCACCTCACTTTTTTCTTTAATCACGATTGGTTAGCATGTTGCCTTAAGTCATTATTATTTTCTATCTTTTCTCCTATGTCTATCTAGCTAGTTCTGAAGGGAGAGAGGCTGTATAACTTAATTGTTGCCTGTTGTTTCAGAAGTGCCAAACCAAATCGAATTGCCGAAGTCCCGAATTTCATAGGTGGCGAATTTTGGAAGTGCCGATCCGAACCGAACTGCCAAAGTGGCGAATTTCGAAAATGCCAAAGTGCTTCCGATTTCTGAAAAGTGGCAAAACAGGAGAGGGAGGTAAAATTAAGGGAATGATGACATGAATCTAACCCTATGCCTATCCCTAACCCTGATCCCAACCTTCCTCTAACCCTAACCCTTCCCCTAACCCTAGTAGGTAGTAAATCATGCGGGGGGATAGGTTAAAGAGAAACCGGCAGACTGGGAATGGGAGAACCTCCCCCTACGCGCAGGAGCGCCGGCTGTTACGTGACTACTCGGCACGCAGTCTGACACTGCGCCCGCCGGACGTCCAGAGGTCCCCCTGCTATGTCAGGTAAAAGAGGGGACAAAGGTAGAAAAATAATTGGAAGGGTTTAGGGGGGGACTAATAATATGGATGGGGGGAGGGGTAGGTAGAAAATAATTGGAAGGGTTTCGGGGAGCTACTAATATGGATGGGGGTAGGTAAAAAATATTGGAAGGGTTTAGGGGGGCTACTAATATGGATGGGGGAGGAGTAGGTAGAAAAATAATTGGAATGGTTTAGGGGGGCTACTAATATGGATAGGGGGAGGGGTAGATAGAAAAATAATTGGAAGGGGGGAGCTACTAATATGGATGGGGGAGGGGTAGGTAGAAAAATAATTGGAAAGGGTTAGGGGGGCTACTAATAAGGATAGGGGGAGAGGGGTAGGTAGAAAAATAATTGGAAGGGTTTAGAGGGGCTATGAATATGGATGGGAGGAGGGGGGAGGTAGAAAAATAATTAGAAGGGGTTAGGGGAGTACTAATATGAATGGAAGGGGTAGGGTGGGTTCTAATATGCATGGAAGGGGTAGGTGGGGTTCTTATGTGCATGGAAGGGGTAGGAGTGGTTCTAATATTCATGGGAGGGGTAGGGGTGGTTCTAATATTCATGGAAGGGGTAGGTGGGGTTCTAATATAAATGGAAGGGGTAGAGACGGGTAGTAAAATGTATGGAATGCACTTCTGAAAGTGTCACTGAATGGCAGTTAGGAAATGTGGTCACCCTAAGTCAGAGGCAGTATTACACAATCTGTATATGTATAAAAAAATATAAAAAGTAATCTGCAAAGTACAAAATGTGTCATATGTCGTGCTAAAAATTAAGCTAGGAATGTGCATATTTTTTTAAAATAATTTTTAGAATAATGATACAGACATTTTATTTCTTACATTTGTGATGATTCTTTTTTCCCCTCTATATTCAAGGGACACTATAGTCACCAGAACCACAACAGCTAAACATAGTAGATTTGTTGTCTATAGCATGTCTTTGCAGGCTTTCTAATGTAATCACTGCCGTTTCGTAAAAAGGCAGTATTTACATTACTGCTGAGGAATACCTCTAGTGGACACTCAGATGGCCACTAGAGGTGCTTCCTAGTCGAGACATGAATGCCGCCCTATGAAGTATCTGTGCATGTGCTGCAAAGCTGCGCATGTGCACCAGGGAGCAATGACGCTTCAGAATAGAGCCGTTTTATTGCTCCCTGCTCGCACCCTCCTATTTCGTCATTTTGACGAAATAGGGGGCACGGCATCAGGAGGATCCCGGTGCTGTACCCAGGTAAGTAAAACCCCTTCCCTGTAGTGACCCTTTCATGTTATTATTTTATCATTTATATAGCGCCAGCAAATTCCGTACAATGGGATAAACAACTCCTAGTTTACGGAATAAGAATATACCCGGCGAGTAAAAATGCTATACCCCCCAGATTTTTTGGGGTTCCTACGCCCATGGATAGGGGTAGGGTTAGGGTAGGGTTGGGGGTTGGGTTAGGGATAGGGGTAGGGTTAGGGTTAGGATTAGGGGTAGGGTTATGGAATTGCCAAAGTCTCGAATTCCCAAAGTGTATTGCCGAATTTCAGACATGCCAAACCGAACTGAAGTACCGAATTGAAAAAGTCCTGAATTTCGGAAGTGCCGAACCGAACCTAATTTTTTGCCCATGCACATCCCTACTAACCTGAAAAAGTTGTCATTCATTCTTTGTTATATCACTCTATTGCAAGATCTCTCTCTCTCTCTCTATATATATATATATATATATATATATTTATATATATATATATATAGCTACAGGTCTATACCTATATATAGATATTATGTACAACTACTGCTTTCATTGCCAGGATATACAGTCTTGTGGATTACTGTAAATTTTTTTGCTCTTAATCGGTTAATAATTAGGGTTTCGCCCTGAGAGACCCCTGGAATCACTTGGACACAATTACTTAATATTGTGTCATAAGTTGTCTCCATTGATTGTCCTATCTTTGTATCTATTTGTGGAATAAATTCTCCTTCACATTAATTTTTGTGTTGCAGCTGTATTATGCCTTAGTTTGTTTATTTGCCTGCTGGTGGGGGCTTTTGTAAGGAGGCCTTTGGAGTTTGCACTCAGTTGAATAATTGGGAGTGTTGGTTTTCTCTACCGACATTTCAACTGATTAAAAATTAAGAATTAAAATAACCATATCAGTTCTTTGTCTTTTTTTATATCTGTAAAAATACTTATGTGTAGAGGGGGCACCAGATCACTCCTGGCATCACAACAGCGACGGTGAGCTGTAGTGGTTATGGTTCTTCGAGTATTCCATTAACATTTCTAAGCTTTTAAAAAGTGCTTTAAAGAACCACTATATAACCTTATAGTGTCAGGAAAACAAGTTTGGTAACAAGATGGTAACAATGGTTCAGAATAAAAACACATCAGAGAGCACTATTTAAGTTTTTATTTTTTTTTATGTTTAATATTTTTGGTAATCTTTTCCTTTAATGAATGGTTTGCATTCAGTTATCCTTTAACAACCCTCTTTACAAAAATATTTTTATGAGACAGCATAAATTGATTTACTGTCTTAAAACAAATTGTAGAACTGAGTACGAAGGTGAAATCACGAAAACAAGTTTTAACAAAAATATGAAAGTCACGGAACATTATTGGTGGGGAATGCTTGACTTTTACCCCTCTATAAACTTTATTTGTCACACATCAAGCATTATCTAGATTGGAATAGGTTGTGTGAGTCATCTGATACATGAAATATGTTTTACGCAAAATATTGATTGTGACTCACGAAAGCAAACATGTGTCACAAAATTAATAAACTAGTTTATATGCGTTATTTTGTGAGTTTGACTACACACCTTGGTGGTGATCACAGTCTATCTGAATAATTCTCAACATGTTAACAGCTGATGATGAGCCATTAATGATGTTGATGCGATCACAATCACACTTGTTAACATATACCAAACAATTAGCACACCTTTTCAAGTATGAGCACATGAAATTTCACAAATACCTCTCCTCGACTGATGATGCTTGCAAGCAACTTCACTAAAATTATACAATGCGTTGTTAATCAACAAACAAATAAGCACTGTTACAGTACAATAACAATAATAAGTCAAATACACATGCCAAACCTGACATTTTGTTATAACCAACGGCTATTTCACCTTCAGGGGTCTTTGCACATTTTGGCTTGCGGACACCCAGGAGTTCAGTGGAGGGCAGTTACACCTACCCAAAGCTGTCCCCATCTTCTGTTTTCATTTCCTGATGCTACTCCTACCACAAATGAAACAGAATTTGAGTAGAATTCCATTTTCCCCATACCTACCTAAAATAAACTAAAAGATTTATTCTTAAACTGGATCCGAAATAAAAAATATCAGTCCACTGTTTTTGTAAATTGCCCAGGCAGAGTTCCATTTATGACCCATTACCATCATCTATCCCATAGACGCAATATGAACGGAATGTCAAGACTACCTCAAACTTCCAATATATTTTCAAAGAACGGGAAACTAATGGGCCTCTGCAATTAAGCAATGCAATCTAAGGAAAGGTGTTCCCAAAACTTCCCCCTAAATGAACACATTCAATTGGAATTTGGAGGCTGATTAGTATTCAACCTATGCACTACCAAAAATATTTAAAATGAGTATTATATGTATGTATGTATTCACATCCCAACATGACGAATTCTGTGATTCTGGAGCTGATTTTCCTGTCCTTGAACAAGACTACTTAAGCAATCAAACATGCATTGTCATTAAAATGCTATATTTATGCATTCTGACATAAAAATAAATCCAGCACACAAAAAAATGTATTCTGGTTATCTTTCCTCCCACAATCCTGTTAGTTATGAATGGGTTAATATATGTCAAATGCCTACATTGCATTTCATTTAAACTTAAATGTTAGCACAAATCAATATACAAAATGAGTATTCAGATTACCTTTGATACATTTAATTAACTGATTCTACACAAAATTTGCCGTTAAGATGACAACCGGGTGGTTAGTAAATTATTCTATCATAAAGATTTATTAGGGTGTGCGAATATTATATTAATAAAATATAATTCTAATCAAGTTTAGCTCTAATCAAATCAGTGCTCAGTTAGGGGTATACAAAAGGCATTTTTCCAAATGTTGTTGAACTACTTCTCCCATGATGCTTTGCATGTACCAGAATTTGTTTAATTAAGGTAATTCCCTGTGTTACGGTAGTTTAGAATGCAACAGGTATTAGTACTTTTACTTAAATAAATCAGGGGGAATACATTTATTTTTTGAAACTGCAACAACATTATGTTACTGAATCTCCAGTGGACATCAATCTTCAGGACAGAGATGGCAGGAACTTGCAAGAAAACAACACAGTCTATTCTCAAAATGAATGGCAAATCTGATTTATCATATCAGTTTTTCCATAGCGTTATACATTCCCAGAAATTCTATGGCCCAGCAGGTATTTGAAATGTCAAGGCAAATCCAGTACTAGTTTTGTTCTCAAAGTTGGAGCAAGGTGCTATTGAATCTATCAAGTTTAAATGGATAAAGCTCTACTTATATCTCTAAACCTTTGCATACCAACATAAGAGCAGTCAATGAAAATACACTGTGCACTTGTACACACACATTTTAAATAATATAATGGCATTGACTTATGCACAAAAGGGGCAAAACACAATAAAAAAAAAGTGACATGTTACTACATAGCAGCAGATGGTAAGTTAGATTCCATTGCTGAAATTGGGATTTCTGTAAAAACCAATTCTTACATTTAGCAAAGACTGTAAAGGACATATGTAAAACCAAAATGGAAGCTAAAGAAGAAAAATGTACATATTGTATTTTGGATGGAGAGGTTGTTACAAGCACCAATGCAAACTCCCAGGCCTTGTCTAACAAAGAAGAGTATTTCCACACACCCAACATTGATTCATTACTTTCCTATGGGGAAGGCCTAATGCGTGTGGCACTCGCTGAATATAAAAGTTATTTGTCCGCTGGGGGGGGTGTGAGGGAGGGGCAGAGGAACACACAGCTTTATGGTTCCTTTACCCCTTAGTGACCAGACCACTTTTAAATTTTCTAACCATTTGGCACCATTTCTGCGGTATTTGTGTTTAGCTGTAATTTTCCTCTTACTCATTTACTCATTGGTCTTTCTAACGATACCATTATTTTCATCATATCATATAATTTACTATAAATAAATTATAAAATGTAAAAAAAACACACTTTTTCTAACTTTGACCCCCAAAATCTGTTGCGATTCTACAACCGCCAAAAAGCACCCATGCTAAATAGTTTCTAAATTTTGTCCTGAGTTTAGAAATACCCAATGTTAACATGTTCTTAGTTTTTTTTGCAAGTTAAAGGGCAATAAGTACAAGTAGCACTTTGCTATTTCCAAACCACCAAGTTACATTGTAACACTGATATCTGTCAGGAATCCCTGAATAACCCTTCACATGTATATATTTTTTAAAAGAAGACAACCTAAGGTATTGAACTTGTATTTTGACTCTTTTCATGCAACCATTTTACCACCAATCTATGCCAAATAAAAATAATAATTGGTGATTTGTTTTGACACACATAGCAATTTAAGAATACATGTACTGAGAACTTTAAGAGTTACTGCCAAAGAACACCCCAATATGTGTTCAGCAACATCTCCCGAGTACAGTGATACCACCCACATATAGGTTTGTTGGGTTCTCTGGGGGCTAAAATGCCTTATTTGTATTTAAGTTTTCCAACTTGGAATTTTCACAGCTGGTCATCATACACCCATGTCCTATTTGGGACATCTTTTAAGCCGGACAATGTAATTTATCAAACCATATATTTTTGAAAAGAAGACAACCCAGGGTATTCAATATGGGGTACATCCAGTCTTTTTTAGAAGCCACTTAGTCACAAACACTGGCCAAATTTAGCATTTATATTTGTTTGTGTGTTAAAAATGCAAAAAACAATTATGAATGCTAACTTTGGCCAGTTTTTGTGACTAAGTATGATGTTATATATATATATATATACATATTATATATAGATTTTAGAGTGGTCACAGGGCCTCCGGGGGTCCTCATATGTCAGACAGTCCCCCCCAGTGAAGAAGAAGACCGGGTAAGTACATATGGAGGAAGAGGGAGCAAGGGAAGAGGTTAAATTTTTTAAAAATTTATTTATTTATTTTAAATATAATATATTTTACTGAGTGCCTGATGGCTTCCGATGCTCTGTCTCACTGCCGGGTGCCACGTGGAGCAACCCGGAAGTGATCGCTTCAGGGAAGCGATCACCCAGCGGCCTGGCAGTGAGGAGGGGTATTGCAGGATGCCTCGACATCGAGGCATCGCTGCAATACTGTTAGAGCAGCTGTAAGCAATCTACATCACTGGACTAATATGGACACACATGCAGACACAGTGGCAATTCTAGGAACAATATATGAGAGGCACATAAGATACCAGAGTCAAAACTGGGGGGGACACTATAACTTCTCACTAGGAATTGTTGTAATATGCTTCCATTGGCTGTCTGAAACACAACTTAGGAAAAGATCATGCTGATCAGCAGTGGGTGGAGGCCGTATTTAGCTCCGCCCCCACTGCCAATCTGTGCAGTCTTCCAGTTCCTGCTCCCGGCCCCTGCGTGTGAGAGCTGTGTCGGCTGCCCTACTGCCATGGCTCCCTGTGCAGCCACATAGCTCACAGCTCCCCAAGGCCAGCTCTGGTTGCACCCCCCTACCTAGTGGCACCCGATACCACCTCCCCCTTAGTATGCCACTGGCTGTACTATACTAGCAGACAATATAGAGAACTACATTTCTATTTTAACTAGATGGAATTGTTAGTTTTACAGAATACTGTAAATTCATGAGCTCTGTACCCTTCTAGATACTCACAGCTGGTCAATCACAACATCTTTGTATGCAATCAATCTAAGCCCTGAGATTTGCTGCTCTATCTGGTGGAAGCACCATCTAAGCCCATCTGCCTCCCCCCTCCCTTGTGCGCCCCCTGCCCAGTGAATAAAGGGTTAAAAACCCTTTAGTTGCTTACCAGAAACCAGCACCGATGTTCCTCAGGGCTAGGTTGCGGCTCCACCTTCTCCATAGTTCCGCGTCAAGCGAATCAATGCTTTCCTATGGGGGGAAAAATTTGACACTGGATGTTCTCATGCAGAGCTTGAGGACGTCAGCGTCAGTTACTGGACCAAAGGTCCATTCCAATGCAAGAAGTGTCTCCAGTGGCTGTCTGTGTGGGCAGATGATAGCAATAAGAGGAAAGATGACATGGACTGAAGAGTTAAAGTGCCAGGAGGCCAAATAGGAGACATGGAGAACAGCTTCAAATACATACCACAAACACATGGGAACTATGAGGATGAGGCAAGGAGGATAGCAACAAAGGGTTTGAAGTCCCAGCTCAATGGTAAGAACATGTGCCATCAGTCCATACATCGCACCAGTCATAAGGTATCCAGCTGAGTTAAGAAATTGACCAAAAGAGGAACTGGACACCGTGGATCTCAAGACCCAGAAACTACTCACAATGAATGGAGGATTCCACCCAAAATGAGTACTCAGAGACTGTACACTAGCTAGAGGGATGGATGTTGGGGAGCATCCAGGCTACAGTCCTGGATGAAACAAAGAGCACCCATCAATACATCACAAAGTTGGCACGCAAAGATGAACTGTGAAGGGAATTGCTGAGACAACAACAGAAAGAAGATGCAGATAAGGAAGAGGTTCCATTGCAAGATAAACCTCTTCATGGGATTTACCATCAGCAGATAGTGGTTGGAAAAAGCAGGACTAAAAGACAACACTGAGGCACTAACCCTAGCAGCACGAGAACGGGCACTGAGCAAATCAATAGAAACCAGGGTCTACCACATCAGACATGATTCAAGGTACAGACTGTACAGATAGGCCTCAGTGACAACCCAGTACTCAGGTGCAATATGTTAGCAAGAACAGCATACATAGCAAACTCCAACCAAGTTGCTTGGTTTGTGTACCGAACCATCTGAAAAGAACATCAGCTGGACTTGCCTAAGACCAATTGGAAGGTGCCACAGTGAAATTGATAGGTCAATGATTATGTGGGACTTCCAAATCCAAATAGACAAGCAGATATTGGCCAACAAACAAGACCTATTGATAGTAAACAATGAATGGAAAACTGCAGTGGTGTATGTGGTAATACCAAGTGACCATACTTCAAGAAGAAGGAACATAATAAGGTGGACAAATACCAATGGTTGAAAGATGAGATAGAAAGGACGTGGGAAGGTAAGGCAGTAGTCGTTCCAATTGTAATGGAGTATGCAATGTTCTAAACCCTAAGCTGGGAGAGTCCTTCAGCAGATTCTGCACATTTGCTGACTATTCCTACCTACTATCTCATATCCCACTTCCTCTCTAACTAGCTGAATTATGTACCATGGTCATGCCACATTGTTGTTAGGAATTAAATGGGGGGAGGGGAGGGAGATGTAAGCCTATCATAAGTAAACACTAATCCATAAATATGATCTGCTTAAAACAGTCTTTTGTGAACAGGGCTACTAAGCTCTTTTAGTGATAAGGCAGTGTGGGGATATTTATGGGATGATAATATTAAACAGTTGAGAATCGCCCACTATTTCAATTCTCTTAGATCTTAGAGATCGTTTATCATGTAAGTGAAATGTATTCCATACAAATAAAATCACAATTTGTTAAAAAAAATAGATTTAATTCACTGTGATAAAAAAAATAACAATAATATTAGGCAGCATGCATGATAATAATCAGTGAGTATTTAACTATAACATAAGTATGCAATACAATGGAATGGCTATACACATTCCAATGGCTAACAGCATCTTCTGTCACTTAATAAGATTTATGAGGGTAAGCTTCACACAGCGAAAAGCCATAAACCTTGGCTAACAGTTAGATCAACTGAGTAACCCTTTCAATGCTGGCTAGATCCTCCTAGGCATATAGTATCCTATTCTCCTGTGATTTTCAATTGAAATAACATTTGAACCAACTCAGTCATTTCCTGGAACCATCCAATAAGAATAATCTACCAGATTTTTACAAAAGCCGAATTTTAATTTGCCTAAAAATATATTTTATCTTATTTTAGAGCAAATCAATACACCTGGATAAAAACAGCTGTATGCTAACACGTGATACTATCACATTAATATATAATTATTCTTAATTCCACCTGCAGAATGGAATGTTTATAACTATATATTCTTTAGTTAACTAAGATTTCTAAATATTGAAATCTGACCGTGATTTATCCAGTCATATATCATGCTATTAGTATATTTTAATTAATTTAAATTAATTCAATAAAACCAGCATAATTACCAGTTATGTAGGTATTCTAATCAGATGAGTAGGTAGTCCCAGGAAAAGGCGAGTATGATTGGTTGTATGGAGGTGTGTGAGTAATGGAGCAAAGTGGTGTTGGTTAGAAAGTCAGAGTAAAATTCAAAGTGTCAAGGAGTTGTGTCCAAGAGAGTTTAAGAGTAGAGTGTTAGTCCCAGAGAGTGTTTCTTGAGTCTCTCTCTCTCTGCATGTCCGAATCTGATTGCCCAAACTCCAACCAACCCTCTCTCTACCAACTACTCCTCTCTTCCCTTTGTCCTAACTTTTAAAGGGCCAGACTCTCCGTACGTCATTAGTCGATAAAACCAATAGGAAAATTAAGGGTGGGTTCAATCGATGGATCGCAATTTAGGTATTTGGTCCATAGAGGGCAGTCTCGTCTAACTAAACCTTCCTATCCAGGAAAGAGTTAACTTTTCCTGATAACGATTTTGACGTCATTTGGCTTATCTAAAATGACTGCCATAACTTAGATTTGCTGTCAGTTCAAAGCGTTTGTCTCAGTCTTTGTGGCAACTACTTTGATCGTAATTTGTAAAATTGACAGTTCTAAACTCAATTTCACCCCTTACTTACAATGGGTCCTTGTAAAATTTAGAAAGTAAAATTAATTACTTAGTCTTCTCTGTCACTAGTGTCTGTGTTTATATAATGCATTCCTTAGCTCAAGCTCAGTGGTTAGTGAAAGCAAGGAAATTATGTGTCTTTGTTATCCTGAAGATAGCAAAATGGAGTCTGCTCTGTTCTGAGTTACTCTGGCAATATACACTTTTAATTTCTTTCTTAGCACAAAATGTCTGCCGATATAAATATTCTGACAGCAGGCCCTAAATATGACTTAATGATTTATTAAATAATGTGATTGTTCTGTGTAGTAACAAGAATAGAACATAACCTTAAATGAAAAACAATTGTATTATTGGTTGTTTTAATTTAAAATATTTTTTTTATATTAGCAGCCAGTGGGATCTGGTGAAGTTTAAATATGATTAAACACGACTCTAGTTTAAGAATTTGAGTCCTGACTTGTTGGTCTTGCCCACTTGATCCCATGTTCTCAGCCACTCACGCAATGAGATGCCCTGCACCGTACTTGTACTTTGAAAAATAAAGCCACTTTTATTATTGCAATAAATGGTAATGGTCCTACCATACCTGCTCCTGTGGACCAGCCACCATTGTTAAAAGTAATGATGCAAATAAAAGACAATAGTTAAATCTGTGACCAGTGCTTTTCTAGAATTTCTTCATATCACATAAAAACATAAAAGGTGTCGTGGATTTTTCCTTCCTGACTAACCTTTAAAAGGCTTTTTCGTGTCACAGCCAACTTACGCATGAAGGGATTGAGCGATCTCAGTGCATGTCCAAAAAAAAAAAAACACTCACCAAGCAAGACTTGTAAGTCACCCATTCATGATTTAAAGCTTGCACTGCCAGTGGAAGCACTACAATATATGTCTGGGGCCTAGGCTTTGTCCTCCAAGGGATCAATAAAGTACTGATATATTTTTCCGCATTCCAAGCAATGCTTTAATATTTGCATGTAACTCAAGCATCCTGGCTGCTTTCACCTTCCCCAAGGCTTAGCAAATAATGTTTCTGTTCACATCTATAAAATTGCTTTGGCTGTGCAGGGAAAGGCAAGAAATATTGGCTTACTCATATCTTTTATCATTATAGCTATGACAAGCAGCCTTCTCGGTGATGCATTAGAAGGAGTAAACACAGTCAGAAGCTTCTCAGCGATGATTAACGCTTACAGACCCACTTGTACTGCTTAAGGCTTTGTTTATATCACATTTGGCTAGGACACTCTACAGCATCCCTGTATGTCAGTGAGATAACAAGTTAGAGAAGTTTTAGAATGAGTAGTTGTCATCATCAAGGTTTAGCTGAAAGTTTATCTTGAGATGATAATACTGTAATGAATATAATGTGATCACTCGTTTAAAAATAATAAAGGTTTATGAATAAAAAATAAAAAAAGAATGAAGCTGAGTTCAATCATGTTTACCATCGTCCGCTAAATAAATGAAAATGTTAAAAGGGAACTATCAGTTCTAGAATTTTTAAGATTTTACTTAGCCCAATATTTAGCAAGCACAAGGTAGTGAGGTGTAAAAAATTAAATTAAAATATATAAATCTACATATTTTTATCCAGCAACTGGATACCTCCAACTTAGCTACCTATGACCTTTTGCTAAATCTTGCATATAAATTTTAAAGGGTTTGGAGCATCTCGTGAAACAAAAGGTAAAACAAGTTAATGGCGATTTTCAAAGTGACCGTTTTCCTTTAATTAAATCCTTTAATTATTTTTGGATTTACTGAATTAAAAAAATATATATAATTAAAATGAAGACTCATCAATGAATGTCTTTTTCTGAATATCACAGGATCTACAGAGACCAAGGACCTCATATCTATTACCCTGCAGATCTCAATGTTTCCTTTGGCCATTACTTGCTAATGGCCAAAATAAACTCTTTCTGAGCTATATGTTGGCTTTAATCACTGTCTCTACATTAAAGAACTGTCTCTCTTCAGATTCTGACAGCTTGGCATTCCCTCATCTCAGTAAATTGAAGCACTTGTTGTGAAGCATACAGTGGAGGTAAGTATAAAACACACTTACATCTGCTATTACTTCTAGATGAAGGTAAAACTGTTGTCATATGGTCTCCAGCCATGTTGTTGTACTCTTAGGTGTTTGTACACAAAGTGCTGAATAAGTTCTTACGTACTTGGGCCTTACTTCCATCGTTTTGCAATTGCATTGTATGGTCTGTTGTACCATGACAGCAAGTGATATGTTTTATTAAAAAGAAAAAAATACTATGTGTTGGTTGTTTATTATCTTTTATTTCTTTAAAATCACAATCCATATAGGTAGCACCAAAAGTTGAGAAGTAACATTGCAAGTAAGATTCAAGAAAAAAAAAGTTAAATGTCCGTGTGGTGGAATGGATGCTCTAGCTCCACTTTTATTCCCTTTTGTTGGTCTGTCAGTACGGCCGAATTCATCTACCGAATACACTCTGTGTGGTCCCCTTGTTGGCACCTTTTAATTACTGACCAATTACTTATTTGTTAACCACAAATTGGTTATTAGTTCAAGTGTTCCCCTGTGTGGCCTCCGATCGCATAACCGAACGCACGTGTTCAAACAATTGGCGGCCATCTTCTCTCCCGAACGCGGGCAGCGATACATGGTCGTTGAGAACGCCCGAAAGATGACCGGTCGTTGCCTCTTTTTTTCTGGAACTGTATTGGGGCATTACCTCATGGCCAACCGGTCAAAACTTCATTTGAATGGCGTTCCCAAACCACTGAAGGGATCAGAGTGATATTTCATCAAAGTGTGCACTCAGATCTAAGCTATTCGGTGATGTGAGGATTCTGAAGTATTAAAATGTATTTTTGGGGTGTTTTAAATTATTGTAGATTTTTCTGTACCTGAGAGATAATTGAGTAATAGATTTTTCTCACGCAATTATCTCTCAGGCACAGAGGAAAAGCCCTGTATTTTTGTACGAGAGACCCCATGGAGGGGTCTGTGTGTGGCCAAAATAAAAGCAGTTGACTCCCAGAACTATGTGTCGTCTAGTTGCTGGGGGTAAAAGGTCTTACAGTATTATATTGTTATTTTTAGCTACGAGGACTGACCAGCGGAGAAACCTATGCTAGGTATTGGAGCTCCGTCACAGTCCGGGACTCCTCAGTCCTTTTAAATTTCCTTCAATGTGCTTTGTGAATGTACAATGAAGGGAATTTATAAGCATTTAGGAGTGCAGGAGTGCAGGACCATTTACTTTTTTTTTTTGTAATTAATATTTGTTTATTGAGATGATAGCATAGTACAAATGACAAACAATACCAGCATGTGGTTGTATTATAGTAATGATCTTATACAATAGAAGGAATTATCAGAGCTGGCATCGATAAAGACATCTCAGTTTGTGAATTAACAAAATACCAGAAGCATGGGTAAGTTTAACACATCAGCAAATAGACACGATTAGCTAATAGCCGAGTTTGGTCACCTACAATTCACTAGACTTTAAACTTTACTGTAGAAATATCAATACAATATTTAATTAACTCATAGCAAAGTAGAAGTAGTAGGAATAGTACTAGGCTTACAACCGATGCAAGTAAGTTAAAAGCGATTGAGAGAAAATGCCACTGGGTGCTTAAAACTAGGAGGAAAAATAGCTGCACTGGAATACTAACGCAATTTACACATAGGCTCAGGGCTGACATTAAAAAAGGAGCTCAGCCAATGCCCACCACGCAAAAATTACGGCCGTGACCATATGGTTTTATACCTGGATCCTTGGCTGGTTACCAGAGGCTGGGGGAACCCTCTTGTATAGTGTAGTGGGTGCTGGTCTGCTTCATTGAGCTGAAGTGGTCTGGGTGCTTGTAGTGGTCCTTTAACCCCTTAGTGACCAGACTGTTTTTCAATTTTTTTTACCGTTTAGGACCAGGGCTGTTTTTACATTTCTGTAGTGTTTGTGTTTAGCTTTCATTTTCCTCTTACTCATTTACTGTACCCATACATATTATATACAGTTTTTATCGTAATTAAATGGTCTTTCTGAAGATACCATTATTTTCATCATATTATATAATTTACTATAAAAAAAATCTAAAATATGATGAAGCCCTATCTTTGTGTCACATCCTGCTCTGTTTTGCGGAGATGTCTGGTCTTGGCTTCTGGTATCCAGTACTCTTTTTACAATTCTTGTTTAGTTTTTCTTGTTTTTTCTGGTTTTCTATTCCATGTCTGTTTTCTTTATGCTGGATTTTCTGGGTTCATTCCTGTATTCCGTTCCTGGAATTCCCAGTCTCTTGGATTCCTTTAAATGTTTGTTTTATGTTGCCACACCCTTTCCTTTTCCATTTATCCTTTTATTTCAGTTGGTTCCTGTAGGCAGTTGCTTCAAGTCCTCTGCCCCTTTCTTGCAGGTAAGTGCTGTGTGTGTTTTATTACTGTTTATTTAGTCGTGCATATCTAGGCAGTCTAGGACCCACCGTAATTGGAGTACTTTGGCGCAGTGGTGGGCTGCATACATCTTGGCCATTTATGTATGTCTAAATCTCCAATGTTTTACATATATAGTACTTAGTTTTGTCTCCTCTTATTTTGGCTTATATATCTAGTCTTGTTTAATTTTGTATTCTCAGTCCATGTACAGTCATGTCCTGCCCTGCCCATGTTCTGTTAATGTTTCCCTTTTCTATTGTGCACATGTTCTGGGTTCTGCTTTCTATCCTTCTCTGTTTTCTTGTTAGGTGCCTGTTCTAGTCTTGCCTTGTTTCTGTATTGGATGCATGTCTGCTGCAGAGCCCCCCCTATCCAGTTCCTGGGAGGCCTGCATATCAAGCGCCTAGCTCTTGGGATCCGCAGAAGCTGCATCAGGGCTTTGGTATGTGGCAGCACAAACGCCTGGTGGTTACCCTGCACCAGGCCCTGATAGTCTATTTCCATGCTGAGACTCCCAACACCAAGATCAGGCACACAGGGGTCCCGGTCTCCGTACTGCCACCCGTGACACTTTGACCTTCAAAATCTGTTACGCATCTACAACCGCAAAAAAACACCCACGCTAAATAGTTTCTAAATTTTGTCCTGAGTTTAGAAACAACCAATGTTAACATGTTCATAGCTTTTTTTTTGCAAGTTATAGGGCTATAAGTACAAGTAGGACATTGCTGCTTCAAAATATATATTTTTAAAATGTATCAATAGTGACATTGTAACACTGTTATCTGTCATAAATCTCTGAATCACACCTCACATGTACATATATTTTTTAAAGTAGACAAGCATTTATATTTGTTTATGTGTTAAAAATGCAAAAGACAATTATGAACACTAACTTTGGCCAGTGTTTGTGACTAAGTGGTTACTATAAAAGACTGAACATACCCCATTTGCAATACCTTGGGTTTTCTTCTTTTGCAAATGGTAAGCCATCATGGGGGTAATTCTTATTCCTGGGCTACCATAGGCTCACAAATGCAATATAAGCAATCTGCCAAATTTCAATGTGAAATGGAAAATCAAGCCTTATACTGGACCCTGTAACTTTCAAAAATACTATAAAACCTGTACATGGGGGGTATTGTCATATTTGGGAGACTTCGCCAGACACAAATATTAGTGTTTCAAACATATCACAACAATTATATCATCAGTAAAAGTGCCATTTATGTGTGAAATATGCAAAAAACTTCACTTTTACTGACAATATCATCGCTGTGATATGTTTTACTGTTTTGAAACACTAATATACTCCCAAGTAAAACAGTACCCCTCCATGTACAGATTTTAGGGGGTCATGGAAAGTTACAGGGTTAAATACAGTGCTACTAAATTAAATTCTCTGGACTTTCTGCCTGGGTTTTCAGACAGGTCCCCTAATTTGCAATCAATAAAATTACTTAATTATGTAAAAATATTACATAAATATGCACATAGAATCAAAATGTATATACATATTTATATATTTGAAGTCTACGAGTATATTTATGAAATGATTTCTGTTATTATGTATATGGAAATATATATATATATATATATTTTTATATATATATATATATATATATATATATATATATATATATATATATATATATATATATAGGTGTAGAAACAATCGCACTCCTGGGACTTGGTTGAAGTAGTAAAATTTAGCTTTTATTTATTCCATATAAAATATCAACGTTTCAGCTCCAACATGAGCTTTCATCAGGACAGGTAACCTTTGCCACAACCAGCACTGGGCACTACAAAAGTCTTCTTGGAGTGCAAGCTACTACGATGTGTATATATATATGTATATATATATATATATATATATATATATATAAATAAAATTTAATTTTAAGTGTATTTTGTATTTATTCAAAATACAATTAGACTGGAATTACATATATATATATATATATATATATAGAGAGAGAGAGAGAGAGAGAGAATTTTTTTGTATTTTTAATGATTATTTTTTATAATATACAGTATATATATATACATACAATATATAGTTATTATATAAATTATATATATAAATGTGTCATTTTACTCTAAGTGTATTTTTATATTAATATATGTATATATAATAAAATAATACACTTAGTATGACGTTATATATAAGATATATATATATATATATATATACATATACACACATACATATTATATATAGAGATGTATATTATTATTATTTTTTGATTTAATACCATTATATTTTTTTTATTTTACAGATGCAGGGAGGCTGCCTATTGCGGCCATGTGACCGCTCTTTCAGAGTGATTACATGGCCTAAGGGGCCTAATTTGCCGAGGGGGGACTGTCTGGGCTGTCAGGCAGGCCCCCCAGACCAGAAGCAACACCGATCGCCGGCGGGGGAATGGCGATCGGGTAAGTAATAGATTTGTTGCGGATGTACCTAGTATGTTTTTGTCGGACGTACCTACTGTAGTACGTCCGTGGTCCTTAAGGGGTAAGAGAATATTCTGTTGACTCCCTGCAGTTTAGCACTTTTCAGTGATTTCATTTTCTGTCTTACTGACAGTTTAAAGCTATTGCTGCCTTACAGAATTTTAAGACATGCCTTTCCATCACAGATGTTCTTGAGGTCAGCTGGATTGATGTAAACTACTATCACAGCACCAGGAGAAAAAGTGAAAAGAAATTAACCATTCGAACCATATACCCATTCATCCATAGAGCCCCATAACTCTTCCATAACACTACCGGCACATACAAAAGGTGCTCTGTTGGATTTAGATCTGGTGACTGTTAAGGCTACTCGAGTACACTAGGACTTTCGAGTACTCTGAATTCATGGAACCAGTTTAAGACTGTGAGGGTTATTCAGTAAAGTCGTAATTAAGAGTCAATTGAAAAATTTAACAAGGTTATTCACTATACACTGGATTTGGTCTGGATTGACAAAACCTGGTGTAAATTACCAAACTCCAACTCCAATGAAAATTTTCATATTTGCTAGAGACAAATACAGTTTGGCGATCGCCAGGATACATTTGGTGTCTGGATTAAAATCATCTGAGCTTTCACATCCAAATCTTACATTTTCTATTCATTCATTCGTCTTTCTGATGAATGAATAGATGAAATTCCCGTTCGCATGTCCAAGTGTTTCACTGGGCATGTGCGGAAATCTCACAGTCTATTGAGTGTGGTCAGATGACGTGTCCCACAGGGACTTCATCTATCCACACAAAGATGTCGGCGCCCTGAATATAGATCGGGGCAGAAAATAAAGATTAAAAAATAGGTAATGTGGGGGGCTTAGGGCCATTTGGGGGTGACTAAGGGGTCAATTAGAGATAGTGGAGGCGGGAGGGGGGTTAAAAAAAAAAACGGGATTCGGCATGACAGTGCCGCTTTAATGTGTGCACAAAACGTGCTAACAAGAATTTATTTGAAGGACAAAATAGAAAAAGCAGACGTTTCAGGCACAAGCCCTTTTTCAATGTAAATGTCCTTAAACATACAATGACACTAACCATTTTATATACAGTGTACAGATACGGTGAATTAAGTTCCCAAGTGCCACCCCCCCACCAATTTAGTACAGCTGTGTCTTGATATTTGGCATTTCTCCACCATCTTGGAGCTCTCTTCCGGTTCCCGGCAAGTATGTACGTGGCGTCATGATGTCGGACGTCACGCACGTTGCGTGTGATGTCAGGGTGCTTGGTTGCTAGGAAACCAGTACACAAAACAGATACTTAGTTAAATATTGCTCAAATGTGGAACATGTCCAGAACAAGCTATATTAGTACAGAATATCATAGCAATATCATGTTTACGAATTATGTTTTGTATTTGTGATGAAAAGGGGTGAGAAGGTACTTAAAAAAGCGCATCTGTCTTGTCTGGATTTCTGTGTGGATGATAACAGTGTTTCACGTTTGATTCACTTAACTTTCTGCTTAATGTTATGTAGAAGATGTGGACTATATCCTTTGTCCAAGAATTGTTTGGAAAGGTCAGTTAGCCGAACATCGGAGATTGTCATCACTGACGATTCTGCAAACTTGTAAGAACTGACTGTATGGGATAAAATGGATTTGTTTAGGTAGATGAAAATGTTTAATGTTCAATAAACTTTTGTCGGTAGATTTTGTAAATAAATCCGCACTTAGTAATCTGTCAGACTTGTGCACAAGTTGACTGCTTCGGTACTTACAGTCATGGTGAATTTAATGTCAGGATGGCATTGATTTAGATTGTTAAAGAAAAGTTGTAAGTTCAGTCTGTGTTCCATGCCAAAGCATGAAACAGTCATCAATATATTTTAACCATATTGGCACGTTTCTTAAACAGGGTACTGTTGTATACAAAGTTATCTTCAAATTCTGCCATGGACAAGTTGACATATGATGGTGCAATATTGGCTCCCATCGCATTGCCCTCAACCTGTTCATAGTAGATCATCAAATAGCAAAAGAAACTTTTCCTTAAAATAATTTCAGTAAAGTTGTCACAAAGGACCACTTTTTTTCATCGGTAAGAGCATTTAACAGTCTCTTTTGTACCAATGCTAGATCCTCTCCATGTGGGATTGAGGTATATAGCTTTGTTACTACTAGGCTAACTAATAGATCAGTTGACTCTACCTGTAGGTCCTTAATTCTTACTAGGAAATCTTTTGAGTCTTGACTATACAATCTTTTAGTTACAACTAGGGGTTGCAGAAATTAGTCCACAAAGATAGAATCTGTGCCCACTACAATAGGTCGTCCCAGTGGATGGGTGGCATCCTTATGGACCTTGGGAAGAGTATAGAACACAGGGGTATCAGGAATCTTTTTCCAAAGGAAAGAAAATTGGGAGTGTGTAATGATATTATCTGTTAGTGCCTTTTCTAACACTGTTAAGATCATTTTAGAGATATGAGGAGTAGGGTCATATTTAAGGACTTTGTAATTATTTTGGTCAAGGAGCTGTCGCATAGTCTTTTTTACCCTGTATCATGATCAAATCACCTTTATTCGCTGGCTTGACAATGATATCAGGATTCTGTGATATCTCTTTACGGGCCGACCTTTCCCTAAATGTAAGATTATGTAGGACAGATTGCTTCTGCCAGGGTAGCTGTTCTACATGAGCGGTCACAATGTTACAAAATGTGTACTCGTTTCCTAGCAACCAAGTGCCATGACGTCACACACAGCGTGCGTTCATGACGTCTGACATCATGTCACGTACATACTTGCCAGGAACCAAGATGGCCGAGGAACGCCAAATATCGAGACACAGCTCTTCTAAATTGGTGGGGAGCGGCACTTGGGAACTTAATTCACTGTATCTGTGCACTGTATATAAACTGGTGAGTGTCATTGTACGTTTAAGGACATTTGCATTGAAAAAGGACTTGTGCTCGAAATGTCTGCTTTTTCTATTTTGTCTTTCAAATAAATTCTTGGTAGCACGATTTGTGCACACTTTAACTGGAAGTGCAGACCTCATTTTTTCCTATGTTTCTGTGTGTGTGTGTGTGTGTGTGTGTGTGTAGAATGCCTTGTGTATATTTACTTATGGTAGGTATCTAGATCTATAAAGATCTAGGTCTACAGCACTGTAGTGTCACTGCACTGAGAAAATGAAGATGAACACATTAGATGAGAAAGGTTACAACATAGATGGCAAACAGTAGTGTTCATTAAACATTTCTTATATACAGTAGTGAATAAATAAGAAATACAAATGTCTAACTTTGTCAAGTTTTTAATTAATTATTTTTTTTACAGTACATCGGTAGTTTGTGCAACGAGGTGCTCTAAGCCTGGCACAGGGAGAGTTAACAGACAATAGCAGTTTGAGACTCTGCAAGTAAAGGATTCTTCCAATCCAGAAGAATTGATGTGAACCCTCACAGAACACAGAAGGGAAGCTACTGGACCTCAAAATGGAAATTTGCATATAAAGTGCATGAGATTAGATCCAATTATCTGCAAAATTTATATTAGGATTCCTTCTTTTTGATAGTCTTACAATATGATGATATTGGCCAAACTCCTGAATCTAGTATAAGGTTGAGATGCCATTAATTTACTACTACTGTTACTAGCTTTAATTTTGTATATGTATGATATCTATATTAATAAAAACTGAGACACATTTTTTTGGTCATTATAGTCTCAACGAATTAAAATATGCATCAATATATTTCCTTTCTAATAATTCCCAGTAGATATTACAATGTTGAACACAAACTGTGCCTGCAAGGAAAAATATTTTCCCATCTATTCAAGAGGCCTAAATATTTTATCTGCCTCTCTCCCTCCCTTTTGTTTCCTAGTTTGTTAGAAAACTGCAAGCATTTCAAACTGTTTTTTTTGCCTTCATTGTTAGTTATTCACAAAAAAGACTGACTAATTTCTTATACCATACTCTTCACCAAATCCAATTATCTAAAACTCATATCCCCTCAATTACACTCAGGAGGATGACTTCAGCCCCATGTAAACAACATAACGAAAAAAAAGGGAATTAGATTAAATTAAATGTTATGTAAGATATGGGTATTGGAGTGCAGGTGATTTAGCTTTCGTACTTTCTCTCAAGTTTTTTCTTCTTCTTGACAACATTTCACCTCAAGCTGCTATGGAACCCTCATCAAACTCTATTTTTCACATCACAAACCCTACAAGCTAGTTACAAACAACACCTGTCATCTGCACGCTCTAACTTGTCCTTACTTCGCATGGTGACATTATTAACTCTTTCATGGCATGTGGCAACTCTGTATAAGTTCCCACAGGCTATATTGCATGTGTCAATTTGTCAAACTCAAAGATGACGATGTATCTTTTACTTATTCATAATGTGTTAGAGCAATATTATTAGTGAGCACATTGCATTCATCTGTATAGAAAAATTTTTGGATGATAGAGGTGAACAGAGAGATGACGTCAAACTAGGGAACTAATTTGCCAACTTCACATCTTGTTCAAAGTGAAAACTCATCCGAATTGTGTGTGCTGCTTGTCTTGGACCAAGAGGATCCGAGCTCCTGGTTCCAATCTGGAATGAAACAGATGTCAAAGATAATCAACGTCCACTATTTAGGAAAGGATTTATGAAGCACACCTTTCGATAAGAGATGTCTTAGGAACTGTTATAGAATTTACACATTATTCCCCGATAAGACAAATTCTTCTTCTTATTAGTAGTAGCAGTGATAGTAGTGGTAGTTATAAAGCATAACATATTCTACAGTTCTGTACAAAAAGGGAAAAATAGACAGTACAATATAGACAAATTAGTACCAAGTGAATAGAGGGCCCTTTCCATGAGCTGAGGTCTAGTACTCACAGCCCCTTTCTACAAAGTATCATACTAGGTGACTTGTGAGCTTACGTTACAAAGTTTATGGGGACATGAAACAAGAGAGAGCAGGTAATAGCTTGAAGGAAATAGGCAGGATGGCATTGAGATGATTTGCTTACAACGCTAAGATATGATGGGATTGAAGAGGTAATCAGGGAAGGTGACATTTACCTGGAAAGGTACACTATAAAAGAAGCAGAAAGAAGGGTGGCTGAGAAGAGAGGATGGAGGTGGGAGGTGTAGAGAGTCAGTTGGATAATGCCTATTGAAAATGGAGTTTATTGTTTGTAGTGAAAATGTAGTGAAAATGGTGTGTGAGGCATCTAGATGGAATAAAATGACAGATAACAGGTGAAATAGTGTACTGCTGGAGGGTAGGGTAAAATCAAAGGAATACTTTAGTGTATGCAAAGCTGTCCACAGTACCTTAGGTTTTCTAGAAGTGGCTATTGAAATTGGAGGTTACTGCTTATAGTGGATACAATGTGTGAGGCCTCTTAGAATTTTCAGGACGTTGCTAGTGACAATGGAGGTTATTGTTTGTAGTGGACATCATGTAGGAGGCCTCTTTTAAAGTTTGAAGACATATGAAACATTATGTGTGAAGCAGTTCGTTAAAAAAGAAAACAAATAACATACCACTAATATATAAATACACAATTCAATTATTAAAACAATTCAATTGACCATTTAGTTTTGTGAGTGATTAGACAGGTATAATTCAAACAGAGGCCAGTTACTCCAAAGAGGGGAATATTTGGAGGGGTCTTCGGAGGCAAATGGCTCATGTGTTTTATTTATTTACTAAAATCACTAACCCCCCTAGGGGTTTACTTATTAAACATGAATAAATGAATGACAGTGAATTCTAAACCAATTTGCAAAATTTAGGACATTTTTGTTTTTTTCATTTGCCCCCTGTGTTTTTTAGTGAATAATGCCTTTAGAGACTCTGCTATGTCTGGAGTCCTGGCAGAAAAAAAACTAGTATATTAGAACAATCTGTATCTTTCTCTTCACAAGCAATACAATCACACAATTATTTTTAATTATTCACACACGCATTTCTGCATCATCAAAACCTATGACAGCAGTAAAAATACACAGAGCAAATCAACCAGAAACATAACATTTACTTAACAAGATTATGAACCCTCCTATAAAATATAAAAAAAGCATGAGCCACTCTGCTTTACAAAAGTCTGTCATAGTTTTAATTCTCAGTCTTAGCCACATTTGTCAGTATTGTGCAGTGTTGTTCTATTGAGTAATTCACATAGAGAAATACTTCAATGGTATAACAAGGCCATAATTCAAAAAGGAATTATCTATTTCACTAGAAGATTCTTTTTGGAGAGTAGTATTGGGGTGACTTATGCAGAGAGGGTTGAAGGCAACATTTACTCATCACTCATTACATGAATAAATTATACTACTTGTATGATCAGGTCCTCATAATATGCATATACTATGGCAGGGCTATGTTGATATTACTGATGCAATGTAATAAACCTAAAAGTGGTGTCTGAATATTTCAGATACAATGGTCAGTTCATTATGATACACTGACCACAGCATTAAAACCACCTGCCTAATATCGTGTCGGTCCCCCTCATGTTGCCAAAACAGCTCTGGTGTGGACTCCACAAGACTTCTGCACGTGTCCTCTGGTATCTGGCACCAAGACGTTAGCAGTAGATTCTTTCATTCATGCACATTGCAAGGTGGGGCCTCCATGGATAGGATTCGTTTTTCCAGCACATCCCACAGATGCTCAATCGGATTGAGATCTGGGGAAATTGGAGGCAAAGGCAACACCTTTAAGATGTGCTTACATTAAAACGCCTGCAGGGACATGCTATACACACCAGAACCAGAACAACTACATTAAGTAAAATTATAAATTGATTGGTATGCAGATAATAGACATATTCAATAAAAAGTTTAAATGACCACCGAGAGCAGCTTAGACTTGTGCACAGCGCAAATATTCTGTTCGGCTGAACAATTTAAATTGGTTGCTGCTTAGTGTATTAACTACTGTAGCATTGTTGTGACTGGCTTTAAGAAACATTACACCGTTCACAGCGCACTTCACAATGCTAGCAAACTTGTATAGCACGCAATGGGATAAACACATCTAAATCAATTTTTAAAACAAAAAACAAAAAAAACAAGCCACTAAATCAGTAAATCAAAGTTTTTGTCAGTGACTGTGGAAAAGCATTACCGTAACAACCAGTTTCACACAAGCATTAAAGGGACTCTGTAGTCACCTGAACAACTTTAGCTTAATGAAGCAGTTTTGGTGTATAGAACATGCCCCTGCAGCCTCACTGCTCAATCCTCTGCCATTTAGGAGTTAAATCCCTTTGTTTATGAACCCTAGTCACACCTCCCTGCATGTGATTTGCACAGCCTTCCATAAACACTTCCTGTACAGAGAGCCCTATTTAGGCTTTCCTTATTGCAAGTTCTGTTTAATTAAGATTTTCTTATCCCCTGCTATGTTAATAGCTTGCTAGACCCTGCAAGAGCCTCCTATATGTAATCAAAGTTCAATTTAGCAATTGAGATGTAATTTACCTTAAATAATTCTGTTTGAAAGTGAAACCAGTTTTTTCATGCAGGCTCTGTCAATCATAGCCAGGGGAGGTGTGGCTAGGGCGGCATAAACAGAAACAAAGTGATTTAACTCCTAAATGACAGTGAATTGAGCAGTGAAATTGCAGGGGAATGATCTATGCACTAAAACTGCTTTATTTAGCTAAAGTAATTTAGGTGACTATAGTGTTCCTTTAAACAAGATATATTGTTATCCAAATCAAAGCTTGTGTGTGTGGCTGACAGAAGTTAGGTAGGCACCACAGTAACCTATGTATTGAGAAATCTCATACAAGGATCAATGACCCTGGCTATCCATCTCTCACTCAAAGTTGGTGGAAGTGGCTGAAACTAGTTGCTGAATCCTTAGCCTGAACATTCTCACACTAGGATCAATGACTAAGGCTATCAATGTGGCATTTTTTTACTTTTATTGCCTCATAAGATTAAAAATGTTACTTGGTAAATGGGCCCAATAACCCATATTTTCCAAAATGCATAAACTATAAAACTGATGGCTCAGAAACCTCAAAAGCAAGTTATTTAATATAAATAAGATAATAAATGATCGTCTTAGTACTGTCTGTTTTATTCTTTAATACTTCATGGCTGAATTCCATTTAAACCTGTAAATGTATACTCTAACACAGGGTTGTCAAACATGCGGCCACCCAGATGTTGCTGAACTACAACTCCCATGATTCCCTGGCTATCTGTTTCATTGAAAGAATCATGGGAGTTGTAGTTCAGCAACATCTGGGGGGCCGCATGTTTGACAACCCTGCAACATCTTGGTGGAAAATTGAGAAATAAATTGTATACAGAAAACAGCTTTACATAGCATGCGAAGATAAACATGGCATGGATCTGCATGTAATTTTTTATCTAGCACTGCATTTGTATCAGTAGGCAGCAATACCCAGAATATTGATACAACCAAGATATTGCTTTAAGACAATCTAGATATTACAGACAATGTTTTGACATAATACAGAGGTAACTTTTCTGGTTTGCTTTTGTTTGTACTTTAAAAAAAAATAATAATAATATTACCGCACTCAAGAAATAATGGAAAGAAGTGTTTACTTAATAATACATTTTAAGTAGGCTTGAAATTTTTATAAGTGTAGTCATTATAAAATCCCAGATTGGAGGTCATGTTTCTGTGGATCATCTATTGGAGGTCCCAACCTTTTTGTTGTACTTTGGACCTAAATTCTGTAGTCACTGCAGCTGTCTGAGAGTTATGAGAGTTTGAGCACAGGGATTATATGTATGGTTTAATTTTCATTAGTTTGCCATGTGTATTCTCGATTCCAGCTCAATAGTTTGCAATGTTTATTAAGAACCTAGACCTCCCACAAACCCATTTTTGACTCACCAGATAACTTCCTCTGGGTTAATTACAAAAAGTAAGTGTAGGAGACATTAAACACATTACAGTAGGATTTACCTAAGATGTTTGCTTTTACCTTGGCAGGTGAGCTGACAAGTTATGGCCATTCAGTGGCACTAAAAAAATAGAAAGTATAAAACGTGAATGAAGATAGGGCACAATTAACTTTTTTGGTTATTTTGTTTGTATGTCCAGTCTGAATACAATAGTCCATCATGGTTATTTGGGAAGTATTTTTTTTAATACAAATTAAGTGATATAAAGGATGGAATTACTCTATAAATTGAATGTGTTCTTTGCTGTATTTTTTGGATTATATCACAGAGTTTTACTACATAATGCACTAGGCACTGTGAAGACTTGGAGAAGTCAGCAAGTTCAATTAAACGTGTGATGTCGAGAGAATGTTCATCATTCCGACAAAATCCAATAAATTAAGCATGAAATAATTTACAGGGAGGAATAAGGACAAGGCACACATCCCTTATCGTTATAAATTCACTGCTCCTAATCTACCAGTATAAAACCAGAATGATTCATCTCTGCTTCACATATTTCTTGATCAATGAAATAAATACTAACAAGAACAACTCTTTATATAATCCTGATGACAATTGCCAGTTGTTCATCGTGACTTCACATAGAACTAGCTGGATTAATAATAAAGTGATTTAACCCCTTAAGGATGGAGGCAATTGTACACATTCTGACCAAAACAAAACCTAGAATTTGAGATACATGTTTGTTCAACCATAATGTACATATTTCAAATTAAGGGCACCCACACATATTATATATCTGGGAAAAAGAGAGCTTTAATTTGACATCAACTATATGAAACATAATTGTATATGAATAAAATCTAAAATGTTGTTTTAAAAGTAGGCAGCCCAGAATATTCTAAATGGCATTTTTTGAGATGTTTTGAATAGCCACTTTATCACAAATGCTTACCCTATTTAAAGCGGCACTGTCATGCCGAACTTACCTTTCCTCAATCTCTTCCTCTTCTCCCCCTCTCTCAGGATCTGTTCTTCTTTTCTTCCTGTCTTCTTTAGTTTTCTTTAAAATCATAAGACAAAGTAGGGACTCTTTGCCTTATGGAGGATTCCTCCGCTTGACCAGCTCTGACCAGCGGAGGAGCAAAGTGTGCTTCATTTCCGCTGGTCAGAGCAATTTTCCCATGATCCCTAGCTTCCCTCTGTGTTCCCACAATGCTTCCTGTCACTTTACACTAAACTGCCGAATTGCGTTCTAACTGAATGAGAACACTCTGTTCGTTCCTTTTAGAACGCAATTCGGCATTTTATTCGGATCGGAATTTCATTCGAATGAATGAAACTCTGATCCTATTCATTGCTGTGGCTGCATTTTGTAGCCGCTTAGTAGATAACTCCCTAATTCCCACGGTATCAGGGAGCTATCTAGTAAAAGGCTGAAAGACCTAAATTGGTCTAACAGCCAACTTTACTAATACTAAGTAAAGATTACTTAGTATTAGTAAATAATATGCCCCTACTCGCTATATCGCGAGTAGGGGCATGTGTAGTAAGCAGTGAGCAACTTATAGCTGCTCACTGTAAAAAAAAACAAACAAAAAAACTAATAAACCCCCCCCCATGCCCGTGGGGGCCCTAAATAAAGATGGGGGGGAACCTACTGCCCCCCCCTGGCCCCCACCCCTGCGTGGTGGGTGGGTGGGGGCCCTAATAAAACAATAAGGGGGGGGGACCTACTGTCCTCCCCCCCCGGCCCCCACCCCTGCGTGGTGGGTGGGTGGGGGCCCTAGTAAAACAATAAGGGGGGGGGGGACCTACTGTCCCCCCCCCTGAGCGGTGGGTGGGGGCCCCAATAAAACAA